>JACTTY020000131.1:0-600000 GCA_014595695.2 Epargyreus clarus clarus | reverse complement strand
TAACCTAATTCCGACGTATATACATCGGAATAGCGTTTCATAACAAAAAATCACGTTTCCAAATTCCGATTATTAAATAATAAAATACTTTTACACAAATTGGAGGCAGAAGGATGCTTTAATGAAATACGTACATAATAACTTACAATACTTGTTCAATATTACATCGATATCTGGATGAACTTCATTTTCTCTCCTTAGTTTTCCCATAGAAGAAATTAGGAAAGTACATAGATAGCTCATCTTTGGTATGATATAATTAGGTAATGCAGTAAAAACCAATACCTCGGAAAATGATTTCGATATTAATTGAGTATTGAATTTGTCAAATTCGAAGCAAGGCGTGCTTATTCATAAAAACAACTACAAAAATTGAAATTAAAAACAAGTCTATGAAATTGCTATTCCGTGGCATACCTCGGTTTAAGGGACAGCCCAAAATATTTGGCACCTAATGCCGCTGTATTTTTAAACTTATTTTTACTCTTATCTGTTAAGAAATAAGCACAATACTTAAATGTTACAGATTCCATATATAATCAATATAATGTTTTCATCGAAACTCTATCACACACATGCAAATTTATTGAAAAAATCACTATTTGAGAAATCGTGACATTTACGTGCAAAAGGTCCAAAATGTATGAAGCATACGTTTGATGGAGGCACTAATGCAAAGCTATGCGATTATTTAAAAAACCATACACATAATACTATTAGGATAGCCATATGACAATAGAATGATAAATTATGTATTAAATAATATACCTTTAAGTAAAAATGAGTTTATAAATAGTTTATAAAAGCAGTTTTTGTAAATACCACGGAATTTGGTGCCAATTTCAAAACCCCTCGGCATTAGGTGACTTTACCTTACCTATCAATAAATGAATATTTAGAATCCATTACATGGGGGGAAGAATTCAGTACATGTCGTAGTATAAACGAGATGGTAGAGAGATTCTACGAAATATTACATCGTGCTATCGTACAATATGTGCCCATGACTAAATCAAAAAACCGAAAATATCCCGCATGGTTCTCTCAACATCTTATATATTTATTTAAGCAGAAGAATAAGTATCACGAAAAAATAAAAAAATATAAAAATCCCCTGGACGTAATTGAGTTCGAATACTTAAGAGACGACTGTAATAGGTTAAGTAAAGTTTGTTATAATAGGTATATACATGGACTGGAAAACGAACTTTTGAAGAATCCGAAACGATTCTGGACACATGTAAAAAACATGCGTAGGAATAGCTCGTCCTATCCAGACACTATGACATTAAATGACAATACATCATCTAACCCTCACGATATTCCAAATATGTTCGGTAATCATTTCGCCTCACTTTATGAAAAAGATAACGAAAGCAATGACACCACTCACAGTTTAATATCATATACTGAACCACTAGATACCATAGAAACTTTTCAATTTTCTCCCGAGGAAATAAGAATATTACTTAGAAAGATGGACACCACAAAAGGCAGTGGCCCAGATAACATACATCCACTATTTTTGGTTAACTGCGCTAATATTCTATGTTTTCCACTTGCATATTTGTTTAATCATTCACTCCAAGAAGGAATTTTTCCAGATGCATGGAAGGTAGCAAGAGTAGTGCCAATATTCAAAAGTGGAATGAAGGATCAAATAATTAACTATCGGCCAATTTCTATCATATCTGTTATATCTAAACTATTCGAATCGCTAGTACATACTGTTATCTACTCACATGTGAAAAAATACATAACTACAAAGCAGCATGGATTCATGGCAAAAAGATCGACTAATACCAATCTAACATTGTTTACGTCAGAGTTAAAAGAAACAGTAGACCTAAATTTTCAGGTGGATGCAGTCTACACAGACTTCTCCAAAGCGTTTGATAAAGTTAATCATAAAATTCTTGTAAAAAAATTGTATGCATTTGGAATAACGGATAATTTGCTGAAGTGGTGTGCATCTTACCTTACAAACCGATCCTTAAGAGTTGTCGTTAACGGTAAAGAATCCCAATCATTTGTAGCTCCTTCTGGTATCCCGCAGGGCTCTATACTGGGACCTCTGTTTTTCAACGTCTTTATCAATGACATAACGCATGTTGTAAAACATAGCGACGTATTTCTTTTTGCAGACGACCTTAAATTGGTAAAGACAGTGAAAAACGGCCTAGATATAGAATGCCTACAGAATGACATCGACAACATTCAGCAATGGTGTACCAAAAATAAAATGTCTCTAAACATATCCAAATGTCAACACATTAAATATTCCAGGAAGCGCTCCAAATTACAATCTGAATACTTTATTGACGGAAATAGACTACTAGAAGTTCCTATTGTCCGGGACCTAGGCATTCAATTAGACAGTAAATTACGATTTTCGGAACATATTGATAAAATTATAGCTGAAGCTAATAGATCCTTAGGTTTTATATTAAGAAGCACCAAAGGTTTTAAAAAACCTAGCACTGTCATCAAACTTTATAATTGTTACGTGCGGAGCAAGTTGGAATACAGTACAAGTTGGAGTACAGTGTGGAACCCACATTATAAGGTACATAAAGAAAGAATTGAAAGAGTGCAAAAGAAATTAGTCCGCAGTTTAACATACCGTTTTAAAACTTCCAACAGTATTGAGACATATAAAGACACATTGAAGCATTTCCACCTGCAGGAGCTATCGACACGCCGAACTCACTTCGACGTTATATTCCTTCATAAATTATTGAATGGTGACATTGACTGTCCATCTCTACTAAATAAATTTAAATTTAAAGTTCCTACTAGAGCACCACGTCACAAATGCAACCTCTTTATTCCTAAACCCTGCAAAACTAACCTAGGCCATTATTCACCCGTAGTTCGCATATCACGCTTGTATAATGAATATACAGAAAAAATTCCCGACATCGACATTAATTTCGACGGACGCGCCAAATTTCAATCCAAACTAGTCAAGTGTGACGTACTTTCAATTTAAAATATAATATATATTGTACAACGTTAGCTTAGCCTTATATTAATAATCACTGCTATCGAATACTCATACTCATTTGTAACCATCTTTTACTATAAATTGTATTTAAAAATCATAGTTTATAACACATAGCATGCTGTGATTACCTTTAATTATAAGAACAGTTACCTATGCCAAAAAGATTCAATGTATACCTTATAATTGTGTCATCTGTGTCTTATGTTGGTAATCCATAAATAAATAAATAAATAAATAAATAAATAAATGGACTGTATCGTCTGCTACTCTTATATTATAAAAAAGCTCTTGCGATCCTTCGTCACCAGCTGCTACTGCTGACATTGCGACACTCGACGACGAAGCACTGCGTGCTAGATTTTATAAGCTCTGTCCAGGGAGTCGCAGTGATAGCCCAGTGATTAAGAAACTCAGCCTCTCAATCGAGGGGTCCGAGGTTCAAAACCCTGGTTTTTCAAAATTATGGGCGTTTAAAGATTAATTAGCACTTGCTTAAACGGCGAAAGAAAACATCTTGAAGAAACTTGCATACTTGACAGATTTGTAAAAAAAAAAACTCTAAGGTATGTGAAGTCTACCAATACGCACTTGTCCAGCTCGGTGGACTGTGGCCTAATCCTTCTCATTCTGAGAGGAGACCCATGCCCAGCAGTGGGACAGTAATGGGTTGATGAAGATGTCCAGCGAGTACGCAATCTACCACGTGCCCTATGCCCTTCTACCTTTCACTTAAACTACAACCTGTACCACTGAATGCTCGTCCCTAGATGTGTGGCATATTTGAAGGTAGCAGAATCCATTGTGGTTCGACTCCAGCGGCACCGCCGCCGCACCTGTTTCTGTTATAACAGCAGTGTTAAGCGCTGCTGTGTTCTGGTTTGAAAGATATGGTACTTTTTTTACCTTTTGGGTACGAAAACCTAAAAAGTTCTTCAGGCTGCGTAAAGTCGCATTTCGCGGTTGGCCAGCGCAATGGACTATGGCCTTTTTTTTGTTCACGAGCGCGAAACTTTCAAAAGGTACCCGATGCCGTGGGAGCGACACAGGGTTATGTGGGACTCTTACCGCACTAAACCCCCCCCCCCCCGGTGGTCGTCCTCGGCGCTGCGTAGAGGACTCCGGGATCTCCAAAGGAACGCAACCGGAGTCCTCTTAGCGCATGGCCCCGTCGGGCTCCGCCCAGGTGAGCTTATCGCTCACCGCACCGTCCAGTGCGGACGTCGGTATGCGACCAAATGGTATATGGCCTAAGAACCTCACTCTGAGAGAAGACCCGTGGAGCAAAGACAGTAATGTTTTACAATATACGGTTGGTACCTTTTTGTAAGTCGGTTTATTACTCTCTCAGTGGTTACAACAAAAAATAACTGGCCAAGTGTAAATCGTACTCATAAGGTGGGTTCCGTACCAACATTTTTTATTTTTTTATTTTGTTAATTTATTTAAAAAAAAAATTGTTATTATAGTAGTCATTGAAGTAATGCATTGTAAAAAATGAATTATGTAGGTACTTATTATGGTTCAATAGATAAAGCGAAAAACGCCAAAAATAGTTTCTTGTATGGCCAGTGGCAACCCATTTATTATTAACTTCTGTTTACTTTTAGTATTAGTTATTATAGCGGTTATCCACCCTTATACATATTCTGTAAACATTTTAAGTATCTATCTAGTTCAGGAGATAGAGCCCTGTGACAGACGGACTTAGTAATAGGGTTCCGTTTTTACCCTTTGGGTAGAGAACCCTAAAAAAACAACATTATCGAAACCTGTCTCGAAGTAAAAAGCGTACTATTAATAAAATAATATAAAATAACTATTTCCTCTGGCGGCGGTTTATTTATATTTTTATTAAGTGATGAGGAGCCATCCTTCATTGATATTGATTGTCGATTCCAGCTGTGTTGGGATAGGGTTGCCAGTTTATAAAATTTAATTATTAATTTTCGCGCCTGGCAACATAACTAAAAATATACTATCTAATAGATAGGTATAGATATCTCACCGCCTTGTAATTGAAGGAAGCCATTAAATGGCTCAAACGGCTGTCAATTTTCTCAGCCATTTAACGGCTGTCATGGTGTAATTTACGCGGAACATTGCAGACACACGCAGTTAAGACACGAAATCGAAGAAAAAGTACGGAGAAATATCGTTTTATTCGTAAATGCTCCAAAAACTACATTTTTTTAAATATTTTTCAAACACGGATATGGATGACAGTATCAATTTCAATTGTCAAAACTGATTACATTTTCTTGTTAGGAGTGAGTAATCTTTACTAATATATGTATCTAATATTATAGATGCGAATGTGAGTTTGTTTGTTACACTTTCACGCCTTAACTACATAACCGATTGACATAAAATTTTGTACACACATTGTCAGGGGTTCAGAACAGACATAAGGTAACTTTTATCCTGAAAAAAGTACGGTTCCCGAAGGTTGGATAAACCGTCTGACCGCGAACGAATCTGCAGATGAAAGTTAACATAACATGTGAACTTAAAAGTGTATAACCTTCGCACAACTGCTAGTCCGCTCTGAATATAGAAACGAGTCGCGTCGCAATAGAAAATTCTAGGTATTACTGGGACGAAGACAGCGCTCCGCCTCCCGGCACCCTCCGCTGCCCGCTCTCGCCCACTACATAGCTGTGTTAGTGTGCCCTTCGTTGCTACGAAGTATATGCTTCTAGTTGTGTTCGACTACACACTGACACCTGCGCGCATTAACTTCAGAGCGGACTTGAAGTTTTGCGCGGACTATAAAATATTATACTTTGGACATTTATGGTTTTTGTTTTTTTCGCGGAAACTTATCACAATTAATTATTATCTGTCTGTCCATCAATCTGTCTGTTTACTCCATCTAATTTTCAGAACGGCTAGACCGATTGTGGTTAGGCCTTTACTTGGTATTGCTTGTATTTAAAAAAAATAACCCTAAAATGGCGGTAACTTAGCTGCCAACTTACATTTAATATATACGTTTTTATATCGATTTTTGGAAGATAAAATGTAGGATAGATTGAATATTAATAATGGTGTGTACTGGCAACCATCATACTGCTTGTCGGCTGGCGACAAGACCGCGTTGCAATTACTAACTGATCTTTTAACCTTCGGCAAACGAAACTTATATTGAACATTGTTTTAGTTAATATACAACTTTTATTATGAGAAGTAGCAGACGAGCTTGCAATCCACCTGATGGTAGGTGGCTACCGCCGCCAATTGAGTTTACTATTACTAAATTGAATAACTTGGCCCCAACAAGCTTTTAAAATAATTTATTTGAATAGATTTATGTTAATAATATAGGGGTAGCAGACGAGCATGCAGTCCTCCTGATGGTAAGTGGCTACTGCCGCCCATGGATATCTGTACAACCCCAGATAAGATTAGATTCCTACGTGAGGTCGGCCACAGATTTGCCGCTACCCCTGAGCACTAAGCTGGAATGCGTCGAAAAGTATGTCTCCCTTACCACGCCCTTTAAACCATAAAACAGCAGCGCTTAACACTGCTGTTATAACAGAAATAGGTGTGGCAGTGTTGACGAAGTCGAACCACAAAGGGTTCCATCATCTGGTGCCTTAGCAGAACCAAAGAACAACAAACAAACAACAACATACAACAACAACGAACAACAAATTACGAAGATAATTTTAACAATCAAATTATCTTCGTAGTTGTATAATGATTGAGTTCAAAGATTTCGGAATGCGACAGAAGGACTTTAAGTAAGTATTTGCTTAGGTCTCACCGTTGAATGGTCAAAGATGGTCAAATACCCGCTAACTACCTGTGGGGCCTTATATATACAGGTGGGTTGAAAATATAAGATTATTTAAGCGAAAAAAAACGCTATTTATCAATAAATTTAAATAAAAAACTATGTATATACTGCTATACATAGAAGGTGGTAGAACCCTTTGTGGTTCGACTCCAGCGGTACCATCGCCACACCTATTTCTGTTATAACAGCAGTGTTAAGCGCTGCTGTGTTCTGGTTTGAAGTGTGGTAAGGGAGACATACTTTTCCGAGGCGTTCCGGCTTAGTCTACAGGGGTATCGCATCTGTGGCCGACCTCAAGTAGGAGACTAATCTTCTTGGGATTGATTACAGATGTCCATACGGTAGTAGCCACTTACCATCAGGTGGACATGCTTGTCTGCTACTCCTATATTATATACAAATCTGTTACAATAAATGATTTTATAAACTTGTAGCGCGCAAGTTATTCAATTTAATATAATGTGTTGACAGCATGGCACCGTCTTATATTCGGGCGACCTCGATGCGTGCTGGTGTGGCGGCCGAATCTGCGGAGGCTGTGAAGCGACGCAAGTATGCTGCCATTTCACAAAATTATATATTTGTGCTCTTCGCAGTTGAGACGATGGGACGATGGGGACCCGAAGCAAAACAATTTTATAAAGAATTGTCTTCGCGCTTGATTGAGACCTCTGGTGACCTCTTGGGCTGGAGCTCACCTCGGTCAACAAATAAGTTTGGCAATACAACGAGGTAATGCTTAGTGTCTTGGGTACACTGCCGCGGGGCAGCGATTTGGCTCATTTATTGATGTGAAACATCTATAGCCGCACGTAAAACCGATTTCTGGCGTGGCGACGCATGCAGTGGCGACGCGTCGCCACGCTTTACGATGGTATATATATACAGTCTATATTCAGTAGTGTGTACGGTGTGGCGACGCGTTGCCATGCGCAAAAATCGTAATATTTTATTTTATCATTATGACATATTTAGTTCCTATCACAATATGTTCTTTTCTGCATATTACTTTTACAAAATAATGTCGATGTTTCACATTTGCCAGGCGTCCCGTGACGGCTCACATTGTTATAATTTTAGTTATATAGAAGAAGTAGGTATATACTTACATTTGTTTTTTACAACAATTCCATTTATTCTCATATAACTGTAACGTTTTCGAAAGATCTACTGAACAGTATAATCTTAAGCAAATCGTCGCCAATCGACCTAACGGGACTTGTGTGGGCGGGACAGGATTGTGGGTTAGCGACAGGAATACGGGACTCCAAAATGGGAGAATTCCTAGCTTAAATGTAGTAGTTAAATGTGTAGTGCAGTGATAGCCTAGTGGTTAAGAAACTCGGCCTCTCGATCGAAGGGTCCGAGGTTCAAATCCCAGGCACGCTTGATTTTTCAAAGTTATGTGCGTGTTAGAAAAAAATTATCACTTGCTAAACGGTGAAGGAAAACATCGTGAGGAAACCAGCATACCTGAAAGATTTAAAAATAATCTCAAAGGTATGTGAAGTCTACCAATACGCACTTGTCCAGCGCGGTGGACTGTGGCGTAATCCTTCTCATTATGAGAGAAGACCCGTACCCAGCGGGATAGTGAGGGTTTGATGACGACTATCCAATTATTTCTGACTAAAGATCGAAAATTGTCAATTAAGTGGGCAAAAATGGATTAACTGACGACCCGCGTAGCGGAGCGGTCACCATACCGGTCTGACGCGCGAAGTGTTCCAGGTTCTTCGTTTTCGAAGTGTTCGTTTCGCGCGAAGTGTTCAGTATTCCTCGGCCAGACAGATATCTGAATTATGAATTTAAATATCTGTTCTGGGTCTGGGTGTTTGTGTATTCGCCTTTGTGTGTGTCCATGGCACCCACGACACAGGAAAATCTTAGTGTGGGTCTGTGAATGTAGAAAGCGTTTATTTATATTATTTATTTTCGATATTCTTTCAATAGTTGTCAATGGTTGATATTTATGGTGTTAATTTTATTTGTCTTTGCAAAAATATCATCCTGTATAATATAAAAGCCGTGTACCTGGCCAGGGTGAGTCCACTCATTTCGCTACCCACAAAGGGTCGTGAGAAAGGTGTCAATTCTATAATAATCTGCATCCCTTAACAATGACAGTATGAAAAAATGGCGAATGTTTCACAATTAGGTGCGGTTCCGTATAAAATGATTATCTTATAATATCAGGCGGAAAGAAAATAATTTGAAGTATTTTTAAGCTGTGTTTAAAATAATAGCTATTCCCTGAGCTAATGTTTATTTTGCTACACTTATATTATAAAGAGAGTTATGGGAGCTGGGCGTCGAGGAAATAATTGCAGTCTATTTCGCGAACAAATTAAATTTTTATTTAAATTTAACACAAATTTTACACAAGTTTTAACAAAAATGAAATTAAAAAAATAAATTGATGGGATAGGTCGAGTCACTTTCCGCGATGGAGGTGAACTGATTCCATGGTGGACGGCCACCTGTACGTGGGACGGCCACCCGCGCGTGGGACGGCCACCTGCGCGCCTCGTCAGCGTTGGCCGTTCCGCGAAGGCCCGATGCAGCGCAAGCACGATGCAGCGTGAGAACGGTGTAGGGCTGGCGCGATGCAGCCTTAACGTGTAGGGCTGTCGCTTACACGTAACTTCTCCCGCCCCAGCTGAGCAACTATTTGCCTACGTTTAGTGCAAATATTGCGGCCTTCTTGTCCTCTCGTGTAGCTGTCGACGAGTGATGCTCACTTGAGGTTGCACACGGTTGAAGAGATATTTCAACATTCGATTTTGATATGTCTTCTGATTTTCTATTTCGCCGGTATCGCCTTATGTACGCAATAGCGAGAGCAATTGTACCCAGTAGGATTAACAGGTACAGAGGAAGAGTAGTATGGTAAGTACTCATCGAAGTGGCGTCGGTTACTTTTGGTGAAGTTTCCATTGATATTTGGTCTTCAATGACATGTAGTTTATTAAGATCTATTGCAGTTATGTTGAAATGAGCTTTTCGATTCCTTGAAGATGACAAGGCTAATAATTCAGAATTTGTGAATGTAAGTATTTCGAAATGCTGTCCACGGAGTTTATCGTTGACGTTGGTGATAGTGAATTCTGTTGTTCTGATGCTGCAGGTTCTCGGTATAGTAGCAAGGAAACTACCCTCGATGATTTGATGGCGTTCCTGTCCACATAGCGTTTGTACTTTCGTGGGGGTTTGAAAAGATAGTATATAGTGTTGATCGTCAAGCTCCAGTAGAGCCTCCTGAGACAGAAAAATAGGCGTGGGGTGACACGTTTCATCTATTTTCTGTAAATGAATTAGTGTGCTGATGCAGTCCTGAGATGTTCTGGTTTGATAGCTCATTTGTTGCTTGCATATGAATATGGTGTCGACCTTCGGGCATTCTGCCTCCATGTATGCATATTCCTTGGAGTTGGTTGCAACAAAAGGAGATGGGGGAATTATAACTTCATGGTGCTTATTAGGAACTGGACACAAACGGTAAAGGTCATAAGTTGATGGAGATACAATGGGAAATTTAAGAACAATAATGAGTTTATTGTCTACGAAATAACATCCTAACCTAATTAAATCATAGTAGAGTCGAGCATCAACTAAATTAATAATCTGATCTTGGTTATATATATCTTTCAATCTGCTTAACATATCAATTACATTACTAGTACTTAAAACAGAATGATGTACGGTACTTGTACGGCTAAACGCTAAAATATTTTCTATTCTATCTATCTCTAATCGCAAATCTTGAATATTTTCAGCTATAAGTGTTAATATTTGCGACAATTGGACATAACGGGTAAGCTGTATAGTATTATTACTTGTAGTATTAATATAGCGTGTCAAAGCTTTTTCTAACTTAACTTGATTGCTACTTAAATTACTTAATATTTCTGTTTGATGGAAAGACATCTGCTTATATAAACTTATGTGATTATTTAAACTATTAGCTAAATCTACATCATTCTTCTGTAAGATATGAAACATTTGCTCATACTGTAAAGCATCATTATAATCGAGGTTTCCCGTAATACTTTTAATTATGGATCCCAATGGATTGATTAAACCACGCTTGGTTCTTTTTGTTGGCAGAAAAGTATCTAATTGAGAATTTATTTCCTTAATTTTGTCAGACAAGTGTATGATTTGATATTTAAAAAGAGCGAAGCCTCTAGTAGTTAAGTTATTTGTGACATCAGTTAACTGAGTTTTAGTCAAATCTAATTGCTTCTGAATTTCATCAAAATTAATATCATGTAAAAAGGTGTGATAATGTGAGGTTATTTTTGCAGGTCCGAGTTTGAAAGGAAGAATGCCAGGACCATCATTTAAACTGTCAAGTCGAATGTCTTGTGCTTGGGCCAGGTGTATCAGGATCACCAGACATCTGTAGCAATCCAGACGTTTTGCGTTTACGTTTCAGTCTATTTTTAGCTACGGGTGTGCGCTTCTTTGAAGTGTATATATGTACAGGTAAGTTTGAAATAACTCTATCATGTATGTAACGCGGTGCAATTTTTTGTCTTGTAGCTACCGGGTTCCTAATGTAAACTTCTTGTCCTTCTTCATAATCTATCTGTGGTTCTCTACGTGCATTCTGTTGAGACATAAGTGTGTTACGTTCAGTCTGTGAAATGTCGTGAATAATTTTATATACTAAATCCATTTTATGACGATGGTCTTGAATGTATTGTTGCATTAGTCGTTCATTTAAGTTTAAGTCAGTAGGGTCACGCGGATCGAAATGTCCAGATATTAAGTCAAAGGGTCTGCATTTTGTTAAACTATGTACGGAACTATTGTAGGCAATTATAGCATAATTCATTAAAGTAGAAGTGGATTCATTTTTATACTGTAGTTTTAATAACCTTAAGTGTTCGAGTATGGTGCTATGAAGACGTTCAATCATTCCGTTTTCATTAGGAGAATAAGGTGCAGTAGTGTGATGGTGTACATTATGTAACAGAAGAAATTCTCTAAATACCTGATTAGTAAATTCTGTTCCTTGGTCAGTAGTTAAATTAATTGGAAATCCATGATGAGTGCACAAGGTAAGAAAAGCTTTTACTATATTTGGGGCTGTACAATCAGATATTTTGTATATTTGAGCGTATTTAGAAAATGCGTCTATTACAGTTAAGTACTTTTCTTGATTAATTGTTAATACATCTGCATGTACCATTTCAAAAGGTTTACTAGGAGGTGGCACAATTTTAAATTCTGGACGAATTGGATGACGGTCGTATTTAGCTCTACTACATGTAGTACATGAATTTATAAATTTACTTATAGATTCTTTTAACTTAGGCCAAAAGTATCTATGATAAAGGGATAAATAGGTTTCTGTGATACCACGATGGTTCGTTTTACCTTCGTGATACTTGCGTATAATATCTTGTTGCTCAAAATAGCTGCTGACATTTTCTAATTCATGCTTAACTAGGACTAATCTTATTGATGAATTTTTAAAGAATTCTTGCAAAATTGGTACAACTGTACAATTGGTACATTTTTTCAGGCGGATTTACAAGAAGAGCAGTTAGAATCTTTGGGTCGATGAAATTTTTTACTGTATTTATTAAATCTTGTTGAAAATTATTAGCTGAAATATCTGTAACTACTTTTTCATACGTGTTGAAAGGTGTTGTGACTTTTGGTTTACGGTTAGATGGATGCTCACAAATATTAAGAATTAACTGTTTATGATATTTATTCAAAGGGTCATTGACAATAGGTATTTCAAGTACAGGATCTTCATTACTGGTATGCATGGTTTCACTACGTGATCTGACAGTTTCAACGTCATTCGCAGGTATTAATTCGTCAGTAATAGAAAAACGAGAGTTTGCTGTTACTGTGGAACATGGACTACTTAAGGGTTCTATGTTTGGTGCTGTGTCAGTCGACGATTGGCTTATAAAGGGTCTATCATCTGGAGCGGTAACAGTTGATGATGAACAAGTTGAGATATTAACAGCTATTGAGTTTAAATCTTCATTATGAATTTCAACTCTAGAAAGAGCGTCTGCATTAATATTAAGTCTCCCTTTTTTGTAAATTACTGTAAAGTCATATTCGGCTAATTTTAATTTCCATCTTGTCAACCTACAATTCGATTCTTTTAAGTTCATGAGCCATTGCAAGGGCTTATGGTCTGTAAAGATTTTAAACTTTCGGCCAAACAGATATGCTCTAAAATATTTAGTCGCCCACACAATTGCTAGCAATTCTTTTTCAATTGTAGAATAATTTAATTCACTGTCATTAAGAGTCCTGGATGCGTACGCTACTGGTCGGTCACTACCTATAGGTCCTTGTGATAAAATAGCTCCAAGTGCAAAGTTTGATGCGTCTGTGGTCAAATTAAACTCCTTAGTGAAATCAGGGTATTGTAATATCGGATCGTTTGTCAGTAGTGTTTTACAGTGATTAAAACATTCAATGTATTCTTCAGACAAGGTTATTTTTGCACCTTTTTTTAAACAGCTAGTTAGTGGTTTGGTCAGTCTTGCAAAGTTAGGTATGAAACGTCTGTAATAACCTAGCAAGCCTAAAAATCCTTTAATTTGTTTTGTAGTTTTGGGAATTGGATACTTTGAAATAGCACTAATTTTGTCAGGGTTTGGCTTTACTCCGTCAGATGTTATAATATGTCCCAAATACGGTGTTTCATGTTTCAGAAACTCGGATTTGTCCATTTGAATCTTAAAATTGGATTGACGAAGTCGGTCAAAAACTTTACGTAAATTAACTATATGTTCTTGTAGTGAGGTGGAAAATACAAGTATATCGTCTAAGTAAACTACGCAAATTTCATTCTGTAAGCCTTGTAAAACGTTGTCTATGACTCTCTGAAAGGTTGATGGGGCATTTTTAAGACCCATGGGCATTCTTAAAAATTCAAAGTGTCCGGGAGCAAAGTCAACACTAAATGCAGTTTTATGTATGTCATCAGGGTGAGTCTCCACTTGATAAAAACCACTAGCTAGGTCCAAAGTCGAAAAGTATTGGCATTTACCTAATTTGTCAAGTATGTCGTTAATATTAGGGATGGGGTATTTGTCATCAATAGTCTTTTCATTCAGTCGTCTAAAATCAACCACAAGTCTCCACTTAGTCTTACCCGAAGCATCTGCCTTTTTGGGTACAATCCAGATGGGTGCACTCCACGCAGAACTAGATGGTCTGATAATTCCCTGATCAATCATACTTTTTATTTGAGCCCGTACTTCATTTCTATGCACATGAGGGTATTTATATGTCTTACAATGAACAGGAAATTCATCGGTAGTTTTTATACGGTGTTTGATATTATTGGTGAATGTAAGTGGCTCGTTTTCTACATAAAAAACATCGGCATATTTTTTGCATAAGGCAAATAAATTTGCACTTTCTTCCTTATTTAAATGATCAGTTCGTAATCTGGATAAAATTTTTTGAGTGCGATCTAAATTTTTATTTTTATTACAAAAATCATAGGCCGAAACTGATTGTTCACTGAATAAACTTGCAGAAATTGGTTGGATCAATGTGAAAATCACATCATTTTTAGAAGGGTTAGAAACTTCTACATAGGCTTGGCTATTTTCAGAAATAGTCAAACAATCACCAATACTACATTCACAAATGGTCTGTCTATCTATAATAATTTCACCGTTAGCTATAGTAGTTGGCACTTTAATAATTTTGCTAGATTGTGCTGGTATTATCACCTCTATTAAATTTACACTGCCAGATTCAAACATATGGATTTTATTTTTTGCAAACTGTGTGTTAAGTATGCGAGAGCCTAAATCAATTTTTGCTTGCCACTGCTCTAATAAATCACAACCTATTAAACCGTCGAAATAATTGTGAAACCTATAAATGTAAAGCTTTACGGGGTTATTGTCATTAATTTCAGAAAAACATGGTATTTCTATGGAATAGTCATTTCTAGTAGAAGCATGAATATTTGTCACAATAAAAGGGTCGTAATATAATGGTAAATCCGAATAGTATCTTTCTATAGCTTCTGGATTGATAAAGGATTGATTTGCTCCTGTATCTATTAATAATTTCAGAGGTGGGTTATGAATTTGAATGTATGGAAGCTGTCTTTTATTTTGTAAATTTAATTCTATCTTGGGACACTTGAAATTTGAGCTGACAAAAAATTTTCGTCCGTTTGTTCGTCAGTCTGTTCAATAAATTGTTGGTCATTTATGTAACCGTTTCCCACTAAGTGTTCAACTACGTTAGATGGGGTGTCATAGCTCATGTCATAGTTATCGACGAAGTTATGGTCAATGTCATCACAGTTATCATACTCATTAGTATTAATTTCTTGGTAATAATTTGGAGAACGGTACTGACCTTGTCGGCTCCAGTCAGGTTTCATTGAAGTCGGTGGCAATGTACGGGCTTTGGGGTGGCTAATGCCACTCATAGGCTGTCCGTGCATTTGATTACTGACCTGGCGTTGGTGCTGTGTGGGGTGAGTTTCCCTAAGTGGTATCCTAAAACCAGTGCTCATATTCGATCGTGGTAGAGCCCTAAACATTTGCTGGGTTTTTGATGGACCTTGATAAGGCTTATTTAAGTGTGGCAACATCTGAGAATTATTCATGCGTGACTGCTGGCTAATTTGCTTATTAAAGAAAGGATTAAAATTGTTAGTTCTGAATGATGGTGTCTGTTGTGTAAGTTTTCGTGAATAAGAATTTCTATTTTGCATGTAAATAATATTTAATTCCTCCTGAGCAAACTCCAAGGCCTTTTCAAGCGTTGGAGGCCTCATACAACGTATGCGTGAGCCTAATGGTTCACGTAAGCCTTTAAGGAAAGTCTGTAAAGCTAATTTTTTATATAAGGTCCGTTTAGCTTTAACGGTAGTGGAAATATCATCATGTAACTCAACATATGTCATTATTGTACCGAGTAAATTCTGAATTCGTTCATAAAAAATGTGGGGTGTGTCATTACCTTGAGATAACATAGATAAATCGCTATACAATGAAGATTCATCACGATGATCTGAAAAGGTATTAATAAGAGCTGCGCGGATTCCATTCCAATCCGATGGGATGCCATTCGTAGCTAAGGTTCTAGCCGCGGGTCCCTTAATTTTATTTAAAATTCCATTTATCACTGCATAATTATTTAACTCATTTCCAGATGCCGGATCGACATATGCTAATACAATTTGATCACATATGTTTAAAAATCTAATTAAAACATTTGAATTTCCATCAAACTCAGGGACTAATCTTAAAGCATTAAAAATTTTATCGGTTTTGTCTGACAAAGAAGCAGAAATTGCCGTTCCACTTACACTTGGCATTGAATTTTCTGTCATATTTAATGATTCTTCTATGACAAATAAATCTAAATTACGATTACGGTCTCGTATAGATCTACGAATTTCCTGACGAGAACTGGGTGAACTACCCTTATTTGCTCGTAATAAAAAAATCTTGAAAGATTTTATGTCACTGTTCACTCAAATTTTCAATAAAATTATATTTATAGGGATAGGAAGGACATATATTGTATAGGAGCTGCAACCAATAGGTACATACTTAATATCTACTTATTACTCACAGAAGTAGCTTCATCTCGTATTTGCACATCGATTTTTGGATGTAGCGAGCTGAGCAGGGTTCCCCGACGTCCGGATCTCGTTCAATGGTTCGGTTTCCCGTTTAATAGCGATAGTCCGAAACACGCACAAACCGGGAACTTTCGATTGCGCCAGTTATGGGTTCTGCGCCACTTATGGGTTCCTCGTTTAATTGCGATAGTCCGAAACACGCACAAACCGGGAACTTTCGACTGCGCCAGTTATGGGAGCTGGGCGTCGAAGAAATAATTGCAGTCTATTTCGCGAACAAATTAAATTTTTATTTAAATTTAACACAAATTTTACACAAGTTTTAACAAAAATGAAATTAAAAAAATAAATTGATGGGATAGGTCGAGTCACTTTCCGCGATGGAGGTGAACTGATTCCATGGTGGACGGCCACCTGTACGTGGGACGGCCACCCGCGCGTGGGACGGCCACCTGCGCGCCTCGTCAGCGTTGGCCGTTCCGCGAAGGCCCGATGCAGCGCAAGCACGATGCAGCGTGAGAACGGTGTAGGGCTGGCGCGATGCAGCCTTAACGTGTAGGGCTGTCGCTTACACGTAACTAGAGGAAAGCTTTGTTCGTTTGTTTGTTTGATTGTAATGAATAGGCTCAAAAACTACTGGACCGATTTTAAAAATTCTTTCACCATTCGAAAGCTACATTATCCACGAGTTACATAGTTACATAGAGTTACACGAGTTACATATATTTTATATGAAATATATTTGATAAATAGATTTTGAGGCGGTACAAAGTTTGCCGGGTCAGCTAGTCTCAAATAAAATTACACATTAAACAGACCAGGGACAAAACATTACATTTTTTATTATTTTTAAGATTTTATTTATTTTAATACATACTGTATACTAAAATTTAAAGAAGGTATATGTTGAATTTGAAGTTTACTACGAAACATAGTAACGAATAAATTAATTGTATTTTCCTCGATGAAAACTAAATAAATAAAAACAAACGTAAGCGTTTTACAATGTCTTTGTAAGTTTTTAAATATTTATTGTTACTTTTTTTCTTTTGAGGCCGATTTTGGATGCTCACTCTCAATATACATTTTACTTCATATAATAATATTTTTTAATAATCAATGCAACAACAATCAAATATTTACAGACATTCCGTTATATAACAACTATAATAACATTCCTTACAAAATTCTACTCTTTACAAACTACAAAATACCAAAAAACGTTTTATAACTTCACGGCAGAACCCCAAAGATATTTAGCCAGTTAAAAGACGCCGCCGTTAGAAAAAAGAAAAACAAAATGGCGCACGCAGTCAAGTGGAATGCATTGATTATCTGTTGAAAGGACGCATTTATGAATGAACTGTCATTTATTGTTGTCATTCTTTCGCTCCATATTATTATTTTTATTTGCATCGCCTTCTGAATGGAGGCCATTTTTTATATTATTGTAAATTCTATGAACTCATTTTCAAGTTAAAATGGACTTTTAAACGAATATTATAAAGCTTTTTTATAAGTTTAGAGTAGCAAAGAATTTACAATCCATCTGATGGTAAAGTCCAAAGAGTGTAGTAACCTAGGTATAGGGTAAAGTCGTTCCCATAGACATTTAAACCGTTCGACTCCGGCGGCACCACCGTCACACCTATTTCTGCTATAACAGCAGTGTTAAGCGCTGCTGTGTTCTGGTTTGAAGGGAGTAAGAGACATACTTCCGAGGTGTTAGAGCTTAGTCCTCAGGAGTAGCATCGTTGTGGCCGACTTCAGTTAGGACTTATCTATATTTGATTACAGATGTTCATGACGGCAATAGCAACTTATAGTCCGCGTAAAACTGCTAGTTCGCTCTGAATATAGAAATGAATCGCGTCGCCATAGCTAATTGTATGACTACACCTGCTCGCAACAACTTCTAAGCGGACTAGCAGTTTGGCGCGAACTTTACCGTCAGGTGGACTGCATACTCGTTTGCGTATTATAAATAAAATCTGTAATAACCATACTGATTCCGCCATTCAAGTAAAGACTGTTTCTTGATCCAATTTACAACTTTTGATATTCCCGCGCAAAATACCACTCAAACGTCAAGACCGTTCTTTTTCTTTTTTTGCTAACTTACAATTGTAACATACAATCGTACCTGCCAGTGATTATGTAAATAAGAACTTAATATTAAAAAATAAGACATAATGAAAATAACTCCAAATAATTAATTAAAATAATATTATTTACTTCATAATAAAATGTGTACCTAATTTCAATAGATTTCTAACAAAAGACGTAAAGATTATTGATGTGAAACATCTATAGCCGCACGTAAAACCGATTTCTGGCGTGGCGACGCATGCCGTGGCGTGACGCTATACGCTGGTATATATATACAGTCTATATGCAGTAGCGTGTACGGTGTGGCGACGCGTCGCCATGCGCAATCGAATTCAATAAATAGTCATCGTTATCTGGAAAAAAATCGTAATATTTTATTTTATCATTATGACATATTTAGTTCCTATCACAATATGTTCTTTTCTGCATATTACTCGTACTTTTACAAATAATGTCGATGTTTCACATCTGCCAGGCGTCCCGTGACGGCTCACATTTTTTTAATTGAATACTTATACTTGGAAAGTACTCCGATTATAATAAATCTTTAAGATTGTTTATTATTGCGAAATACGCAAATTATAATTCCAGAAAAACCGCTTGTTAATATTAGGAATTATTAAACAATTATTTCCAATTAAATCTAAGACCACAAAAGAAAGACTTCAAACCAGAACACAGCAGAGATTAACACTGCTGTTATAACAGAAATAGGTGTGGCGGTGCCGCCGGAGTCGAACCACTAAGAGCCGGTCCACACGGCGCTGCGTCGACGCGCGCACCGTGTGAACACTATGATTATTAGTATGTAAAACGACGCACCCACAGCGCAACGTCGACGCAACGCTGACGCAACGCACCGTGTGGACCGGCTCTTTGTTCTACCATCATAAAATTCGTTTTTTTCTTTTATCGGTCTTTTTTCTATTTTAACACGCTTTTATTAGCTTCAGACGTATGTATGTTGGTATGTTAGTATGTAACGGAATCTTTCAACATGATTTTAACCCCCTTCAAAACGTCGGATTAACTCGAAATTTGGCATACTTATTAAGGACCGATGACAATTCAATATTTTAAACATTAATAGTTTTGTACCATTGTCCTTATCAACATCCTCTGGATTAACGATTTTCGAGGCGAGATTTTTCAAACACCTTCAGCAAAGTTTATCGCAACTTTAGATTGCAAATAATTATTGCTATTTAGTTTTAATAGGCGTAACTTTTATATCGTGATTTTTAGTTTAGAAAATAATAATGTTATTTCCCTATAACTCAAATGTTCTGAAACATATCTATAATGCCCTCTTGTAGAATGATTTTTAGGATTCCGTACTCAAAGGTTAAAACGAAACCCTCTGCGGTCTGTTCGTCTGTCGTTGGGCTTTATCTCTTAAATCGTAATAGATATACACTTGATTTTTTTACAAACGATGAATAATGGTGGTCGCTATAACGAGAAATACTAAAAATTAATAAATAATTATAGTTCAAAAAACTAAAAAACACGCTTTTATGATAAAATCAACTAAAAAGTAGAAAATAATTTTCAATCTATGAATCAATTAAGGAACAGTAAATAGTATAATTGTGGAAAAAGTGTGGGGTGCTTCATTTATCAGGTTCGAAAAGCACCCCACACTTTTTCCACAATTATACTATTTACTGTTCCTTAATTGATTCATAGATTGAAAATTATTTTCTACTTTTTAGTTGATTTTATCATAAAAGCGTGTTTTTTAGTTTTTTGAACTATAATTATTTTTAATTGAGATCTGCTCTCCTAATTATGGTTCTCCAGATTTTTTCTCATATTAAAATTTGCTCGTGTTACATAAATCGATAGAATTTACTATGGGTATAGATCTCGCCAAACTGCTAGTCCGCTCTGAAGTTGTTGCGAGCATGTGTAGTCATACAAATAGCTATGGTGACGCGACTCATTACTATATTCAGAGCGGACTAGCAGTGTCGTGCGAACAAACTCAAATAATACTTTTTCCACTCATAGCCCCACACTACGATTTTTCCTGTGTTTCCTACACACACAGACAAATACACAAACACCCAGACCCAGTACATAAATCAAAATTTATCATTTATATCTGATCGGGAATCGAACCCGCATCCCACTACTTTAGACCGTCAAACCAGTATGGTATGATAGGTCGTCAAATATTTTGTGTTTAAAGCTAAGTCTTTCTTTTTTAGTCTAAAGTTAAAAATATTCTCACAGATTCGTAGGAATTGCAACGTAAACAATTGACGCACAAAATATCCGGTTTCTGTTCTTATTATAAGCACAGGATTTATTTTGTATATGAAATTGATTCTATTTATTAATTTCAGTGTTTCTCAAAGTGGAGCTGTATAATGACTCCGGCGGCACCACCGCCACACCTATTTCTGTTATAACAGCAGTGTGAAGCGCTGCTGTGTTCTGGTTTGAAGTGTGGTAAGGAAGAAATACTTTTCCTAGGCGTTCCAGCTTAGTCCAGGGGTAGGAACGCACCTGTGGCCGACTCCAGGTAGGAATATCTATCCTATCTGGGGTTGATTACACACGTCCATGGGTGGCAGTAGCCACTTACTATCGGGTGGACTGCATTAACTAATTAATATTTTTAAGTTATGTTATTATCTGTGCGACAATCGTTAAAAGTTCTACAAAAATCATATAAAAATAAATATGAATTAAATAAGTATAGTCCGCGCCAAACTGCTAGTCCGCTCTGAAGTTGTTGCGAGCAGGTGTAGTCATACAATTTGCTATGGCGACGTGATTTACTTCTATATTCAGAGCGGACTAGCAATATTAGGTGGACTAAAATAGTTTTACGTTTTGTTATTATCTGTGCCGTAACATTACCTTTTACACTTGACATTTTTACTCTGTGAACTTATATTTGTTAAAAGTTCTACAACACCTACTTAATAATACGTAAGAACACTTGGAAATCGCTACTTGATCTTAAGTGCACTTAAAAAAGAAAGTAGGCACACTTCAGTCATTGAAACATTCCAATTTTGAGAAGACAGGTTTTTTTTTAAACCAGAAGTAGCAGACGAGCATGCTGTACCCTTGATGGTGGCTACTGCCGCCCATGAACATTACAACTCCAGATAAGATTAGATTTCTACCTGAGGTCGGCCACAGATGCGCTGCTACCCTTGGACTAAGCTGGAACGCCTCGGAAAAGTATGTCTCCCTTACCACACCCTTAAACCAGAACACAGCAGCGCTTAACACTGTTTTTTTTATAATATTGGAGTAGCAGACGAGCATGCAGTCCACCTGATGGTAAGTGGCTACTGCCGCCCATGGACATCTGTAATCAATCCCAGATAGGATTAGATATTCTTACCTGAGGTCGGCCACAGATGCGCCGCTACCCCTGGACTAAACTGGAACGCCTCGGAAAAGTATGTCTCCCTTACCACACCCTACAAACCGGAACACAGCAGCGCCTAACACTGTTGTTATAACATAAATAGGTGTGGCGGTGGTGCCGCTGCAGCCATACCACAGAGGGTTCTATCACCTTTAAAATATTTCTTTTGTTTTTGAATATTTTCGGGCTTTTATTCTTAAGCCATTATTACGGAGTTTCTTTACACTTTCCTGCATAAATTAATGTCCTTATATGAGATTAAAATTATGACGTCATTATATAATCTTCATAACTAGAAATTTTCCTCAAAGTCGATTGTAAGTTTACAAAATTTACACTTAAATCTTTTTAATAATAATAATAATATGATTTATTGCCCCAAACACAAGAAACAAATAATTCTAATTGTTTTAACACGTAGTAAAGTATAAAAATTTCATATTTTGACGTTATACAATTAACCAGAATAATATCCATCTTTAACTAGGCAATTATTATAAAAATATAAAACCGACTACTTAAAAATATAGTCTATGTCACTCCCACAATTTAGACGAATCCAACGACACCTCATAAGTATGTAAAAATCCGTCAAGTCGCTTGGGCTATATGGCTTGCGGCTGTGCCAAAAATGATATATAAGTACATGCACATACATACGTTCGTAAAAAATACCTTCTGTAGTTAAATAAAAATAGGCTAGCAGTAAAAGAAAGCACGATTTTTAAGAGCGTCTAAACTTACAATATTTGCATGATAAGTCAGTTTTAATTAGCATTGCCCATCTAATTAATCTTAACTGTATGGACAAGTGCATTACGCGGCTGATAATTTATAATCTGTTACGAAATCCACTTTACAGCCAGTTAACCTACATAACGAGTTTGTGTAAAAAAGTTACTTTCTTCAAGAACTCGCGCCAACGGGCGAGTGTATTTTTTATCTGTGATCGAATTATTATCGTATGATCACACGTTGATACACGCTGGCAGTCTCGGACAAAAACGGAGTGTTTTGTCTCTTTCTAGTATACGAAGAAAAAGCGAGATGGATACACGGTTTCGGATATTCAGCAAATCGGCAGCGGAACTCGGCGGAAGATTCAAAGAATTACTTCAGTCACTCATTTTGTTCAGTATTGGCCGAGAGCTCGTTATAAGAGGGTGTGTAATCGCTTCTCGGAGCGGCGTCGCGGCAAATTACGAAGTAGTTTTACAAGTTTCGTGTACGTATTTTTTCATTGCATTCGTGGACAATTGGTGTGAAATTGCAGTGTTAAGCACATACCGGCGTTTGTTTAATTTAAAAACTCAAGATTTGTTGTTTGAAAAGTTTTCGAAGTGATTTTTCGATGATATTGTGTGCTCGCTCGATTACGGAGTTCAATCTGATATTTTGGACAGGTACGTACAATTTACATAATGTTAATTAATTATTTTAATTAAACTATTCCAATTTTATAAGTCACAATGATTATTATTTATTTTCATAGCAAGAAACTTGAAGGTTATTTCGTAGAAGACATTTTAAAGTAAACAAATATTTTCAGGAAATAGAACTTTATTATTAATCTCGTTGAAATTAAAATAATGTGACGACAGAAAGACAATTGAAATTATTTATTATATAATAATTAATTGATGTCCTTAATAAATATGTGTACTTAAAAGTAGTTTCATAAATTACGTAATAATAAAAGTCGTAATTTTCTATTTTAAATTGCTTTTTTCCTAAAAAATAAATAAACACTTAATTCTTTTGTAGTTTTAATGGTTTAATTTATAATTTACTATTATTACTATATTACGTTTATGGATAAAGCCAAGCTCAGGTAGGCCCTTAATATTATTTAGGGTCAGTCATAGATTAGTGAAGATTACTCTCCTAACAAGAAAATGTACCCAGTTTTGAGAATTGAAATAGTTGCGTAAAAAAGTTTTGCCACGTCTCCGTGCTAAAATGTCCCTAAAATTTGAAATAATTATTTATTTATTATGTAAATTACGCAGTATTAGTTATTTATTCGTAAATTTTCTCTAAAAATGTTTTTATTTGTCAAGAATTAAAAAAAGAACTTACTAATAAGCCGTTTGGCTTCATTCAATTTCAAGGCGGCGAAGTATCTTTACTAATCTATGGGGTCAGTATTGATGTTCATGGGCGCTAGTTACCATTTTACACAGATGTATGCATGTGTGCTACTCTCATTATTAAAGCTAGGGAAAGTTCAATTAAATGAGAATTTTTATGTTAATGAGTAATCAACATTACTGTCCCATTGCTGGGCACGGGGCTCTTCTCATGGACGGTTTAGTCAATCGCAATCGCTTAATTGGTAGATTTTACATGTTTTTAAAATAAAAAATATGGTAGGCAACTTCTCGATGTTTTTCTCCAGAGTTATAACTTATGATAAATAATTACTAATTAATATGCACATCATCAACAACCCATTACTGTCCCACTGCTGCACGGGTCTACTCTCATAATGAGAGGCATTAGGCCATAGTCCACCGCGCTGGCAAAGTGCGTATTGGTAGACTTCACATACCTTTGAGATTTTTTGATGTGAAACATCTATAGCCGCACGTAAAACCGATTTCTGGCGTGGCGACGCATGCCGTGGCGACGGTGGTATATATATATACAGTCTATATGCAGTAGTGTGTACGGTGTGGCGACGCGTCGCCATGCGCAATCGAATTCAATAAATAGTCATCGTTATCTGGAAAAAAATCGTAATATTTTATTTTATCATTATGACATATGTAGTTCCTATCACAATATGTTCTTTTCTGCATATTACTTTTACAAAATAATGTCGATGTTTCACATCTGCCAGGCGTCCCGTGACGGCTCACATTGTTTTTTTTATAAATCTCTCATTTAGCAAGTTTCCTCACGATGTTTTCCTTCATCGTTTAGCAAGTGATAATTATTTCTAATACGCACATAACTTTGAAAAATTAAAGGCTTGGGATTCGAACGTCGGACCTTCCGATTTAGAAACCGAGTAACCACTAAGCATTCAAATTTAGGAGTATTTATTTTACAACATTGAGGTTTTTTTTTTTAAATAAATAAATACAAAATACAAAGTAATTTCACAATACAGACTAAATCGAAGTGTTTATTAGAGTTAAGAATAACTGCCATTTTTATTAACTTCAATTAAAACGAGTCATAAACTATTAACTGAAGTGCATCACATGCGTTGCCGCTGAAGTGTTTGGGATAATATATCTCATCCTCATAATATATCTCTTACGCCTGTCACACACACGGTGCACCGGAGAGGTCTGTCTTTAAAGGTAGAACCCTTTGTGGTTCGCCTCCGGCACCACCGCTATTTCTGTTATAACAGCAGTGTTAAGCGCTGGTGTGTTCTGGTTTGAAGCGTGGTAAGGGAGAGTGCTTTTCTGATGCGTTCCAGCTTAGTCCTCAGGGGTAGTGGCGCATGTGTTTCCGACCTTAGGTAGGAATTGAATCTGGGGTTGATTACAGATGTCCACGGGCGGCAACTTACCATGAGATGGACTTCATGCTCGTCTGCTATTCTTATATTATAAAAAGCTTTTGCAATCTGACCGTACATCGGTGACCAATTAAGTGGCGGACTAAGTCGTGGGAAAGTTGAATGGGGGCCCCCAGTGTAAAAAGTTCGCCTGTGAGTGACCTTTTTTTCGCTGACTGATACACATTTCATAGATTGTTCGGTTCTGAGGCCTTTTAGCAACTGTGTTTGGGGGCCCCCAGGATCAGGGCCGCGGGGCGGACCGCCTCTTCCGTCCCACCCTTAAGCCGCTAGAGGACCATATACTATCAAAACTACATACTTATTTACTACTATAAAATAAAAATAAAACAAATACTCATGGTGTTGCTAACGCACTAAAACTACCATAAACTACCTTAAATCTATAAATAGTTAATAGATAAACACTAAACTAAGCACATACTTACGGTTAAGGTTAAAACCATTTATGACCATGAAATGGCCCATTCGGCCTGAGACCTGTGGCTTGAAGACCTACCATGTTCTATAAATAATCGACCACACTTGACCAGTTAGAATATATATAGAAATAAAATATGGTAACACACCACAGAAAGAAAACGTGAGAAAATCTACATACTTGAGAGATCTTTAAAAATTAAACAATTATTATAAACTGACTAGCTGACCCGGCAAACGTTGTGTTGCCATATAAATAAAAAAAATGTTAAGGGTGAAAAACCCTTATCACTTGCGGGTTTGAGAAATAGATAGAATATTTGATACTGCGATGGTAGCTAAGTCTGTCGAATCCAATTTGAAACCTTCCAAAATCAACAACTACTTACGAATTAAAAAATAATTAAAATAACCTTTCCCACGGCCTAAATTGTGAATGTACACCATTCTCAAGTCCCCTTGAACACACACAACAAATTTCATCAAAATCAGTCCAGTCGTTTAGGGCTTCAGTGACATACACACGCACATAATATATATATATTTATATATATATATATATATATATATATATATATATAGATATATATATATATATATATATATATATATATATATATATATATATATATGTAAAGATTTGGCCAAGTATTACGGTTCCAGAGATAGAGCTCTGTGACAGACGAACAGACGGACAGACAGCGAAGTCTTAGTAATAGGGTTCCGTTTTTACCCTTTGGGAAAGGAACCCTAAAAACAATTACCAGAGTGAATAAAAATATTTATAGCCATTTCCACCACACTTATACTACACCGCTACCACCGCCACACCTATTTCTGTTATAACAGCAGTGTTAAGCGCTGCTGTGTTCTGGTTTGAAGTGTGGTGAGAGACATACTTATCCGAGGCTTTGTAACTTGCAGTAGCTACGGTGGACTGCATGCTCGTTTTTTATAGGTACACATATGAAATAAGAGTAGCAGACGAACATGCCGTCTACCTGATGGTAAGCTTCTGCCGGCCATGGACACCTGTAATCAACCCAAGATAAGATTAGATTCCTACCTGACTCCGGCCACAGATGCGCCGCTACCCCTGAGGACTAAGCTGGAATTCTTGGAAAAGTCTATCTCCCTTACCACACCCCTCAAACCAGAACACAGCAGCTTAACACTGCTGCTAGGTAGAAACAGGTGTTGCGGTAGTGCCGAAATCGAACCACAGAGGATTCTACCACCAACTTTTTTTTATAATATAGGAGTAGCAGACGAGCATACATTCCACCTGATGGTAAGTGGCTACTGCCGCACATGGACATCTGTGATCAACCCTGGATTGAATTAGACATTCCTACTTGAGGTCGTCCACAGATGCGCCGCTACCCTTGAGGGCTAAGCTGGAAGCCTCAAAAAAATATCAAATCTTTAAAAATTCTTTGCTATTTTAATCTTACAAAAAATTACCACGCAGGATTCGAACCTAAAACCGTAAGCTATTAACCACTACGCCATACCCATTCATACGAGTTTTGTTCCTGACATTGACAATCGCACAATATGGAGAGCGGTGCGCGTTCCCATTGAAATAATTAGCACTGAATTAATTACGGTGATCTCATTAATAAGGTTGGGTCACTCTTGTTTAAAATCTAGTAAATAAAGGTAAACAAAAATGTAGGCAATAACGCGTATATCTATGTGGATTTTGAAGTTGGTAGAACTCTTTGTGGTTCGACTACGGCGGCACTACCACCACACCTATGTCTGCCTGATAACAGCAGTGTTAGCGCTGCTGTGTTCTGGTTTCAATTGTGTGGTCAAAATCAACCCATTATTGTCCCACTGCTGGGCATGGGTCTCCTCTCACAATGAGAAGGATTAGGCCATAGTCCACCGCGCTGACCAAGTGCGTTTTGGTAGACATACCGTTGAGATTTTTTTTTATAAATCTCTCAGGTATGCAGGTTTCCTCACGATGTTTTCCTTTACCGGTCAAGCAAGTGATAATTAATTTCTAATACGCACAAAATTCTGGAAAATCAGAGTGCGTGCCTGGTATTTGAACCTCGGACCCCTCGATCAAGAGGCCGAGTTTCTTAACCACTAGGCTATCACTGCGTTGTATGATAAGAGACATTATTAACCGAGGCGTTACAACTCAGTCCTCAGGGGTAGCGGCGCATCTGTGGCCGACCTCAGGCAGGAATAGCTAATCCTATCTGGGGTTGATCACAGATGTCCATGGGCGGCAGTAGTCAGTTACCATCAGGTGGACTGCATGCTCGACTGCTACTCCTATGTTATAAAAAAATATAGGACATACGTAAGAAGTAATTCTTTGGCGTATTATATCAGATTCGAATCTTGGACTTTCCGACTGAGAGGACGATTTTTAAACGACTATGCCCATATCTTTTATTGTTAACGAGGGGGAACCTTCATAAGGTACCCGGTGCCTTGGGAGCGACACAGGGCTATATGGGACTCTTACCGCACTATCTATCTATGCCCTTATCTACTAACCTACTAAGTCATAATTACATAGTAAATTAAATAAGTAAGTATAACATTGTTTCCGTATTAGAAAAAATAGAAAACCCGAATTAGTTATGCAATTTGACCTTTACCTATTTCTAACTAAAACAATGACGACGCAATAGGTTTGGGTTATTCGGCCGATTTTACTATTGAATGAGGTCGTCGTTTGTCAAAAATTTACATCGAGACAGTCACCATTAGTCACGTGTTAAAATCAGGATTACTTCAACATTCGTCAAATGTATAAATTAGGATAGATTTTCGAGTTCTCTAATGTTAAAATCAGGATAGCTTCTCAATTAGTCCAATAATAAACTGAGGATAGATTAAATTACAATGGATTTTAACATCTACCCATTTTTGTCTCACTGTTGGGCACGGGTCTCCTCTCAGAATGAGAAGGATTAGGCCATAGCCCACCGCGCTGGACAAGTGCGTATTGGTAGACTTTGAACGACTTAAGAAAACTTTTGAAGACTTTTTTTTAAGATTTTTCAGGTATGCAGGTTTCCTCACGATGTTTTCCTTTAGCGATATGTGATATTTAATTTTTAATACGCACATAACTTTGAAAAGTCAGAGGTACGTGCTTGGGATTTAAACCTCGGACCCTCGATCAAGAGGCCGAGTTTTAACGACTAGGCTATCACTGCTTTTGATTGGATTTACCAGTTGTCGAATGATAACATCAGAATAGATTCAACATTTGTCAAGTTGACTGCATGTTCGTCTGCTAACCCTATATTATAGAATAAAAACTGAAGTAAATTTTAGTTCCAATAATTACATTGTCTTACGTTACACTGTGTTCATTATTTCACGTTCAAGCGATTTTTAATTATCTAGCAGATGACAGTGACAATGTTGTTTTTAATCTGTGACTAATCCGTGACGAAATTAAAACTAAAATTAAAGGAAATTAGATTTTTTTGCTTACGGATTGATACTTTATATGGGGTTAGGTGCCTTAGTATTAGTTTTCTATATAAAAAAGTGAGTATGTACATATGTATGTATGTATTGTATGTATGTATGTATGAGTAAGAAGTAATACTACCGCGTAAAACTGCTAGTCCGCTTTGAATATAGAAATGAATCGCGTCGCCATAGCAAATTGTATGACCACACCTGTGTTTAGAAGGAGTTCTATATGTGTATAAGAAGATGTAGTCTTTGGTTTTGTCTTTGACTTTTAAAAATAATATATTGATTTTTTTTTTGTTTTAAGAGTTCGAAATAAAATGGATTCAGCGACAGTTTGACATGTTTGTCTTCTTTTAATATTTTTTATAAATCCCCAACAACCTGCTTGCAACAACTGCAGAGCGGCCTAGCAGTTTGGCGCGGACTATACTTAAATAAATAATTGTTCGTGTGTCCATGTGTACATAACTACGCAAGAAATGAAACTTTATTTTCTTTTGATTCTATAACAAAACATACAGACTATTTAGATAAAACTCACATTACATGTACCACACATAACTTAAAAATTTGGAACCGGGATACTTAAATATTATTTGAAGGTGGTAGAACTCCAGTGGCTAGACTCCAGCGGCACCACCGCCACGCCCTTTCGGTTATTACAGCTGTGTTTAGTGCTGCTGTGTTCTGTTTTGAAGTGAGGTACTGGAGACATACTTTTCCGAGGCGTTCGAGCTTTATCCCAGGGTACCGGCGCATCTATGGCTGACCTTTTTAGAAATATAATCTTATATAGGGTTGATGATAGTATGGATATATGGACATAGACGATAGTAGCTTGATATAAGGTAGACTGGATGCTCGTCTCCTATATTATAAAAAGTCCCGTGCAAGTTTAACGCCATAAGCTTGACGCGTGACTCGCTAATTGACGCGATGTTGCAACACCAAACATTGGTCCAATACCATGACTAGCGGTATAATGGGTACCATACTCGATATAGCGTTCCAAACTTTAAAGTTAGTTGTGATGTAGCTTGCTTTTTAACACGCTTTTATTAGCTTGGGTTGTATTTATGTATGTATGTATGTAACGGAATCTTTAAACTCGATTTTTACCCACTTTGAACGGTTCGATTAATTTAAAATTTTGAACAATTATCAAGAACCGATGACAATATACGATTTTAATAATTTTATCCCATTCTCCTCATTAAGATCGTCAGGAATCAGGATTAACGATTTTCCTTGTGCGATTTTGCGTGGTTTTCGTTTTTAAACTATAATTATTAATAATATAGGAGTAGCACGAGCTTGCAGTCCACCTGATAGTAAGCTACTCCAGCCCTTGGACAGTAATTTACCTCAGATAAGATTAGATTCCTATGATAGCCTAGTGGTAACGAAACTCGGCCTCTTGATCGAGGCGTCTGAGGTCCAATTCCCAGGCACGCACCTCTTATTTTTCAAAGTTATGTGCGTATTAAATATCACTTGCTTAAACGGTGAAGGAAAACATCATAAAGAAACCTACATACCTGAGAAATCTTAAAAAAAGTTTTCAGAGGTATGCGAAGTCTACCAATACGCACTTGGTCAGCGCGGTGGACTATGGCCTAATCCTTCTCATTCTGAGAGGAGACCCGTGCCCAGCAGTGGGACAGTAATGGGTTTAATGATGATGATGACTTTGGCTTAAAAAATAATATTAAATAGGCAAAAATTGGTGTGGCGATGGTGCCGCCGGAGTCTAACTATGTAGTACCACATAACTATGTAGTAACTAACTATGTAGTACCACATAGACATATAACCATGTACTTTATTAGTATATGTAATATTAAACTGGCGCCCTGACTAACCAAGACCCTTACATACGGGACCCTGCGGTTAAGTTAACAAGTCGCCTAATTCCTAATTCAGGCATTCAGTTTAATCTTCACCAAAGTTGAAACATGCATGCTAACAAGAATTAAGAGTTAAGACTTACTAGCTTTGAGCTTAGTTCAAACCAGTTGATTTCTACATGAATGCATGTAATGCATCCGGAATTAAAGTTAAGAAGTGCTAAGCTGTTTTCCAAGCAGTGATAGCCTAGAGGTTGTGAAACGCCTCTCAATCGGGGGGTCCGATCTTCAAGTCCCAGGCACCTTTTGAAGGTGGTAGAACCCTTTGTGGTTAGACTCCGGCGGCACCACCGCCACACCTATTTCTACCTAATAACAGCAGTGTTAGGCGCTGCTGTGTTCCGGTTTGAAGGGTGTGGTAAGGGAGACAGACTTTTCCGAGGCGTTCTAGCTTAGTCCTCAGGGGTAGCGGCGCAGCTGTGGCTGACCTCCGGTAGGAATGTCTAATCCTATCTGGGGTTGATTACAGATGTCCATGGGCGGCAGCAGCCACTTACCATCAGGTGGACTGCATGCTCGTCTGCTACTCCTATATTATAAAAAAAAATCTCGCAGCTGAAACTCGGCCTCTCGGTCGAAGGGTCCGAGGTTCAAATCCCAGGCCTCAAATTATTGTGATCTTAGCATTATTTTCCACACATTTTACATGACGTTTTGCTTTCACATATGATAACCTTATCTGGATTTGTATTTGTTTATCTACCGGGTTAAGAGGTCGGTCAGGGATGAAGTTAATCGCGATTATACCGGCTATAAATAGGTGTGTCTATTATAAGCAGTGTTAACGCTGTGTTCTGGTTTGAAGGGGGTAAGAGAGACATATTTCCGAGGCGTTACAGTTTAGTCCGCACTGGTAATGGCGCATCTGTGATCGGTCTCAGATAGGAATACCTACCTTTTTTTTCGGGGGGGAAACCTTCAAAGGGTACCCCATGCCGTGGGATCGACACGAGGTTATGTGGGATTCCTACCGCACTAAGGTCTGGCACTGGGTAGAGGACTCCGGGATCTCCAAACGAACGCAACCGGAGTCCTCTTAGCGCATTGCCCCGTCGGGCTCTGCCTAGGTGAGCTTTACGCTCCCCACACCGTCTGGTGTGTACGACGGTATGCGACCACACATACAGCCGTCCTTCCCGGGGTCGCTTGCTGGACGGTTCGAGCTCGCACTCTTGCCGCCCGCAACCCCGGAAGCCCCCTTTTAGTCGCCTCTTACGGCAGGCAGGAGATACCGTAGTCCTATTCTACTCCCGGAACTACAGGGGCGAGAAATACCTACCTGGCCAGCAGAGGACTATGGCCTAATCCTTCTCATTCTGAGAGGAAACCTGGACTAGGACAGTAATGGGTTGACGACGAAGGTTATCAACTACTACGAAATATCAATGACGTGGTTTATTCAATTACAGAGAACGGTAATTGATATAATTATTGTTATGAATGACGTTATTGTGTAACAAACATAACAAATACTGTTTGTGTCAATGTTAACTGTATTGTGAGTACAAAGTTTAATGTTTGTCCGTAAGTCTGTGTTCGCGAGTAAATTTATACAATACTAGCTGACCCGGCAAACGTTGTGTTGCCATATGAAAAAAATGTTAAGGGTGAACAACCCTTATCACTTAGGGCTATGAAAAATAGATAGTAGCCAATCCAATGTGACACATTCCAAAATCAACTACTACTTACGAATTAAAAATTAATTAAAATAACCTTTTCCCACGGACTGAATTGTGAATCTAAACCATTCTCAAGTCCCCTTGAACACACACAACAAATTTCATCAAAATCAGTCCAGTCGTTTAGGAGGAGTTCAGTGAGATACACACGCACATAAGAAATATATATATAAAGATTTAATCGATTTATATTACTGACATTACTCACTCTTTTTAGGGTTCCGCAGTCAAAGGGTAAAACGGAACCCTTTTACTAAGCTGTCTGTCCGTCTGTCACAGGGATATACCTCTGGAACAGCTATGTTCAACTGTTCATTGTTTCAATATGTCTATTTATATAGGAGATAGAACCCTCTGTGGTTCAACTCCGGCGGCACCACCGCCACACCTTTGTCTGTTATAACAGCAGTGTTAAGCGCTACTGTGTTCTGGTTTAAAGTGTGGTAAGGGAGACATACTTTTCCGAGGCGATCCAGCTTAGTCCTCAGGGGTAGCGGCGCATTTGGGACTGTCACGTAGAAATCTAATCCTATCTGAGGTTGATTACAGATGTTCATGGGCAGTAGCTTATCATCACGTGGACTGCATGCTCGTCTGCCACTCCTACGAGTATACTATAAAAAATATATACTTGTTGTAAGTTTAAGTATTGTCCTTGTATGTAAGTTTCCTACTTCTATATAAAGAAAAAATAAAATGTATCAAAAACTTGTTTGATTTTGTTTTTGGCCTTGCTCCACTTTATTTTTGAAATCAAATAAAGTAAACATTGAAGGATTTTTGCCTTTTCAGTAATAAAATGTTTTATACTTATTTTTGATTACATCATCACTCATTTTTAGGGTACCGTACGTAGAATAAATAATGGAATTTTATAGGATGACTCGTGCGTCAGTCTGTCACAGACAATTTGCTCCGAAGCTACTGGACCCAAGTTGAAATTTGGCATAGTCCGCGCCAAACTGCTAGTCCGCTCTGAAGTTGTTGCTCACAGGTGTAGTAATACAATTTGCTATGGCGACGCGATTCATTTCTATATTCAGAGTGGACTAGTTTTACTTGTTATAATCATATGGTTTTCCGTGACCCATAGACGATGGTATATAATATACAACTGAGTTTAGAACTGACGGGTATTTTTTTCTCTTTATTTCATAAAGGAGTTTTGTTACTTAGTGACCATGCGACTCCTGTAAATACATCGAACAATTTAATTACATCTACTTCATGCAACAAACAACAATCACACAAAATTGTCGCCTGTTCAGAGATAGAGAAAGCTAAGATTGAATTATATGCTCCTACCTCATACTTATTACACAAAATCTTTTGGCGTTTAGACGCGTTCCGATCACACTCCGTCAACACATGTTGTATGTCATCAATGATTCCACAAACGGAGCAAAGTGGTGAATCAGTCTTTCCCATTAAATGTTTAAACTTGTTTGACGGAATATAGCCTGAAGGCAGTCTTAACGATGCCACCACATGGTTTCGGTCAACTAAAACTACCACATCTACGACTGATGGGTTTTGTTGGGGGCGAAATGAAAAATGTAAAAAAAAAATCGCAAGTCAAGACTTAAAAATCAAGAGCCAAAGTGGTGATTTTAGTAGAGTAATTTTGATCTTGTTAAGTAAAACCAGGATAGTTTATATTAATAACAGTCGATACTAGACAATGTCAATTTTCGATCTTTGTGTAAGTAAAAATGCATAGATTTTGGCCGATAATCGACTTTGCCAAATTACGATCCTTAGTAGATTAACTATTAAATTACGTAATTAATTAGATTAAATTACGATCTTAAGTAAAATGCATAGATTGAATACGGATAATGGGTGTAACTTCGAAGGTGGTAGAACCCTTTGTGGTTCGACTCCGGCGGCACCACCGCCACACCTATTTCTACCTAATAACAGCAGTGTTAGGCGCTGCTGTTTTCTGGTTTGAAGGGTGTGGTAAGGGAGACAGACTTTTCCGAGGCGTTCCAGCTTAGTCCTCAGGGGTAGCGGCGCATCTGTGCCCGACCTCAGGTAGGAATATCTAATCCTATCTGGGGTTGATTACAGATGTCCATGGGCGGCAGTAGCCACTTACCATCAGGTGGACTGTATGTATGCTCGTCTGCTACTCCCATATTATAAAAAAAAAGATTAAATTACGATCTAAGGTAAAATGCATGGATTGATTACGGATAATGGATGCAAGTTCAACTGAAATCAAGTTATAATTTGATTATCTTCATGTGTGGTCAGCCGTATTAGGTTGTTGACAGAGTTTACAATTACACTGACGTACGTAAAGCAATATGCTCTTCTTAAATTAATAGGGTTGACACCATTAGTGTTGCTAGAATACTAAAAATAAAATTAAAATAAATATAGTTCAAAAAACTAAAAAACACGCTTTTATGATAAAATCAACTAAAAAGTAGAAAAGTATTCTATTTCATTCTTTCATACATGCAGGGTAAGATAAGGATGTATGTTGATCTCTTTCTACTGAAAAACGGAGTAACTCACTGACAAACATACAAGTGAAGCTAATATAAAGCGTGTAATTAAGCTTTTATTCAACTTGACTTATTATCTATTGTATTGTTACACACATCACTACTATGACAGAACTGTGAAGGTGGTAGAACCCTCTGGTTCGACTCCGGCGGCACCACACCTATTTCTGCCCATTAACAGTAGTGTTAAGCGCTGCTGTGTTCTGGTTTGAAGTGTGGTAAGGGAGACATAATTTTCCGAGGCGTTCCAGCTTAGTCTTTAGGGGTAGCGGCGCATCTATGGCCGCCCTCAGGTAGGAATATCAAATCGTGTCTGAGGTTGATTACACGTCCATGGGCGGCACTAGCCACTTACCATCAAGTGGATTGCATGCTCGTCTGCTACTCCTATATTATAAAAATAATCATTTGCAAAACGTCGATCGAATGTGTGGCTGAATTTATTCTACTCGCATTACTTCTTATGTGATAGTATTTTAACATTGGAAACATTACGATTACATTTATTCTCCTTAATAAGATCACGTTATCATAAAGTTACGTAAATGCACCAATCTTTTTCTAGACTAGATAAGAGATGTTTTATCTGTGACAAAATGTGTAAACAATTTAAGAGATTTTTGAAGGAAACTACAACTATACTTTAGCCACTTACTGGATGTGGACTGTACGCTCGTCTGCTACTCCTATATTATAAAAAAAATGTGAGCCGTCACGGGACGCCTGGCAGATGTGAAACATCGACATTATTTTGTAAAAGTAATATGCAGAAAAGAACATATTGTGATAGGAACTAAATATGTCATAATGATAAAATAAAATATTACGATTTTTTTCCAGATAACGATGACTATTTATTGAATAAACATTTATTTTCATTAAATACAAAAATTTAGGAATTTATTTCAATCGTGACTACTTAATTCGTTTAATCAGGAAGAGAATCGCACAGTCGATTGCGCATGGCGACGCGTCGCCACATCGTACACACTACTGCATATAGACTGTATATATATACCATCGTATATCATGGCGACGCGTCGCCACGGCATGCGTCGCCACGCCAGAAATCGGTTTTACGTGCGGCTATAGATGTTTCACATCAAAAACTTTTCGGACGTTTGGGAAAAATGCTTTGTAATATAGGAGTAGCAGGCTAGCATGCAGTCCACCTGGTAAGTGGGTATTACCGGCATTACCGCCAGTAATGGCCTGTAATTAACTTCAGATTTGAATTGATTCCCATCTGAGGTCGGCCACAGAAGCGCCGCTACACCTGCTGCGATGTCTCGGAAAAGTATACCTCCCTTACCACACCTTAAAATAACAAGCAGAACAAATCAGAAATAGGTGTGGCGATGGTGTCGCCAGAGTCGAACAGTGTTCTATCATCGTTCAAAATGATGAGTGATTTTGTACAAATCCGATAGATAATGGTCAAAATAGAAATATTGGAAGATTTGCAGGAAAAAAAATAATGGTACCTATATGACACGTGTAATTAGGGTTCCGTACCCAAAGGGTATAAACGGAACCCTATTACTATGACTTCGCTGTCGGTCAGTCTGTCACAGGGCTATATCTCCGGAACCATAATAGATAGACACTTGATTTTTTTACAGGGGATGCATAACGGTGGCCGCTATAACAACAAATACTAAAAATGGCGTTGGGACAAAATACCTAGGTGTTATTGAAAATTTACGTATCATTCATCATCACCCCAACGCCATCTACTGTTGTGTCAAATAACTAAGTATTGTTAAAATTGTAAAATGAATAAAAATAATTAATAAAAGCGTGTTTAAATTAATTAAAAAATCAAAAAACCCGACTGCACTATAAAAGCTGAAGTGAAATTTCCAAAAACGGTGAAATAGGCGTTTTATTATTTCTATCCAGAAAGCCAAATACGTACAAAGTTTCATAGTAGGTGTCTGCTTCAAAATCAAAATACGTTCAAACATATTATCCTATTTTATTCTCGTAGTGCTCATTTACGCTATATAAAGAACCAATGAGTAAAATTCCAGCACTCTAAACTTCAGCGGTTTCCCTTTGCGTTGATCTTTATCACAGCAACACTACTCATTTAGTCAGACATTCATCTCGATGAGTTATATATATGTATATATTATATTATGTATGTGTAATCTCTTTTAAGTTCCTTTATTTTAATATCCTACTCGATAGGTTTGGTTAACTTTTTTAAAACGTGTTTCGCAAAAACAATCCACCATTTACCATAAAATATCCATAAAATATATAACTTCAGTAATTCAAAGTTCCGGTCATTATTTTACCTCGTAATGGGTAGAATTTCATTATTTTTATCTAACAAGCTAAATACAAAATTTCATAGTGTTTGCTTCAAAATTGATGATTGTTTAAATGAACTTTTATCCCCTATTTTACCCTCTACGGGGTTAATTTTTCGGATGGGGATAAATAGGTGTGTCCTTGTTCCTATCCAGAGAGCCAAGTACTAAATTTTGTAGCAGTTGCTTCAAAATTAAAGGATTTCAAAAAAACTGTTTTTCCCTATGTTACCCTCTTAGGGGTAGAATTTCCAAAAGGCCTTTCTTAGTACTTATTTCCGCTATATAGCGAACCTTTGTGCAAAATTTCAGAACTCTAAGTTGAGTGGTTTTGGCTGTACTTTGATTTCTAAAAAATGAAAAAGTCATTTAGTTAGTCAGTCAGTCAGTCATCTTGCTGTTTTATATATATACAAATATGTTTTTATAATCTCCGTTTAATTTCCTTTCATATGATACCCTATTCGATAGGTTCGGTTAGCTTTTTTTTTTAAATGTGTTACTATTTCGCGCCAAAAATCCGCCATTTTATTTATTTTTTTCTAACACCTATCTAAGGACACTCGGGTCATTGAGACGTATATAATGACACCTTAACTGTCGAAATTCATCCAGCCGTTTGTTAGATCGGATCAAATAAAGAAAGACAAACATACAAGATACGCGCGAAAAACATAACCCTTCCTTGGCAGTCGGGTAAAAAACAATGAACAGTTGGTGGTACGGAAGCGTCCATGTGCGAGTTCGACTGGTTCTTGGCGAATTATTTTTAAGATCGTGAGTTCTTAAAATTAGAATACACAAAATTCGAGGCCCCATTACAAAGAATTTAACAGAAAAGCATTTCAATTATCAAAAGTTGAACGTAATTCTTTAGTGTCGTGAAAGCCAATATTTTCGCCTATCCGGGGCCCCTGAATTTGGGGCCCTGAGCGTGGGCCCCTGTAAATGGAGTATTTTATATTCCCTTCACAAGCTGCACTTATAACCGGTTCGTGAAACAATATAACTTGAGCGCAATTAAAATAGATGTTTAAATTTAGCAGCCCTGTACTAAAGTTATTTGCTCGATCTAGAAATAAGATAGCATAAACAGCAATACTGTGCAATGAATATTTTATTACATGCCTATATTATTTCGAATTGCAAATAGTTTTGAGTTTCTGTGTTTTAATCGACTTCCCAAAGAAAAGAGGTATTTTATGACATAGGAATAACAGGCGAGCACGCAGTCCACCTGACGGTATTATCAAAGAAAACAGACAAGTATGCATCTATCTTAAGGTGGTTAACTGTGATCAACCCTAGATAAGATTAGATTACTACCTGAGGTTGGCAAATGCGCCGCTACTTCTGGATTGATCTGGAAAGCCTCGGAAAAGTATGTCTCCCTTACCACACCCTTCAAACCAGAACAGTGCAGCGCTTATGTTGTAAGTTGGAAATTTGATAATTTAGCAAGGCAGCAATTGTCGTCAAGTATAAAACATAAATAGGCAAAAATTGGCTAACATTGATTATTTGACATTTTCCAAGCAAGGGCTCGAACACAAAACTGCGATGCGACGCGATGCGAATTCGCAACGCAGAAAATTGCGATGCGAATTGCTGCGATGCGATATCGTGCGGCGTAGCGTCTCTCAGGGTGACCAACAACAACAACCACTGTGCGATGCGAATCAATTCGCAAGTTCTTGCGATGCGTCGAGGGAGCTCGCAGATTTTTGCGATGTTTGTGTACGAACCCCAATAGTTATATTTCGAACTTTAATAGGCAAAAATTGGCTAACATTGATTATACCTAACAGGCAAAAAGTTGTTTTTTTTATTTTTCTTAAATTTAAAGCAGTGTAAAGATTCTACATTAATCTGGAGATCAGCTGTATTTTTTTTAGAAAGGTTAGTCTGTCTGAACTTGGGTTCAGACTAACCCGCATAGTACTACCACTTCTAAAGTTTTCTGTCTTTTTATTTCAGCGTAGTAAATTTACAGAGGGTTTTTAACTTCAATCAGTATATCCTAACCATAGATTAGTAAAGATACTTCGCCGCCTTGAAATTTAATGAAGCCACAAACGGCTTATTTTAGTAAGTTCTTTTTTTGAATTCTTGACAAATAAAAACATTTTTAGAGAAAATTTACGAATAAATAACTAATACTGCGTAATTTACATAATAAATAAATAATTATTTCAAATATTTTAGGGACATTTTAGCACGGAGACGTGGCAAAACTTTTTTACGCAACTATTTCAATTCTGAAAACTGGGTACATTTTCTTGTTAGGAGTGAGTAATCTTTACTAATCTATGATCCTAACTAATATTACAAATGCTAATGTGAGTTTGTTTGTTATACTTTCACGCCGTAACTACATAACCGATCGTCATAAAATTTTGTACACACGTTGTCAAGGGTTCAGAAAAAGACAGGGTTTTTTGTCCTAGGTATACCTTAAGCCTTAAGGCAAAGTTTATCTATCCCTTAAGGCTTAAGGGATAGATAAACTTTGCCGAGGGAAAGATAAACCTCTGACCGCAAGTAAAGTAACAATAATTTGATTTTAAATAAAAATGTGTTTTTATTGGCAACATTTTTATTGTTATTTAAACAATTTTATTTATTTAAATTATTTCAAAGAGGTTATAAAGTATTACCGCCGTAAAAAAGACTAAAAAGGAGTTAAATCTTAGTTTTATATTAGGCTGAGTCTATTAATACGGGTACTGTACGAACAATTTATAATAATTAATACGGTTACCGTACGAATAATTTACAATTATTAATACGGGTACTGGACAAACAATTTATTATTATCCGATTCGAACCGGTAGATTTTGAGAAATCTCAAAAAAACTAAAAAAAAATTTTTTAGATTTTTTTTTAATAACTTTTAAACGGCTCTACCGATCGATTTTAGAAACTAAGCTCTTAACATCAAAAAATGACGTCGATCGCCATCAGCCCGTTCGAAATCAATTAAAAAAAAAAAAAAAAAACCCTAATCAAACCTAACCTAACCAATTGAATAAATGTACGAATAAATATATTTAAAAAAAAAATAAAAAACCTAAAAAAAAAACCTAAAAAAAGAAAAAAAAAAAAAAACCTAACCTAACCTAACCAATTGAATAAATGTACGAATAAATATATTTAAAAAAAATATTGAATAACTGTACGAATAAATATAATTTATTAGTCCGGTACCTGTACAAATAGTCACATTGTTTATATTATCTTATAGTCTACGCGCATAAAGTCGCGAAAAATAACATTTGTTTAATAAAATAGCCCTATTAACTAATTTCTCTTCATTTCAGATCAAAAATGGAGCTGAAATCACCGAAAACGAAGAAAAAATCGCCATCTCGAGTCATATGTTGGAAGAAGATGCTGCGTACACCCATCCTGCTGCTACTGTTGCTAGGGACTTCCACATGTCACGATGATTACCTAGATTTTGAATTAGGAACGAACAGTTCAAATTTGGAACACAGGTTACGACATAAACAAAGTGTTGCCAGTACTCTCAGTGATATCCGGTATTTGAGGCGCCATTTCGGCGAAGTTAACTTTGTGGTGAAAGACTTTCTTGTGGACGGTGAGGTTGAGAATCGCGTGCATTATAACGGAGTTACTGCGAAGGAGACGTTTGTCGGGGTTAATGGGTGAGTTTGTATACGAGTATATTATGTAGTATAGTAGAATACTTAGTATTTTTTGCACACACATACACACACATACTCACATACAAGCACGCACGCTACCACACGCATACACCTACATGTACTCACACACAAACAAGTACACACGCAGGCACGTATACATCCGTTTACACACACACACACACACACGCACACACACACACACACACAAACTAACCTACGGGCGCGGGCACACACATACACACAAACACACACACACACACACAAACACACACACACACAAACAGAGACACGCATACACACGCATGCTCACCGAAGTACATACACACACGTACGCAAACAAACACTCATACACACGATGTACGTGTGTATGAGTGTTTGTTTTTGTTGTGTACGAGTTTGTGCTATGTAATTGTCGTAGAAATTGAACAAAGTATTTTTTTTACATAAACACACTTACACACACACAAACACACACGCTCGCACACATACACACGCTCACGCGCCCGGACACACCAACACACGTACGCTCGCACAGAGATACACTAACAGCCACACACACACACACCAAGTGTGTGTGTGTGTGTTTGTGTGTTCGTTAGTTTTAGGTATGTAGTTGTAATTATAACGTTAAATTTATTATTTATATAGGATATAAGATCGTAATGTCGGTATTTTTTTACATTTCAATGGGGCCCCAAATTTTCGTCTGCACAGAGGCCCCCATACGGAGGCCCATTAAAACGACTCTAATTACTGACTCTACTTTGCTACATTTATAGTATAAAAAAGTTTTCAAAACTACTGAACGGATGTTACAATCTCGGATCATTTCAATTCTGTAACCGTGTCCGGTATATATCTGTCGGCAGTTTGTACGTCTGTCCGTAAACAAGGTAATGTTACGCCATGGTGAAGCAATGGATATATTTAAACGGGTATAGAGTTGTAAAGAATTGTAATTACTATAAAAATTGTAAAAGCTATATTGACATTCCAACAGATTTCAGGTCTGTGGTTAAAAACCTCACATTTTTTTATTTTTTTTATTTAATATAGGAGTAGCAGACGAGCATGCAGTCTACCTGATGGTAAGTGGCTACTGCCGCCCATGGACATCTGTAATCAACCCCAGATAGGATTAGATATTCCTACCTGAGGTCGGCCACAGATGCGCCGTTACCTCTGAGGACTAAGCTGGAACGTCTCGGACAGTTATTATAAGGGTGAATACGGTGGTGCCGGAGTCAAAACACGAAAAATAGCTTCAATCATTAATGTATAACGCAAGTTATTATAAATTCATAATCAAATTTAAACAATTTTTGCCTATGTACAAAATTTGTCGATTTACATAGGCAATATTTGTCAAATTTTGCGAAAATTTGTTAAAATTTATATTACCATTCGGTTCCAAAGTAGAAAAAATAGAATTTATTTAATATTTTGCAATTAAAGACTACATTTCGATAAATTTCGGATAAAACCTAGCACATAAATAAATATTGTCTCAGATATTTTTCTCGAAATTTATCTTATTATAATTCAGCCCACAATATCTGTCTTTGCCGGCTAATCCCATATTCAGATCACATCTGGCTACAGATCCAAAAACTGTACACGAATGTTTAGTCTGTAAGTGACAATTTTTGAGAATTCTAGTCCGAAAATTCCAGCAAGAATTACAATTTACATGTAGGTATTGTATAGAACAGTGATAGCATAGTGGTTAAGAAACTCGGCTGCTTGATCGAGGATTCCAAGGTACAAATCTCAGACTCACCTCACCTCAGTATCACCTCTGATTTTTCAGTTATGTGCGTATTAGAAATTATGAAATGAAATGAAATGAAATATATTTATTTTATATAGGCCAACAGCGGCACTTACAAATTGTCAGTTACAATATTTTCTTATACTACTACCGGATCGGAACGCGACATCTACTGAGAAGATCCGGTAAGAAACTCAGTGGGTTTGTCTTTTTTAATTTTAAAAATATTTTTCTCTTTTTCCCTTTTTTTTAAATGCCATTATTTTTACATATTACATATAATTAATAAAGCATTAGCTCCAATTAATTATCACTTGATTGAATGGTGAAGGAAAACATCGTGAAAACTTACGCGCATGAAAGTTTTTGAAAAAATGTCAAAAGGTGTGTGAAGTCTACCAATACGCATTTGGCCAGCGCGATAAATGATTAATTGATCAATAACCATCGTACAATAAGTTCAAAATTTATAGCCGAAATCGAACTGGAACACGGATTTTTCGAAATCAGTTTTTTTTTTAAATTAAGCAGGCAATTTTATAAATACATGTTACATTTACAATTGAACAAATCGTATCTAATTGTAGAGTCATTTGTGACAGAAATAACCGAGACGACATCTTGTCTCGTCTCAGCGACCGAAGATAAGAAAAGATTAGTACACTTACATACGTACATACATGAACAAAAAGCAGTGATAGCCTAGTGGTTAACGCGGCCTCTTGATTGAGGAGTCCGAGGTTTAAATCCCAGACACGCATTTCTGATTTCAAAGTTATGTGCGTATTAGAAGTAATTTATCACTTGCTTAAACAGACAAGGAAAACGTGAAACCTGCACACCTGAGAAATCTTAAAAAAAAAGTTTTAAAAAGGTATGTGAAGTACCAGTACGCACTTATCCAGCGGTGGACTATGTCCTAATCCTGAGAGATATGAAAACCTACGTAACTCTGATAAGTTGAATTACAGTAGAACCTCAACCATACTAATTATTGTCGTAAGGCATTCGTATAATCGAAAAAACAATGTGAGCCGTCACGGGACGCCTGGCAGATGTGAAACATCGACATTATTTTGTAAAAGTAATATGCAGAAAAGAACATATTGTGATAGGAACTAAATATGTCATAATGATAAAATAAATAAAATATTACGATTTTTGCGCATGGCGACGCGTCGCCACACCGTACACACTACTGCATATAGACTGTATATATATACCATCGTATATCGTATACCACGGCATGCGTCGCCACGCCAGAAATCGGTTTTACGTGCGGCTATAGATGTTTCACATCAAAATCCGGATAATCGAATGCATGAATCGCAGCCGGTTATGTACACATGTAGTACACATTCTTATAACATCCCGTACACTTCATCATTAATCATCATCAACCCATTGTCCCACTGCTGGGCAAGGGTCTCCTCTCAGAATGAGAGGGATTAGGCCATAGTTCACCGCGCTGGCCAAGTGCGAATTGGTAGACTTCACATACATTTGAAAACTTATTTTAAGAATTCTTAGGTATGCAGGTTTCCTCGCGATATTTTTCTTCTCCGTTTAAGCAAGTGATTAACTGCTAATACGCACATAACTTTGAAAAATTAGCGGTGCGTTCCTGGGTTTTGAACCTCGGAACCTTCGACCAAGCGGCCGCGTTTCTTAACCACTAGGCTATCACTGCTTTTACGTACCTCGTACACTTATAATATGTTAATGACATTAATAATACTTTTATTAGTAAATATTTCTGAAGTGACCAACATATGCAACATTGTAACAGCTATTGTATCTATGTGTGGTCATCTTAAAATAGTTCCTGACTTTTACACCCAGTTGCCAAGTGGAAACAGAATTCTTGACTTTAATATATCTAGTTTTTAGAGTTCCGTACTAAAAAGCAGTGATAGCCTAGTGGTTAAGAAACTTGTCTCTCGATCGAGGGGTCCAAAGTTCAAATCCCAGGCACGCACCTCTGATTTTTCGAAAATTATGTTTTTTTTTGTATAGATATATATTATAAAGATGAGAGATTAATAAAAAAATATCTTAAAGGTATGTGAAGTCTACCAATACGCACTTGGCCAGCGCGGTGGACTATGGCCTAATCCTTCTCATTCTGAGAGGAGACCCGTGCCCAGCAGTGGGACAATAATGGGTTGATAATGATACTCAAAAAACAAAACGGAACAGAATTACGAAGCCTCCGCTGTCTGTCCGTCTGTCACAGGGCTCTATCTCTTGAACCATAATAGAGATGCACTTGGAGTAAGATTGTCTCCTTTACCACACCCTTCAAACCAGAACACAGCAGCGCTTAACACTGCTGTTATAACAGAAATAGGTGTGGCGGTGGTGTCGTCGAGCCCTTCGTGGATCCACTCCGAAGACACCACCCATCACCGCCATATCTATTTCTCCCATAGCAGCAGTGTTAAGCGCTTTTGGGTCGTGATTTGAATGGTAAGGGAAAAATATTTATCATTTAATTTGAAATCTTATATATAAAATTCTCGTGTCACAATTTTAGTTACCGTACTACTCCGAAACGGCTTTACCGATTTTCACCAAATTTTATATGCATATTCAGTAGGTCTGAGAATCGGCTACTATCTATTTTACTCCTAAGCGATAAGGGCATTCGCGTGAAAATTATAGTTTTTATATGAAACTAGCTGACCCGGCAAACGTTGTGTTGCCATATAAATAAAAAAATGTTAAGGGTGAAAAATCTATTTTTCATACTCCTAAGTAATAAGGGTTTTATTACTTAGGAGTATGAAAAATAGATAGTAGCCGATTCTCAGACCTACTGAATATGCATATAAAATTTGGTGAAAATCGGTAAAGCCGTTTCGGACGAATACGGTAACTAACATTGTGACACGAGAATTTTATATATGTATAAGATGTTTATAAGCTTACTTATATTAAAAGTTCTATTTTTGTGAAAATCAGAAGGAATTAGAAACAAAATATAAATGTAATGGATCTAAAAACGGAAGCGTGTATCAATACACTTCGATCTTTGCACCGTATAAAAACAATTGCATAATACTTCGCGCCAAAAATAACGCGCGACACCACGTTGCAACTAGCGACATCTGTTAAGAAATGTTGATAATGGAATTGTTTTGCGCGGTTTCTTTAATACTAGCTGACCCGGCAAACTTTGTACCGCCTCAAAATCTATTTATCAATATATATTTCATATAAAATATAGCCTATGTTACTCGTGGATAATGTAGCTTTCGAATGGTGAAAGAATTTTTAAAATCAGTCCAGTAGTTTTTGAGCTTATTCATTACAACCAAATAAAGTTTTCCTCCTTATAATATTAGTGAAGATACCAGATTTTAGGCGCGCTTTCGCACGTAGTCAGTGGTCGATGATCATAGCTAATACATAGATTAGTAAAGATTACTCACTCCTAACAAGAAAATGTAAAGTTTTGACAATTGAAATTGTCACTGTCGTCCATTTTCGTGTTTGAAAAATATTAAAAAAAATAGTTCTTAGAGCATTTACGAATGAAACAATATTTCTCCGCAGTTTTTCTTCGATTTCGTGTTATTTTTGCACCACTTTACTGCGCATGTCGGCATTATTCCGCATAAATTACACCACGCAGCCATTTTGCCATTTGTGACTTTCTTCAATTACAAGGAGATATCTATACTTATCTATGAGCTAATATTATAAATACTATTGTGAGTTTATTTTCTACACTTTTGCTGACGAGCATGCAGTCCACCTGATGGTAAGTCGCTACTGCCGTATGGACATATGTAATCAACCCCAGATAAGATTGCATATTCCTACCTGAGGTCGGCCACAGATGCGCCGCTACCCCTGATCACTAAGCTGGAACGCCTCAGAAAAGTCTCCCTTACCACAGTCTTCAACCAGAACACAGCAGCGCTTAACACTGCTGTTATAACAGAAATAGGTGTGGCGGTGGTGCCGCCGGAGTCGAACCACATAGAGTTCTACCACCTTCAAACAGTCAGTCATTCAAATAGTATGTCGGTGGTATCTAAGCGAGATAAAATGGGGCTATTCAAGAGGGGTACAAAAAAAGTTCTTCCGAAGCTGGCGATGCATTGGCGATCTGGTCTGATCTGGTGTTGCAAATGTCCATAGGCGACGGTGACTGCTTTCCATCAGGTAGCCCGTCTGCCTTATCATTAGATATAAATATATATATATATCGTTAGGTATAAATATAGTAGCAGTGATAGCCTAGTGGTTAAGAAACTCGGCCTCTCGATCGAGGGGTCCGAGGTTCCAATCCCAGGCACCTCTGATTTTTCAAAGTTATGTGCGCATTTGAAATTAATTATCACTTGCTAAACAGTGAAGGAAAACATCGTAAAGAAACCTGCTTACACGAGAGATTTATAAAAAAAAAGAAATCTCGAAGGTATGTGAAGTCTACCAATATGCACTTGTCCAGCGCGGTGGACTATGGCCTAATCCTTCTCACTCTGAGAGGAGACCCGTGCCCCGCAGTGGGACAGTAATGGGTTGATGATGATGATAAATATAAAAAACCCTTATAGGTCCACGCCCAGCCGTGGGATTAAACGGTAATATTAGAATTTGAGTGTACTTCAACAAGAGATAAAGTGTTGTATGCATTTGTTTAGCTCGCTCATTCTGGGATGTAAAGGGCCTTGCACATAGGGTTGGTAGGCCTAAAATAATAAATTTATATTAAAACGAAAAAAGTTTCGAAATGAAGCGTTTTTGATTTTTATGTTTTCTCAAACAATACCATATCATAGGAGTGCATAAATAATTCGCCAAGTACGAGTCGAACGTGTAAGGTTCTGTACCACCTGATTTTTAGGGTTCCGTACCCAAATGGTAAAAATGGAACCCTATTACTAAGACTTCGCTGTCTGTCCGTCTGTCACAGGGGTTTTTTTTTATAATATAGGAGTAGCAGACGAGCACGCAGTCCACCTGCTGGTAAGTGGCTACTGCCGCCTATGGACATCTGTAATCAACCCCAGATAGGATTAGATATTCCTACCTGAGGTCGGCCACAGATGCGTCGCTACCCCTGAGGACTAAGCTGGAACGCCTCGGAAAAGTATGTCTCCCTTACCACACCCTTCAAACCGGAACACAGCAGCGCCTAACACTGCTGTTATTAGGTAGAAATAGGTATGGCGGTGGTGCCGCCGGAGTCGAACCACAAAGGGTTCTACACCTTCCAAAAGGGTATTATAATATAAACAAATAAGAACCATAAAACATATTTTAATATAGTTATTTTAAGTTGTTTACGTATCATTCATCATCACCCCAACGCCATCTATTGTTGTCTCATATAACTATATTGTTTAAAATAATAAAATGAATAAAAATAAGTAAAAAATAATAAACATTTGGTGGTACGGAAGTCTCCATGTGCGAGTTCGACTCGTACTTGGCGATTTTTTTTATTTATTTTAGTATTTGAAAAAAGCAGCTATAGCTTAGGTTAACTAAAACAAAGCACAAAGGGTCCCGGGTTCGATTCCCGACCAGACAGATATGGAAATGATGAATTTAGATTTCTGTTTCTGGGTCTAGGTGTTTGTGTATTTGTCTATGTGTGTGTCCATAACACCCACGACACAGGGAATCCTAGTGTGGGGCTGTGAGTGTAGAAAGTAGAAAGCGTAGTAGAACTGGTATAAAATTCAGTAGCAAGATAAGAAAATGTTCTTAAAACTCTATTATTTTACGATATATTGTATTGATGGTTAAAATTGTTTTCTTTTATATACGAAGACCCCCTATTATTAACTTTTGATTGAGTGTTTGTTATATCGGCCATAGACAAGGGATGCGAACTAATCGATATATCGAAGGCCTCAAATATCGATAATATCAAAAGTTTCAACCGATATTATTTATAGTCCAAGACCTTTGCAATAATTACATATGTCGTGCTTTCGCCGACATATTTCAAAGATTATTAATTTTGAACTTTTATCCGTCAACTTAACCGTAAATTTTCGAAATCGATATTATTATTTTTTTCGATATGACAATATCATACCGGCTACCGATAGTAATTCAATGTCGTTAAAAATGTCGATATTTTTGGATCAATGCCACTGAAATTTGGATTGGAATTTCGAAATATCATCACGCCCCTAAGCTGTGCCCTACTGTGGGCTAAGATCCCGTGCCCAGCAGTGGGCAACGCATTACACAACGCACACCTGACAGCCCTACATAAGTTCAGTTGCACTCTTTCAAAATCACTCAAAAGGCGAGTCTTCAGTGAATATGGAACAAAACGGAGCTCTCTTCTAAATTAACGTTCTTTTAATTATTAAAGCAGTTTAATTAAAGCATTTATTCAGTATTAAACGTGAAACTAATTATAGTTTAAAAACTAATCACGCTAAAATGGCACCAGGAAAATCGTTAATCCTGATTCCTGAGGAACCTGATGAGGAGAATGGAATAAAATTAATAAATCGTGTATTGTCATTGGTTTTTAATAATTGTTCAAAATTTTAAATCAATCGGACCGTTCAAAGTGGGTAAAAATCGAGTTCAAAGATTCAGTAACATACATACATTCAGGACAAGCTAATAAAAAGGAAATTAAGGTAGAACTCTGTGGTTCGACTCTGGCGGCACCAACACCACACCTATTTCTGTTATAACAGCAGTGTTAAGCGCTGCTGTGTTCTGGTTTGAAGGGTGTGGTAAGACATAGGTACTTTTTCGAGGAGGAACTCCTTAATCTTAATCCTCAGCGGTAGCAATACTATGGCCGACCTCAGCTAGGAATCTAATCCTATCTGGGTTTGTACAGATGTCCATACGGCAGAAGTCACTATCAGCTGGACTGTATATTCGTTTGCTATTTCGATATTATAAAAATAGTTACTTATATAATACTAGCTGACCCGGCAAACGTTGTGTTGCCGTATAAATAAAACAATGTTAAGAATGAACAACCCTTATCACTTAAGGGTATGAAAAATAGATAGTAGCTGATTCTCAGACCTACTGAATATGCATATAAAATTTGGTGAAAATCGGTAAAGCCGTTTCGGAGGAGTACGGTAACTAACATTGTGACACGAGAATTTTATATATAAGATTTCGCTTCCGCTTATGTTATAATGTATTTTAAGTAGGTTCTATTGTTCTATAACGTCTAGAAATTTGAATAAAATCATACTTAGCGGTGAGGGCGAAAATATTACGTAACTTAAGAAATTTTAATATTCACCCACTTTATGTCAACTATTTCGTAATTATTGATGTAAAACATCTATAGCCGCACTTAAAACCGATTTCTGGCGTGGCGACGCATGCCGTGGCGACGCCTATATGCAGTAGTGTGTACGGTGTGGTGACGCGTCGCCATTCCCAATCGTAATATTTTATTTTATCATTATGACATATTTAGTTCCTATCACAATATGTTCTTTTCTGCATGTTACTTTTACAAAATAATGTCGATGTTTCACATCTGCCAGGCGTCCCGTGACGGCTCACATTGTTTTTTATATTATAATGTTTATAATATATTTATTACGATTAAAAAACAAAAAACTATGTCACATTTTAGAACATTTATTTTTAGTTTTTTTATTATAGTGACCATAGCAATACATAATGTGAAAATTCAAGGTATATCTATTACGGTTCAGGAGATAGAGCCCTGTGACAGACGGACAGACAGCGGAGGCTTAGTAATAGGGTTCCGTTTTACCCTTTGGGTACGGAACCCTTAGAAACATATAATTATGTACCTAATTACGTAAACAGATGGGTATATAAGTACGTTAGTATATTAATTAAAATCATTTACATTTGTTTAAAAGGTGGTAGAACTCTGTAGTTCGACTCCAGCGGCACCACCGGCACACCTATTTCTGTTATAACAGTACTGTAGTGCTGCTGTGTTCTGGTTTGAAGTGTGGTAAGGGAGACGTTATCCGAAGTGTTCCAGCTTAGTCCTCAGGGGTAGCGGCTCATCTGTGGCCGACCTCAGGTAAGAATATCTTATTCTGTCTCACTGATATGGCAGTAGCCACTTACCATCTGGTGGAGCATGCTCGTCTGCTACTCCTATATTATAAAAAAAGAAATATTTTATCCTATCTGAGTTGATTACACATGTCCATGGGCGGCAGTAGCGTCTTACCATCAGGTGGAGCATGCTCGTCTGCTACTCCTATATTATAAAAAAAAGAAATATCTAATCTGGGGTTGATTACTGATCCATACGGCAGTAGCCACTTACCATCAGGTGGAGCATGCTCGTCTGCTCTTATATTTTAAACACACGTAAAGTTACGCCCCATATCACAGTCACTGCGCAAAAACAATAGTGTGCGAAACTGACGTAAGGGTGCAGCCCTTTTCTGAAAATTGTAGCTACGCAGGGTTGAAGATTTCTGACTTTTAGGCTTTTTCATTAAGATTCTGGGGTTCGAGTCCCAGGTAATGTTTGGAAGTTACGTACGTGAATGTTACTAATTAAAAGTTTTGGGTTCAATTCCAAATCGTTGATTTTTGGAGACATGTGTGTGACTCTATATTTTACTAACTATTAAGTTAAGATTAAAACTACTTCGCAACAATCCGCTACATATATGTATGATGGTATATATTTTAAACCATGCGGTATGTACCTCCCTTCCACAAAGGATGCGAGCAAATGCAAAAATTAAAAATATAATAATATAATAAAAATACATACCACCACCAACACGTGTTTCGCTCCAAAACGGAGCATCATCAGGGTAAGTTGACTCTACGACGGTTAATCGTTACTGTACTTTGATTTTATTCACTGTACACATAGATTACTTGTCATACATACATATTGATATGATGGTAAAGATACGAACCATGAAGATATAACGCCGGCGATGACATACGGCGGGCTGCAGTCTCATACAAGTAACTATTTTATTAACATATTTTCGTAATTATGCACGTTAGACCTTATTTTCTATTTGCGTAACGGTGAAGCTAATGCCCGACCTGAGGTCGGTATGCCACTACCCCTAAACACTAAGCTGGAACTCGGAAAAGTATGTCTCCCTTACCACACCCTTCAAACCAGAACACGGCAGCGCTTAACACTGCTGTCATGAGGCAGAAATACGTGTGATTGCGGTGCCCCCGGAGTCGAACCACAGAGAGTTATACCACCTTCAAATGTACGTCACATCCTTCCTTACGATTAAATAAGTCAAAACAAAAATCAATGGGTTGCACTCCGGGAGTGCCGGCAGAAGAACTTTCGAAATATATAATAAACTAGTGGTGCGGCTTCGCCCGTGGTTTAAAAGAAAATAATATGACATACTAACATACATAAAACTGAAAATTCGTACCTTCATTGCAACGAAAGTGGCACCATCTGGCGAAAATTGGTCGTACCAACTCTGGAACCTTCGTAGGCTCATGGACAACAACTTTGCTAAAGATCATCACTTGATCAAATGCATAGTTTACGATTCAATCCTTACTAATATTGATTAAAATAATCGATTTTTTTGGTACAAAAGATCGATTCTCTGATTAATAGATCTTAGATCGCCATCCCTAGTTCCCGTGGGATTTCCGGGATAAAAACTACCCTATGTCCGTTCTCGGGTCTCAGACTATCTTTGTACAAAATTTCATTAAAATCGGTTCAGTGGTTTAGGCGTGAAGAAGAGACAACCAGACAGACAGAGTTACTTTCGGATTTATAATATTAGTAAGGATAAAAAATTTAGATGACATCCATTGTTTTTCTATTCCATTGTTTTATTTCGATCACCATATATTTTTCTATGCTGACATCGGATGACAACTTTACTTTTGCAGTTTGCTTTGCCGTCTCACGAATTTTAGATCAGGAGGGTTACTACCATATCTTAAAACAATATTATTTTAATCATACTTTTACTTTTTGCAGGAAATTTATTTTTTTATGCAAAATATGTCAATTTCAGTTGGATTTATACAATGGATTAGCGAAAAATGAATAAAGGTTTAAGTTTGTTCAACTGTATAATATGATGGAATATTTTACAGTTTTGAGGAGGAAATAAAACTTTCCTGAACTAGGATGGTTTTTAAAAGATGGTGGTAAGCACCCAGGACACGTGATCCTAGCGCAAGTTTAACATTTTTACCCATCACAAAAGTGCACAACGCCACTAAAAGATACACTTCAAAATGTACGCGTCGAATAGCTATCCTGTCTTTAGGAAGTCGGTTAAAAATTTTGAGGCAAATTGTAGTTTTATCCTGTTTGTTTTAAATAAGTGTATACTCAAGAGAATAAAATTATTTTCCTTCCTTGAACTTTATTATATTTCCTCTTAATTTAATATCAACGTTGACAGTAATATTATTAAATGAGTTGTAATAACCGAAATGATAATGTCGTTTGATTACCTACTGTCCTGCTGGGCACGGGTCTCCTCTCAGAATGAGAAGGATTAGGCCATAGTCCACCGCGCTGGCCAAGTGCGTATTGGTAGACTTCACGTACCTTTGAGAACTTTTTTAAAGATCAGTTATGAAGATATCCTTGCGACGTGCCCTTCACCGTTTAATCAAGTGATAATTAATTTCTAACTTAACATAATATAACTTAATATAACATAACTTTAAACAATCAGATTTGGTGCCTAATTCGAACTTCATACCCCTAAATAGAAAAGCCGAGTTTTTACCACTAGGCTATCACTGCTTATATATTTGCAAAGAGGAAATGTATTTATTTTAAGAATTATTATTGCAGAATATATTAATAAAACATATTTTCAGCTAGACCATATTTTTATGTAGCTCTATTTTAAAGGCCGCTTAAACGGACTATTATAATGTGCAATATTGCGAATTTTGCGTTTACTGCTTCCAGTAAATGAGTATGCAAGGTTTTTAAGCTGCTAGAACCAGTTCTTATACGGTGAAGGAAAACTTCGTAAGGAAACCTAAAATATCTTGCAAAAAACTTTTCAAAGTTTGTGAAGTCTACCGCACTTAGCCAGCGCGGTGGACTATGGCCTAATCCTTCTCATTCTGAGAGGAGATCCGTGCCCAGCAGTGGGGCAGTAATGGGGTGATGATCATGAATGAATGAATTAACTGATAATGAAGTGTGGCGGTGGTGATAAAGTGAAGATAGAGCTTTAGTTGTGACGTCACAAAACCCAAAGTACAAGATGACATTTTAAATTAAGTATTCGTTGTGACGTCACAAAATCAAACTTGATCGCAATTTTACATGCCATTTAAGTTGTGACGTCACAAAATAAAAATCAAAAAGTGCGCTATTATGCGTGCATGCACCGCTTGCAAAATTTTTGAACAAACTTTAAGTTGTGACGTCACAAAATCAAAATCAAAAAGTGCGGTATTATTTATGCATGCACCGCTTGCGAAATTTTACACAGACTAAGTTGTGACGTCACAAACATCAAAATCAAAAAGTGCGGTATTATGTATGCATGCACCGCTTGCGAAATTTTACACAAACTTTAAGTTGTGACGTCACAAAATCAAAATGAAAAAGTGCGGTATTATGCATGCATGCACCGCTTGCAAAATTTTTGAACAAACTTTAAGTTGTGACGTCACAAAAATAAAAATCAAAAAGTGCGGTATTATGCATGCATGCACCGCTTGCGACCGGGGTCGCGGGAACCGGTCCCACCTGTTCTGGTGGCACCGAATCGCGTGATTAATTGCCACTCAGTTGTGACGTGTAGGGAATGCTGAGGATGTGGAATTTACATATTTTACTAAGAAACCTTTTTAATATTAATTGTTTGTATAATAGAATAGAATAGAATACCCTTTATTGCACACTTACAGTAGAATTTAACAGTAGTTATCTATATAAATGACTGTTTATAAAATTATATTGTCCGTGACTTGTTAATATTGCAATATTAAATGTATACCTAACATTGCAGGTAGGTGACGTAAATAGAAGTATTTACGTCACCTACCTGAGAATCGAACCCGGAACCGTTCTAGTGCATTGTACGGGTCGTTTCACTTCTATATTACACACTTCAAAGTTAAAATGCAGCGCTTTTGTCAAATCTCCATAAGTGTGCATCCGGACTAAGGCGCTAGTTTCATCGTAAAGCGATAGCGAGGAAAAATAAACGCTGGTAAAACCGCGGGGCACAGCTAGTTTTAAATAAAGTATTCGTTGTGACGTCATAGATATCAGTGTTAAATAAAAAGTGCAGATAGAGCTTTGGTTGTGACGTCACAAAACCCAAAGTACTAGATGAAATTTATACATCTGTTTCAAACGATTATTTGTTGTACCGCCCTCGTATGTCAATGTCAAAAAGATCAAGTGTATTGTTATAGTATAGAAAGAAGTAGCAGACGAGCATGCCACATGATGGTAAGTCGCTATGGGCGCCCAAGGACATGTGTAATCAACCCCACATAAGATTACCTACATTCCTCCTTCTTGTCCCTGTAGTTCCGGGACCAAAATAGGGCTACGGTATCCCCTGCCTGTCGTAAGAGGCGACTAAAAGGGGGCTTCCGGGGTTGTGGGCGGCAAGAGTGGGAGCTCGTACCGCCTGGCCAGCGACTGCGGCATGTGAAGGCAAGCTGTTGTACACATCAGAGGATGTGGCGAGCTTATGTTCACCTGGGTGGAGCCCGATGGGGCAACGCGCTGAGAGGACTCCGATCGCGTTCCTTTGGAGATCCCGGAGTCCTCAACGCAGCGCCGAAAACGGCCACCGGGGGGATTTTATTGCGGCAAGAATCCCACATAACCCCGTGTCGCTCCTACGACATAGGGAATTTTGAAGGTTTCCCCCTCGTAAACAAAAGAAAAAGAAGAAGAAAGCTGTTCCGTGACCACAGGGAAATTCATGAGAAAAGCTACATGCCTGAGAGTAAAATTAGTTCTCAAAGGTGTGTGAGGTCTATTAACTTGGCCAGCACGGTGGACTATGGCCTAATCCTTCTCATCCTGAAAGGAGACCATTGCCCAGCAGTGGGACAATAATGTGTTGAGGATATATACCCTCAAACAGTGCGATATTCTCGCTCATGGTAGAACAAGGGCTTTCCCTCGCATCTCATCACTTAGGCCGTCCCTATGAAGGGTTTAAGAATGCATTCTAGCTTATATCTGTTGTTACAAATAAATATATATGCCTATAGTTAAGCTGTTTTTTAGATTTGTTGCCCAATGTTGGACAGTACCCTTAAAGGGTGGTGTAGTCAAGAGTACCTGTCAATTTATCCCACTGCTGGGCATGGGTTTCTTTTTATAATATAAGACTAGCAATCGAGCATGCAGTCCACCTGATGGTAAGTGTCTACTGACGCGCTTGTACATCTGTAATCAGCTCTAGATAAGATTAAGTGTAGTCCCTGTAGTTCTGGGACCAGAATAGGGCTACGGTATCTCCTGCCTGTCGTAAGAGGCGAATAAAGGGGCTTCCAGGGTTGCGGATGGCAAGAGTTGGAGCTCAAATCGCCCGGCTAGTGACCCCGGGAAGGACGGCGGTATGTGTGGTCTCATAACGTTGTGTACAACAGACGGTGTGGCGAGCGACATGCTCACCTGGACGGAGCCAGACGGGGCAACGCGCTAAAAGGACTCCGGTTGCACTGAAAGGTCCTTTGGAGATCCCGGAGTTCTTTACGCAGCGCCGAGGACGGCCACCGGGGGTTTTAGTGCGGTAACCTGCGGCACCTTTCGAAGGTTTCCCCCTCGAAAACAAAAAAAAATAAATAAAAAGACGTGATGTGTAATATTGGTTTTTCGGGGCCCCTCTTATGTCGGGTGCCTTGGGCACGGGGTCCCTGCGCTTATGAATATACGAGTACATACTTAAACACAATTAGTTACAAAAGGTATATAAAATTTAAATTAGATAAATTATGGTATTAATTTTCATTATGATAACCATTTTGAAAATTCAAAATACGGCTTAAGTTTCCACTTTAGTCGGCAGTCCTCAAGAATGCCTCTGAATTATATTCAACTTTCAAAATGTAACAGCAACAAAACGAACCTAATTCGAATTTAAAAATCGATTAGTATAACATCAAAAAAGCTACCTGTAAAGGTAGAAAAACTATTTTTAATTGTATCGTATAAGAATTACGGTTCAAATGAAGGTGTCAGTGAAAAGATATTATTAATTAAAAGTTCAAAAAGAATGGTATCCATTCCATTAGTAGGTGTCAATTATTTGAACGATAATGAATCGATTTATGATTCCCACTCGGGCATAGACACGCAGGGCTGTCTATGCCCTTTCATATAAATAAATAAATAAATAAATAAAATATCTGTAGTAGGTTTGTGTTTTTGTTGATTTATCTGTGTGTTTATTTGAAAGGTTTGTTTTATGTAAATAATAAATGCTACTTGACCTGACCCTCTGATTTAGATGAATTATGATCATTTATAAAAGCAGTGATAGTCTAGTGATTAAGAAACGCGGCCTCCGGATCAAGAGGTCCGAGGTTCAAATCCCAGGCACGCACGCACCTCTGATTTTTCAAAGTTATGTGCGTAATAGAAATTAATTATCACTTGCTAAACGGTGAAGGAAAACATCGTGAGGAAACCTGCATACCCTGAGAGATTAAAAAAAAAAATCTCAAAGTTATGTGAAGTCTACCAATACGCACTTGTCGAGCGCGGTGGACTATGGCCTAATCCTTCTCATTCTAAGAGGAGACCCGTGCCCCAGTGGGACAGTAATGGGTTGATGATGAACTATAGTAAATAAATCTCTCATATAGTGGTAACCCTACAGAATTCTTGACTCGCTCCCACACTTGCCAGAACAATTCTTTCTCTAAAGATTCGTTCAAAGCAATGCGTATGTACTTTGTTAATTTAATTTAATTTGCCTTGTTAGTTTATATGTATGTAAAATCTTTTTTTTTATCATTCTTAATATAAATATACTTAATTAAGTTTAAAGAAATAAGTCGATAATAAGATACTTATGTTAACAAGTTTTGAAGGTGGTAGAACCCTTTGTGGTTCGACTCCGGCGGCACCACCGCCACACCTATTTCTACCTAATAAAAGCGGCGTTAGGCGCTGTGTTCCGGTTTGAGTGTGGTAAAGGAGACATACTTTTCCGAGGCGTTCCAGCTTAGTCCTCAGGGGTAGCGGCGCATCTGTGGCCGACCTCAGGTAGGAATATCTAATCCTATGTGGGGTTGATTATAAAAGTCCATGGGCGGCAGTAGCCACTTACCATCAGGTGGACTGCATGCTCGTCTGCTACTTCTATATTATAAAAAACATGCAGTTCATTTAAATATTAATAGATGTTACAGTTCTTAATAGATTTAAGAATTGAATAAAAAGATAGAAAGTTAACCTCGAAATTTTGAAAAAATCCGATCTGATATATATTATTAGACTAGCTGACCCGGCCAACGTTGTGTTGGCAAATAAATAAAAAAATATTAAGGGTGAGCAACCCTTACCACTAAGGGGTATGAAAAATAGATAGTAGCCGATTCTCAGACCTACTGAATATGCATATAAAATTTGGTCAAAATCGGTAAAGCCGTTTCGGAGGAGTACGGTAACTAACATTGTGACACGAGAATTTTATATATAAGATGTACTTTAAGTTATCTGTTATATGATTACTTAATTCACTGACTATTTCTGTTGACTAATTTGAAACTATGTGGAGTTTCAATGTTACTCAAATAAAAATAAATTTAAAATTCTTCGAAAATAAAACAATTACCTTTTTTTATAGAGGAAAAATTTGTAGATTTTTTGCTTTTACTTATGGAAATTACCTCTGACAGTATATTATAATAACATTTATTAAAATAATTAACACGGAAGAAATATAATAAACAAGAATAATAAATAATTAAATTAATTGCTTACATTAATTAACGATATTTTTGTTAAAAAACTGTTATTTATGTTTCTTACGTGATACTTATTTATTTAAATCTACCTACCGTATAATACAATTAGCGAAATAATTTCAAGGTGGTAGAACCGTTTTTTTTTTTTTTTTTTTTTCAAATGAATTTTTTTTATTCAAAATAGGTTCTTTACAGAGCACTTTTTGATAGGTTCGTTAGTAGGTCGACTCTGGTACCACCACCGCTATGCATATATGAGGCTATATTTCTCGTTATGGAAAAGAAGCGGCGAAAGAAACTCCATAACACACATCTTTTAAAAAATATGTTTTTTACAATGTCAACTTAACGTAATGGTACATGTGGAGCTGGAGCTAATTCAGACCACACCGTTTTGTCAGTCAAATAATCACTTAGTTTATAGTACGCTTTTTTTACATAGCGTTTGTTTAACGACATGTTTGTTTTTTTTTACAGTTAGAGTAAGGGATATTTTTTATAAATATTTCAACTATAAATATTTTCTCTAATATTCAAACAATAATGACAGCCCGCCAAAAGCCAATCATCTCTCTCGCCTCGCCTCACCTCGCCTCGCCTCGCCTCACCTTGCCTCGCCTCGCCTCACCTCACCTCACTTCACCTCACCTCACCTCACCTCACCTCTCCACGCCCATCTGTCACCGCACTCTACTCTGTAAAGATTTTACGTGTCCATCTATTACGGTTCAGGAGATAGAACCCAGTAACAGACGGACGGATGAACAGACAGCGGAGGCTTAGTAATAGGTCTCCGTTTTTACCCTTTGGGTACGAAACCTTAAAAAAGGAAGTGTGGGGCCCCTTTCTTGTGGATACCCCAGGGTAGTAGCCGTCTACCAGAACCCGACCCTGGTTAACGACATTTTTTTAAATCGCTCCCGCTCCCAATCCGCGTGGTTTTGGACGGCAAGTGAAAGTGGCAATGACGACGCATTATCCCAAATTCGCTTGCAATTACAATAACTCATTTAACTATGAGTGGTACTCGATTGGAACTACCGTTAAATTTAACTATTTGACCTCTATTTTGATCGTATGTTGAAGATTTCGTAAAGTAAACAAGCATGCAATACGGGGCCCCCGAGAGACAAGGGCCCCATGTGTTAGTGTTAAATGTTGTTCACAATTTCATTAACATTCTTAGGTCGCAGTTATCGGGACATAATCGTTCCATAGTCCTCAGGGGTAGCGGCGCATCTGTGGCCGACCGCAGGTAGGAATATCTAAGCCTATCTGGGGTTAATTACAAATGTCCATGGGCGACAGTAGCCACATACAGTCAGGTGGACTGCATGCTCGTCTGCTATTCTTATATTATAAATTAGTCTATCACGGGGATCTGTTGAATCATAATGGATAGAGACTTGATTTATCTTTGCTGACACATGCTAGTACAATCCGCGCCAAACTGCTAGTCCGCTCTGAAGTTGTTGCGAGCAGGTGTAGTCATACAATTTGCTATGGCGACGCGATTCATTTCTATATTCAGAGCCGATTAGCAGTTTGACGCGGACTATACCTTATAGCTGCTCAGACCATGTGATATTCCCGCGCTTTTATCTAAGCATTCTAATCTGTCAAAAGATTTAAAATCCGAATATATTATTCGACATGACATTTCCTGTCAGAACTTTCTGATTTTAATTAAATTTGTTCTCGTCGGTCGAAAACCGGCTACATGTGTGTAACCTATTAGTTTGCGGCGTTACTCTATCTCACCATCATCAACCCATTCCTGTCCCACTGCTGGGCACGGGTCTCCTCAGAATGAGAAAGATTAGGCCATAGTCCACCGCGCTGGCCAAGTGCGTATTGGTAGACTTTACATCAGTTCGAGATTTTTTTTTTAATCTTTTAGGTATGTTTTCCTTCACCGTATAAGCAAATGATAATTAATTTGTAATACGCACATAATTTTGAAAAATCAGAGGTACCTGGTATTTGAACCTCGGACCTCTCGATCGAGAGGCCGAGTTTCTTAACCACTCGGCTATCACTGCGTATACTACTCTGTCTGCACTCTAGGATCAAAATCCTTTGTCCTTCTAGCTCCGGGACCAGAATAGGGCTACGGTATATAGTATAGGGTCCTGCCTGTCGTAGGAGGCGACTAAAAGGGGGCTTCCGGGGTTGCGGGCGGCAAGAGTGGGAGCTCGAACCGTCCAGCACGCGACCCCGGGAAGGACGGCGGTATGTGTGGCCGCATACCGTCGTAAACACCAGACGGTGTGTCAGCGCCTGGGCTCACTTGGGCGGAGCCTGATGGCAACACGTTCAGAGGACTCCGGTTGCGTCCCGTTGGAGCTCCCGGAGTCCTCTTCGCAGCGGTGAGGATAGCCACTGTTTTAGTGCGGTAAAAATCCCACATAACCCCGTGTCGCTCCCACGACTCTGGGTACCTTTTGAAGGTTTCCCCCTCGTCAAGGGGCGGTGGTGCCAGAAATTATGCCATAGAAGCATAACTTACAATAGACAAGTAATTTCAGGCCGACAAACGTCAGCTCTTTCAAAAATAATGAGATATTTAGTCTCAAAAATGATGTCCCTTCATAAGACAACGTGTACGTATTTGTTGAGCATGTTAGCCCATGACGCTCAATTTATATATTCTACAACAACAAGTCGTTACCGTGTTTCAGGGGACATGGTACGCCATCTCGTGTCTTCTTTGAAAGTGATGTGGAGGCAGTGTTCTCGTACGAAAATAAATGAAATAAAGTTGCCCACTAAGATCGGTATATGACACAAAAATAAACAATATTCAATCTAGGCGACATTTTTTTTTCTTTTGATTTGATTTGATTGGCCTATTTTTCACAGATTATTTCGTGACGAGCTTTCGATTTAGTAAACTGAGTTCATCCCAAAATAGTTCTAAATTATCAGGAATGTCTTAATTTGTAAACAATTTCTTAAAATTCGCCACTCTGCATCAAAGATCGGTAAAAAATCAGTATAATTTACATTCTCTAAAATTTTTTAACAAAAAATACAACCGACTTCTATGTCACTACAAAGTAAAAAATAATTGAAATAAATGTTGATTTAGTACATATATCTGAAGTCGGCGCTCAATATATTTCGTTGTGTGATGTGTCTGTGTCCCGTGCATAGCACAATCATTTGAACACATGTTTGAACACAGTGAAGCACGGTTATTTGAGTATTTGTTCAAAGCTTGCTTCAAATATTTGCACTTTGCCATTTGGTGTCGATTTTCCGAACGTACATCAAAGCGATCAAACTTCAAGTATGTGTGGAGCCTGCTACGCATGCGCGTCCAGTTGCTAGGAGACCATGACATGAGTGATAGGTTAAAAATTAACCAAATAATTCTTAAAATGTGTGTGCAAAGTCTTTGTTTAAATATTTGTTAATATCTGGCACGGGCCTGTACACGGAGAGTAATGTAACTATTACATTGAAAAATGTTGCCTGGGACGGCATGATCACCTTCGTAAAAGGTTGGTTACAGATGTTCGTATATTAAAATTCGTGGGCACTTGAACCTAATCAAAAACATCCTCTTTACATAAAAAGGAAAAATAATGTTCCATTTACTCGACCGTGGAGAGTAATGTGTTTCGATCATATACAGGGTGAATTTTTCAAACGGGCCTTCAGGGCCAAATCCGAAATTATAAGCATTAGCGAAAAATGCTGAAAGGAGTTACGAGGCCGATTTTGATAAAAACTAAAACTGAATCATTGCTTTTTTAAAATATCTTTTTCCCTAGCCGGGAATCGACCGAGTTCATCTGATAGTGTCGCTTATAAGGATCTAATTATGTCTCTTTATTTGGCACATCCTACAGTGCAAACGGCCTGACGGTTTTTGACATATGAGGTGTCATTGAATTCGTCTAAATTGTGAGAGTGACAGAATACATACATTACTTTTCTCCCTTTACAGTTTCTTTTTTTTTAAATCGGTTTTTTATTGTTTTATTTTTCTATTTTTTTGTAACAATAACTAACCAAAAATAATTTCTTCTATCCACATAAAATTGTCTATGATGTTTAACCATAAACAAGCAATCATAGACAATATTTTCACTTTTATCTCTTTGGTTTAGAACACTGGATCGCTAATTGCTAAATTGAAATGTACACGCGATATGGCAATTGGTTGTTTAAACGACTGAAATTGCGACTTGGCGGCATTCTTGTATGAAATCTCTGTCTGTATTTGTCTTTGCGTATTATTGTGGAGGGTAATGTTTTTCGAGCGTATGTATTTTTGCATAATATCCATGCGTTCTTTGATACTTAAAATGGCGCTTTTATAATAATCTTACAGGAAAAGTTTTTTCCCGGATTGACGAGGGTAATGTTTTTCGAGCATATGTTTGTACTTATTTATGTATTTTTTTTTATAATATAAGAGTAGCAGACGAGCATGCAGTCCACCTGATGGTAAGTGGCTACTGCCGCCCATGGACATCTGTAATCAACCCCAGATAGGATTAGATATTCCTACCTGAGGTCGGCCACAGATGCGCCGCTACCCCTGAGGACTAAGCTGGAACGCCTCGGAAAAGTCTGTCTCCCTTACCACACCCTTCAAACGGGAACACAGCAGCGCCTAACACTGCTGTTATTAGGTAGAAATAGGTGTGGCGGTGGTGCCGCCGGAGTCGAACCACAAAGGGTTCTACCACCTTCAGAATGTATGTCTCATTCTTTGGCACACCCTATAGCCCAAACGGGTTCAAAAGATTAGAACTACCTAAAACATTACCCTTTGCAGTCGGCTAAAAATAGCTCAGACTTCATCAGTAGGTCTAAATTATCCTGTCCCTGTAGTTCCGGGACTAGAATAGGGCTACGGTATCTCCTGCCTGTCGTAAGAGGCGACTAAAAGGGGGCTTCCGGGGTTGCGGGCGGCAAGAGTGGGAGCTCGAACCGCCCGGCCAGCGGCCCCGGGAAGGACGACGGTATGTGTGGTCGCATACCGTCGTATACACCAGATGGTGTGGCGAGCGTCAAGCTCACCTGGGCGGAGCCCGACGGGGCAACGCGCTTAGAGGACTCCGGTTGCGTTCCTTTGGAGCCCTCAACGCAGCGCAGAGGACGGCCACCGGGGGGGTTTTAGTGCGGTAAAAATCCCACATAACTCGTCGCTCCCACGTTGTCGGGTACCTTTTGAAGGTTTCCCCCTCGACAAAAAAAAAAAAAAAAAAAAAAAAGGTCTAAATTATCCACTGTTTTTCAAGAAAATTTCTTCTACCTCATAAAATTGTCTATGATTGAGATTATTAAAACCATAAACAATCAAAGACAATATTTTCACTTTTATCTCTTTGGTTAATGTCTAACATCGGATCGCTAATTGCTTAATTGAGATTTACACGCAATGACATAGATGAATTGGTCATTGAAATGTCTTAAATGCCGACCAATTAACTCATTTATGGTAAGCAAAGTATGTATGTAAATTTGAAGGGTATGGTAAGGGAGACATACTTTTCCGAGGTGTTCCAACTTAGTCCTCAAGGGTAGCAGCGCATCTGTGACCGACCTCAGGTAGGAATATCTAATACTATCTGGGGTTGATTACATATGTCCATGTGCGGCAGTAGCTTACCATCAGGTGGACTGCATGCTCGTCTGCTACTCCTATATAACATAAAAAATATGTATGTATAAAATTCAAACGAACACTACCGGAGTAGATACTAATTTTCTATTCCGTCTTTACATACTCTAAGGGCACAGGGCCCCGTACCTGGGGCCCCCGATTTAATATGGGCCCCAAAATTACAATTCGTTTACACGGGTCAAAATAAAATGCTAATTATTCACCAAATTAGATTTTGACTTTTTATGTCGGGTTTGTATTTTTCCTTATATCCAAACGAATATATTTGTTTGTTTGTTTGCTTGCTACGCGTTACCTACCAATCGGATTGTCATGAAATTTTGTACACACCTTATCAGGGGTCCATAAAAACAATAGGATACCTTTTATCCAGAAAAAAGTACTGTTCCAGCAGCATAGATTAAAACAACTATTGTCATAGAACACGAGCGGAGCCGCGAGTAAAAGCTAGTGTATCTATAAAATTTAAACGACCATTACCGGAGTAAATATTTTTTTCTATTCCGTCTCCAACCTAAAAGCACAGAAAACCAGGGCCCCAGACTTAGGAGGAGCCCTATAAGCCAATAATCTCGTAACATTACTAAATTAAAATGATGCTAAATGCTCATTAACAAAATTTTTATTGACTTTCAAGGTGGCAGAATTTTTACTTTTCCTTAATCCAAAAGCAAATCAGAAAAACATTATACGTTTTTCCATCCCTACGTAGTCTAGAGTAGGTTCACGACTAATTCTAGGCTAACTTTCGTCAATTCGCAACAAGATTAGAGGACGGCTCCATTTGCGGCGGCCATTTCGGCTCAAACGTCAAACTTACAAAATGGATTCCGCGCTCCCGTGGGATTTCAGTATTGTCTCTGTTTTGCTAATTGTATTAACTTTGCCTTGTAAATCTGGTAATGTATGCTTAAACTATGTTTAGGCTTAGTGACTGTGTTTAAACTTTTATCATTTTATAATTTGACGGTGGTGAATGACGGAAGGTACCCTTTGTGGTTCGACTCCGGCGGCACCACCACCATATCTATTTCCTCATAACAGCAGTGTTAAGCGCTGCTGTTCTAGTTAGAAGGGTGTGGTAAGGGAGACATACTTTTCCGAGGCGTTCCAGCTTAGTCCTCAGGGGTAGCGGTGCACCTGTGGCCGACCTTAGGTAGGAATATCTAATACTATCTGGGATGGATTACAGATGTTCATGTGCGGCAGTAGCTTACCATCGGGTGAAGCATGCTCGTCTGCTACTCCTATATTATAAAAAAATCCTAACTAATATTACGAGTGTGAGTTTGTTACACTTTTACGCCTTAACTCATAGATTAGTAATGATACTTCGCCGCCTTGAAATTGAATGAAGCCGTAAATGGCTTATTATAATAAGTTCTTTTTTTGAATTCTTGACAAAAAAAAAAACATTTTTAGAGAAAATTTACGAATAAATAACTAATACTGCGTAATTTACATGATAATTAAATAATTTATAATAATAATTTCAAATATTTTAGGGACATTTTAGCACGGAGACGTGGCAAAACTTTTTTACGCAACTATTTCAATTTTCAAAACTGGGTACATTTTCTTGTTAGGAGTGAGTAATCTTTACTAATCTATGCCTTAACTACATAACGGATTGTCATGAAATTTTGTACACACGTTGTCAGGGGTTCAGAAAAGGATGTAGGGTACATTTTATTCCGAAAAATAGTAGCGTTCCTAAGGGATAGATGAAAACCTCTGATTACGTGCGAAGCCTCGGGTGAGAGCTAGTTTTAATAAAAGCGTATGTATATCCAATTTTAGGTCTTAATAAGGAGCCGATATTTTCGTTTTTGAATTAATTTGGTGCTTCTTTTTACATCATCATCAACCCATTACTGACCCACTGCGGGGCACGGGTCTCCTCTCAGAATGAGTTGGATTTAGGCCATAGTCCACCGCGCTGGCCAAGTGCGTATTGGTAGACTTCACATACCTTTGAAATTTTGTTTATAATTTTCAGGTATGATTTTTTCACACAAATGTTTTACGGATTGTTATCTCTGCTATCAATATCTAAAGTCAATAGAGAATGCAATGCTTTAGCAAACTCGAGATCATTCAACTATAGAAAAAGTTGCACAAAAAAGTCGTGGCTACTCGGGTACTTAAACTGACGCTTTTGTAATCTTGTAAGTAACGTTTTTCGAGTGTATGTATGTTTTGTTATTAATATAAGAGAAGCAGATGTAGCAGTCCACCTGATGGTATAGTTCGCGGCAACTTGCTAGTCCGCTCTGAAGTTATTGCGACCAGGTGCGACCAGAATATCAATGAACACCTACTTTTCCGAGGCATTCCAGCTTAGTCCTCAGGGCTAGTGGCGCATCTTTGGCCGACTTAGTAGGAATCTAATGTCTGGGGTTGATTATAGTTATACATCAAAAAATCAATCAAAAATCAAAATCAAAAGAAAAAAAAAGAAATACATGGACAGTAGCCACTTATAGTCCGCGTAAAACTGCTAGTCCGCTCTAAATATAGAAACGAATCGCGTCGTCATAGCAAATTGTATGACTACACCTGCTCTCAACAACTTCAGAGCGGACTAGTACTTTGGCAGGGACTATATTATTAACTATTATTATTACTATGTAACCAAAGTGTCACATACCATTTAATAAAGTTACTATTAAGTTATTAACTAGTCATCAAACAATGTGATTACAAACAATGTGGTTACATCAAACGGTATCGTATACCGCTAGACCCTGACATTCCACACCGATATATAACACTGACACTGATGTTAACTAGACATTAACATAGTTAGTTAACTTACGTTTTAACTTAACTTTTACACATAAAAAAACTAAATAGGTAATATTATTTAAGGGTAGAACTCTAGACCTATTTTAGCCTAATAACAGTGTTCATGCTGCTGTGTTCTGGTTTGAAGGGTGTGGTAAGGGGGACATACTTTTCCGAGTTCCAGCTTAGTCCTCAGGGGTAGCGGCGCCTCTGTGGTCTACTTCTAGTAGGAATCTAATATTATCTGGGGTTGATTACAGATGTCCTTGGGCCAAATGCCACTTACTATGCTACCACCTACCATGCATGCTCGTCTACTACTAAAGTGCTATTATTTTTCAAAGTTATGTGCGTATTAGAAATTAATTATCACTTGCTTCAACGGTGAAGGAAAACGTCGTGACAACTGCACACTTGCGAGATTTATAAAAAAACTCTAAAATGTGTGAAGTCTAACACACTTCACCAGCGCGGTGGACTATGGCCTAATCCTTCTCATTCTAAAAGGACCCGTGCCCAGCGGGACAGTAATTTTATTGACAAACTAGTTGACCCGGCAAACTTTGTACCGCCTCAAAATCTATTTATCAATTATATTTCATATAAAATATAGCCTACTCATGGATAATGTAGCTTTCGAATGGTGAAAGAATTTTTAAAATCGGTCCAGTAGTTTTTGAGCCTATTCATTTCAAACAAACAAACAAAGTTTTCCTCTTTATAATATTAGTATAGATAACCTGCGCAGGAGTGGAACCAAATACAGCAGCATTTTAGCCACCATCCTACGGTACAGTGACTGTTACTTTTTCACCATTGTATGAATCACTACCGAAGATAAAAAACAACTGAGTGACCGAATTTAATCATCTTCTTCGGTTTTTGTTCGAATACTTTCTCGGTTTGGAGTTTTTATATGATACTACTATTTTGGAGTTATTTCTGGTTACGCGTCAAAAATACACCGAAGGTCGCTATACGTTTCCCAACCTTTTACAGTCCACGGACCCTTAGGAAATCAAGCACAGTTTTCACGGATCCCCTTAATAAAATAAACAGCAAAAAAACTAATTATTACGGAGTATTTATTTTAGTTATTACAGATACAAAAAAAAACAAATACAGAAGGTAATTATACCTGTTTATTATGAAAAATATGAAGGTTGGTGTTGCTTTTTTGGTGTATTTGTTTTTTGTACAAACAAGAGTAGAGAATGCCTTTTCACATAGGTATGTGGTTGAAAACAGCAGTAAAGCGGCCCGTTTGCATTTAGTGAGTGATTTGTGTATGGTCCAAAGATGACACCGCGGACCCCCATACATAAACTCGCAGACCACAGGTTGGGAAACGCGGCCATAGAGCACTTATAAATATTTTTTGAAAAAATCCTTAAAAGTGGGGAATGATAACTAGTATTTAATTACATATTGCTTGAGCAGCAGTGATAGCCTAGTGTTTAAAACACTTGGCTTCCCGATCGAGGGGTCCGAGGTTCAAATCCCAGGCACGACGCACCTCTAATTTTTCAAAGTTGTGTTATTAAAAATTAATAATATACACCACCATACATACCACCACCTAGGTGGTGGTAAGGTGTTAGTGGTATGTATGTTGGTGGTGGTTTTAATTTTTTGCATCTGCACGCATCCTGTGTGGGAGGGAGGGTGGCACATACTGCATGGTTTAAAAAAATACCATCATACATATTTGTAGCGGATTGTTGCGAAATAGTTTTAATCTTAACTTAATAATAATCATTTGCTTAAACGGTGAAGGAAATCATCATGAGGGAACCTGCATACCCGAGAAATAAAAAAAAAGTTTTCAAAGGTATGTGAAGTCTACCAATTCGCAGCGCGGTGGAATATGGCCAAATCCTTCTCATTCTGAGAGGAGACCCGTGCGCCGCAGTGGGACAGTAATGGGTTGATAATAATAAAAGTTTATTACTGTTTTATTTGCCGTGTTGAAGTACTGGTATTATTTAAACACTGCGCTAAGCATCTCAGAGTAGCAGAGTGCATAATGCAGTAAGCAGTGGACCACAACCGCTAATCTTTATTGCCGCGACCGCGTCCCAGACGGATTGTAGCGCGAATACTTACATTGTACTACTTAGTTACTTTACTTAGTGCTCATTCATAAATAACGTATTCACTATTCCCCATTCTGTATGAATTACAAGCTCTTACGGCCTTACGCAGTCCGAGGTTCAAATCCCATATAAATTTGGTAGTCTGGTAGTTTCTTAAATAATTGGCCAAGTGCAAGTTTAACTCGCACGTGGACGGTTTTGTACCACCGAAATTTTATTTCTTTTTCACACGCTTTTATTAGCTTGGGTTGTATGTATGTATGTACGTAAAAGTAACGGAATCTTTGAACCCGATTTCTATCAACTTTGAACGTTCAGTTTAATTCAAAATTTTGAAAAATTATCAAAAACCGATGACAATACACGATTTTTAAAATTTTGTACCATTGTCCTTATCAACATCCTCAGGATTAACGATTTTCGAGGCGAGAGAAAGCGCCTTAGGGAGAGTTCAGGCAAAGTTACTAGATTGATTTTTAGCTTTGGAAAATAATAATGTTATTTCCCTATAACTCAAATGTACTGAAACATAGATATGTTTTAGTACATTTGTTTCAGTACAAGTGGCTACTGCCGCCCATGGACATCTGTAATCAACCCCAGATAGGATTAGACATTCCTACCTGAGGTCGGCCACAGATGCGCCACTACCCCTGAGGACGAAGCCGGAACGCCTCGGAAAAGTATGTCTCCCCTACCACACTCTTCAAAACGGAACACAGCAGCGCCTAACACTGCTGTTATTAGGCAGAAATAGGTGTGGCGGTGGTGCCGCCGGAGTCGAACCACAAAGGGTTCTACCACCTTCATTATATTATCATTAAACCATTATTGTCCCTAAGCTGGGCACGGGTCTCCTCTAAAAATCAATAATTCGCCAAGTACGAGTCGAACTCGCACATGGAGGCTTCCGTGGAAAAAAGTGGAGGAAAAAAGCGTGGAGTGCTCCACTTATCAATTTTCGAAAAGCACCCCACACTTTTTCCACAATTATACAATTTACTGTTCCTTAATTGATTCCTAGATTGAAAATTATTTTCTACTTTTTAGTTGATTTTATCATAAAAGCGTGTTTTTTAGTTTTTTGATCTATATATATTTTATTATTTTTTAGTATTTGTTGTTATAGCGACCATCATTATGCATCATCTGTAAAAAAATCAAGTCTCTATCTATTACGGTTTAAGAGATAAAGCCCTGTGACTTACGAACAGACAGCGGAGGGTTTCATTTTATCCTAAAAATCATTCTACAAGATGGCATTAACAAATGTACTGCAACATATCTATGTTTCACTTACCATCAGGTGGGCTGTATGCTCGTCTGCTACTCCTTTAATACAAAAAAATCCTGTACCCAATTCGACTTTTGCCCAAGTACACTTCTTTATTTCAATTTTGAATTTTACCGCCGAAACGCGTATTACCTGTCATGACATGGAGATGACGTCAGTATTGACAACCAAACGTCAGTTATAGATACTGACGTCATCCCATGTTTGAGATCACGTGGTAAGAGGCGAAAAATATAGTTCATTTATTTTATTATTATAAATACAAGTTAAATGTATGCGATTTACTAGTTTAATAATTTTAGGAGTTTTTATGTGTAGAACTATAAAAAACATAATTTGTATTGATTATCAATCAGTGTTTACACCCAAATATAGTCGTGTTAATGGACTTTCTACTGCATTTTAATTCCTCTAGGTTCGAATTAAAAACGGCAGGTGTGACCATAGATATAGAATGTCAAAGATACACAATGTCAGAATAAATTCATGTTCATAATTGATTTGCGCATGTGTGGCAATAGTAAAATTGATATATATTAATTTGACATTACATCTAACTATGAAATATATATAAGTATTTATTGATAGTAAGACAAATTAGTATCTGTAATAAATGTGTATGGGACCAATTAATATGATATTTCGCCCATTATTGCTTAAACTTTGTGAAATAAACGTGTTTTCTTGTAAAGTTTTCCAGAATTTGTCAATAGAGCACAATAGAGCAAGCCAATTTTGTAATAAAAATCAGCACTAAAATTAAGCCTATTAATTTTACTAAAATATAATAATTATAGTTTAAAAACTAAAAACCACGCTAGAATCGCTCAAGAAAAATTGTTAATCCTGATACCTGACGATCCTGATGAGGTGAATGGAATAAAATTATTTAAATCGTGTATTGTCATCGGTTCTTGATAATTGTTCAAAATTTTAAATTAATCGGACTGTTCAAAGTGGGTAAAAATGTAGTTCAAAGATTCCGTTACATACATACATACAGGTCCAGCTAATAAAAGCGTGGTAAAACACCCTGTAGCCGGTGGTGCTTAAGGCCAATTCAAAAATAAATTGACACGACATGACTTTTCTAGACTTCTCTTTCTCTCTAGTAGATTGTTTATATGGGTTCACATATCTCTTTCTCATGATTTCTCGTTCTTACCGTCTATGGGTATATGGTGTGACCATGGATAAATCTATAGGGGTGACCATAGACATAGAATGTCATATAAGTGGGTGTTGCCATCATTTGGGCTTTTATCTCATTGGGCATACTTATCTACGTTTGATTACATTCAAAGGAGACAGATGGCGCTCTCTAAATCCTGAAACACGCTAACGACTTGTGTTCGTAGAAGGTATAAGAGGGTGGTACATTTGTATTGAATTTATTTATAGGTGACTGTAACTCAGGGTAATCTTTACGCTATTTTTGACAACGCCTCCTTGAGGTGTTTATTGGTACATGGTCAGGTCGAAGGTACCCACTTCTGCCTAACAGCAGTGTTAAGCGCTGCTGTGTTCTGGTTTGAAGTGTGGTAAGAGACATACTTATCCGAGGCATTACAGAGTCCTCAGGGTAGCGACGCATCTGTGGCCGACCTCAGGTAGGAATCTAATCCTATCTGGGGTTGATTACAGTAGCGGGAGTAGCCACTTACCATCAGGAGGACTGCATCGTTTGCAATTTAAATAAAAAATATCAAGTAGCGATTAAATTTCATAAAACTATGAATATTTTTAAAGGCTTAAATAATATATTGACAACCGATTTAAATGCAATATATAGAGTGGAGCAAAATTAATCACCCGATTTTGTTTTTGAATAACTTTTGTACTGAATAAAAAAAAGTGATTTTGAGAATTAGAAATCTTTACCAGGGAGCTTTATTCAGGGAGCTTTTTTTGCTAATTAGAAAATATGATATCTGTCAAGTGTCTTCCAGCTTTGACACAAATTTGCGTCCGTTTTATGTATTTTCCATCACTTTCCTTAAGATTTCCGCCGGTAACACTTCGCATTCCAGTGGAATATTCTTCTTAAGTACCAACTGTACCTATCTTATATATAAAATTCTCGTGTCACAATGTTAGTTACCGTACTCCTCCGAAACGGCTTTACCGATTTTCACCAAATTTTGTATGCATATTCAGTAGGTCTGAGAATCGGCTACTATCTATTTTTCATACCCCTAAGTGATAAGGGTTGTTCATTCTTAACATTTTTTGTTTAAATGGCAACACAACGATTGTCTGGTTAGCTAGTATCTTTAGATAATTTTAAAACTTTCTCAGAATATTTATATAGGATTTCTTTTTGCCGTCTTTTTAATTTATTTGCAATATAATAAGTACAATATCGATAAAATATTAAATTATATTGTTGCGTCAAGATAGTCATCGCTACATAGTAAGTAAGAAACACTTGGAAGAAGCATTGCAACTTAAAAACTACATCATCATAATCATCAACCCATTACTGTCCCACTGCTGGGCACGGGTCTCCTCTCAGAATGAGAGGGATTAGGCCATAGTCCACCGCGCTGGCCAAGTGCGAATTGGTAGACTTCACATACCTCTGAGAACATTTTTTTAAATCTCTCAGGTATGCAGGTTTCCTCACGATGTTTTCCTTCACCGTTTAACCTAGTGATAATTAATTTCTAATACGCACATAACTTTGAAAAACTTTACGTGCCAGGGATTTGAACCTCGGTCCCCTCGATCAAGAGGCCGAGTTTCTTGACCACTAGGCTATCACTGCTAATACAAAGTACATAATAACTACCAATACATACGTTACCAATAAATACGTTAGACTAAGCTGGAACGCCTCGGAAAAAGTCTCCCTTACCACACCCTTCAAACCAGAACACAGCGTTTAACACTGCTGTTATAACAGAAATAGGTGTGGCGGTGTTGCCCGCGAACCACATTCTCTACCCCTTCAAAATTTACTATGATGCCGCCTAAACGGTCAATTATATTGTGCAATATTACGAATTGTGCAATATTATTGACTATTTAGGGTTAATATTAATAATCGCGAATGTTTTGTGAGTTGAATTTTTATTGCATCATATTTTTAATTGCATCGTGTAGTGATTGGAAATAAAAATATTGCGCAATACTAACCCTAGTCAGTATTGCGCAATATTTTTAATTCCAATCAATACTTTTTTCCGGCTTAACACGAAAACATTGTGCAACTCGTATTATTGCGCAATATAATTGCCTGTTTGGATTCAGATCTTATTATAAGAAGTATTGTACAATGTTATTGTAGGTCTATAATTATAGGGGCTGCCTAACAGGAAGTAATAATAATTATACCGAGGGTTATTTACTTTCCATTCGCACACTAGATGGCGTTGCTAAAAACCCTGAAACGCGCTAACAACATGTTCGCGTAGATTGTATAAGAGCGGGCTCTGAAGTAGTGGGGTTGTGTGAAACCCGTTTTTAAAAAATCGGTCCAGTAGTTTTTACTATTTTTGAAAGTGCTGCCTTAGGGTGCCTACGGGTGCTTAATGGTCAGCATAAGAATTGCCAACTGTACAGAATTAGGGATGTCCGAAATGAAAATATATCGATATCGGCGTCGATATATCGAGGAAAAATATCGATGTTTGTCGTACAGATACGAAAATTGTGGTCTTTCGTACCTACGAGATTTTGAAAGTTGAAATAAAAGATGGTATAGGGAAGTCCGAAGTGAAATAATTTTCGATATAAATTATAATATCAAAAAATATAACGTTTTTTCATAATTTTCGATATTGGATATTTTGTATCGATATATCGGCAAAAAAAACAATTTATCGAATTAAAATATCGATACTTTTTCAACATCCCTAACGAGATTTCTCGTAGTAATACGAGATATATGGACTTTCGTACGTCTACAGTTAGCAACCCTGTTTAGAACAGTGAGAGTTTATGTAAAAGAAAACATCTACAGTTGTCAACCCTGTTTACAGTGTTGCCAATTTAGCGTCATTTTCCTTTGTTGGTAGAAAATAAAAATGATAACTTTTGTAAAAGCGCTTATTCAATTAGCATCAGTATTGCCAGTGTTAATGAATAATGTGGCGCAGTGTTGCAAATTTAGCGACTTTGTCGGCTAGAACTGGTGTCTTTGGACTTGAAAAAATTGGAAAAAATTGGGGCTAATTTTCCTTTGTTGTACGAAAATAGAAATGACAACTTTTGCATAAAGCTTGTACATACTCAGCATCAGTATTGCCAGTGTTCATTTAGCGCAGTGTGTTCATTAACCAAAAATGACGTCATTCGCGCCCCGTTAGCGTATCAGACAAGATGGCCGACTGCAGTATTTTGTACTTTTATTTAATTGAAAATATAATAAATTTTAAAGTTTTGTTGAGAATTCTTTCAATATATTGAGTTTTCTTAAATCATTTATTCTTTAATTTTTAATACTGTCATCATGCAATTATCTGTGTTTTAAATTGTCATAATTATTACTTGAATCCAACATTTTTTTCTTCATCTTTTATTTCTTTCGACGATTTTGCCTATTGGGTACGGAACACAAAAAGCTACCAAATTGCTGTCCATAGCTGTTTTAGTAGCTGGCAACAATCTCCGTTGCATAGCGACAATAATTATATATCATTTTCAATAGATGGCGCTAACATACCTCTGAAACACGCTAACGATATGTTATTGGAGAATGTATAAGAGCTCGATTAAACGTTTAGTTTATCTAGATATACAAAAATACAATCCAGTTTACTTATTACAATTACAACGACAACGACGTGTTAATCTATTTTTGACAGTGTAGCCCGTCAGGGCTGCCAGAATTGAGTTATGACTGGCCGTTTGTCCACCGCCGTCACGGGACCGTCACCGAGATTATTCCGGGCCGATTTTAATATGACATGACAGCGATAGTTTTGTCCACCGCGACCGATATCGTCGGTTTACATAACCCCGTGTCGCTCCCACGACACTGGGTACCTTGTGAAGGTTTCCTCCTCGTTAAAAAAAAGGCTTGGTATTGGTTAGGTTAAGTTGGACCATAAAATAAAATAAAACTAACCGAGTAGGGCGCGGCAGCGCTCTGCGAGCGGGTGGCTGTTTGTCCACTGCACCGACACCGAGCCGATACCGAGAACGAGATTATTTCGGGCCGATTTTAATTATGTCGTGACGGCGATAGTTTGTCCACTGCGACCGATATCGTCGGTTTATTTTGTTCCAACTGTCACTCGTGTGACGGCGGTGTATGGGCAAGTTCTAATGTGTTTTATATTGCCGGCACATCGGCCCGTCGAAATTTATAAAGTTCAAACATATCTCACCGGGGAAGTTATGCAATTTTAAGTTGTAGATTAGATGTAGTCCTGTCCCTGTAGTTCCGGGACTAGAATAGGGCTACGGTATCCCCTGCCTGTCGTAAGAGGCGACTAAAAGGGGGCTTCCGGGGTTGTGGGCGGCAAGAGTGGGAGCTCGAACCGTCCAGTAAGCGATCCCGGGAAGGACGGCGGTATGTGTGGTCGCATACCGTCGTGAACACCAGATGGTGCGGGAGGAGCGAAAACTGCTCCCCCAGGGCAGAGCCCGATCGGGGCATCGCGCTTGGAGGACTCCGGTTGTGTTCCCTCGGAGATCCCGGAGTTCTCCAAGAAGCGTTGAGGACGACTACCGGGGGGGTTTTAGTGCGATAAAATCCCACATAACCCGGCGTCGCTCCCACGTCGTCGGGTACCTTTTGAAGGTTTCCCCCTCGTCAACAAAAAAAAGGTATAATATCACTAAATAATATTTAAAACAACTGAAAAAAGTCGAAATAATATTTCGATTATTATTAAGATTTAATTTCAATGGAAACAATTGAGTAATATCAATAATTTCTAATAACTTAAATACTTAACATAGATTAGTAAAGATTACTCACTCCTAACGAGAAAAGGTACCCAGTTTTGAGAATTGAAATAGTTGCGTAAAAAAGTTTTGCCACGTCTCCGTGCTAAAATGTCCCTAAAATATTTGAAATAATTATTTATTTCTTATGTAAATTACGCAGTATTAGTTATTTATTTGTAAATTTTCTCTAAAAATGTTTTTATTTGTCAAGAATTCAAAAAAATTACTTACTAATAAGCCGTTTGTGGCTTCATTCAAATTCAAGGCGGCGAAGTATCTTTACTAAAATCTATGCTTAACTCTATCAAAATATCACTACTTCCCGCCAAAAGTTCTGTCATTAAATATTCTTTTTAAACCGACCCTCGATAGTTGCCATAATTACATTATGAATTGCAAAGCATAGAGACGATAGAGTGCTCTATGCATCCCTCTGATATTATAATTTTTTTAAAACATTCTGTCAGTCTAATTCTATCATTTTGTTGTTATTGTACTAACAACTGGGCAGGGGTTCCTTCTCAAAAGAGTTAAGGCCATTGAATAAAGGAAAATTAGACTTTACACATTTTTAGGACTTTTTTAAAAATCTCTCAGACGTTTCCTCACGACGTTTTCCATTACCGCTAAAACGAGTTGCAATTTATTTCCACTAAGCCCATTGAATAATTAGAGCCTGTGATTCATAACTTGGACTCGCGGGTTTTAGCCTGAGTTTGTATATACCACAGCTTAAAATATTTATAAACTAGCTGACCCGGCAAAACTTCCGCCTCAAAATCTATATATCAAATATATTCATATATAATATAGCCTAAGTTACTCGTGGATAATGTAGCTTTCGAATGATGAAAGAATTATTAAAATCGGTCCAGTAGTTATTGAGCCTATTCATTACAATCAAACAAACAAACAAAGTTTTCCTCTTTATAATATTAGTATAGATGTATGTATTAACACGTCAGATACCAAGACATTACGCAGTAGGGTCGTCCCCTAACCCGAAGCAATCACGGTTCATTTAACAATTCTGTTGCGCCATTATTTTTCTATTGACATCCCTATTTCGTACTGGCATGCACGAAATTTTGTGAAATAAAAATATAATAAAACTAGTTCTTGCCCGCGGCTTCGCCCGCGTTTAAAAGAAAATAATATAACATACTAACATACATAAAACTGAAAATTCGTACCTTCAACTTTGTTAAAAATCATCACTTGATCAAATGCAGTTAAATGTAGTTTACGATTCAATCCTTACTAATATCGATTAAAATAATCGATGTTTTCGGTCCAAAACATCGATTCTCCGATTAATCGATCTTAGATCGCCATCGCCTAGTTCCCGTGGGATTTCCGAGATAAAACTATCCTATCTCCTTTCTCGGGTCTCAGACTATCTTTGTACAAAATTTCATTACAATCGGTTCAGTGGTTTGGGCGTGAAGAAGAGACAACCAGACAGACAGACAGAGTTACTTTCAGATTTATAATATTCGTAAGGATAATTTAGCGTAAAAGTTGGTTGGACAACCAAGGTTGTTTTGGACGTCTCGACTTGTACAGCTGTGGTTGAGTATGAAGACCTATTAACAGTGTTGCTAAGAAAATTGTGTCTGAAACAACAGGTCTGTGATTTTAAATTAATATTTTATGTAGAGAAAGCCTATACACCGGTATATTTTTAATTCCGTGTTAAATTACAATCAAAGAGTATTAAAGATTGGGAACTTATTACCATCCTCGCGCTTCTTTATTTTAATACAATTTCTTTAATTACTATTTTCAAAACAGATACATACTCGTAGTAGGGAACGAAGCAACTGTCCCTGTAGTCCCGGGACTAGAATAGGGCTACGATATCCCCTGTCTGTCGTAAGAGGCGACTAAAAGAGGGCTTCCGGGGTAGCGGGCGGCAAGAGTGGGAGTTCGAATCATCCAGCAAGCAACCCCGGGAAGGACGGCGGTATGTGTGGTCGCATACTGTCGTAAACACCGGGTGTGCGAGAGAAAGTGCTCACCCAGGGCAGAGCCTAATAGGGTCATCGCGCTTCCAGGACTCCAGTTGTGTTTTATCCGAGATCCTGGAGTTCTCCACCAAGCGCTGAGGACGGCCATCTGGGTTTAGTGCGGTAAAAATCCCACATAACCCAACGACGCTCGCTACGGCGTCGGGTACTTTTTGAAGGTTTCCCTCTGAACTTCCTCCCGTGAACAGAAGGGTACGAAATAACACTTGTCTACACGACTATACCCTACAAAAGGGTGGCATCCCTATGCACTTAATGTATCTGTAGCCCGCTAATTGCCACATGTAACTGATATTTTAATCTGATTTCGATATACGAGCATGGGGCTAAGGCGGCCATTTTGGTCAACGGCCATTTTGTTGTATGTGACATTTAATATCTTTTTTTAATTTAGTAGTTTAATGATATTTCGTTTATTTTTTTTTGAAGTAGTAGTATAGTCCGCGTAAACCTAGTAGTCCGCTCTGAATATAGAAATGATGACTACACCTGCACGCAACAACTTCAGAGTGGACTAGCAGTTTTTGAGGAAACCTAAATAAGAAAAGATTTTCATAAAATTCTTAGTGTAAAGTCTATCATTTTCCTTTTTTCCATCGCTTTTTTTCAGATTATTCTGATTTTTAACACGCTTTTATTAGCTAGGGTTGTATGTATGTATATAACTATGTAACGGAATCTTTAAACTCAATTTCTATCCACTTTGAACGTTCAGATTAATTCAAATTTTTGAATAATTATCAAAAACCGATGACTACACCTGCTCGCATCAACTTCAGAGTGGACTAACAGTTTGGCGCGCTCATACAGTTGTTTCTATGGTGATTTGTTTAGGAAACCTAAATAAGAACAGTTTTTCATAAAATTCTTAGTGTAAAGTCTGTCATTTTCCTTTTTCCATCGCTTTTTTTCAGATTTTTCTGTTTTTTTATAATATAGAATTAGCAAACGAGCGTGCACTAGATGGTAAGTGGCTACTGCCGGCCATGGACATCTGTCATCAACCCCCATAGATTAGTAAAGATTACTCACTCCTAACAAGAAAATGTACCCAGTTTTGAGAATTGAAATAGTTGCGTAAAAATGTTTTGCCACGTCTCCGTGCTAAAATGTCCCTAAACTATTTGAAATTATTATTAGAAATTATTTAATTATCATGTAAATTACGCAGTATTAGTTATTTATTCGTAAATTTTCTCTAAAAATGTTTTTATTTGTCAAGAATTCAAAAAAAAAAACTTACTTTAATAAGCCATTTGCGGCTTCATTCAATTTCAAGGCGGCGAAGTATCTTTACTAATCTATGTCAACCCCAGATAAGATAAGAGTACTACCTGAGATTGGCAACAAATACGCTATTCCTGACGACTAAGCTGGAACGCCTCGGAGAACCTCGGAAAAGTATGTCCCCCATACCACACCCTTCAAACCAGAACACGGCAGCGCATAACACTGCTGTTATAACAGAAAAGGTGTGGCGGTGCCGCCGGAGTCGAACCACAAAGAATTCTACTTTTAAACGTTATCTGATGTTAGTACATAATATTTAAAAAACGCCACAAAACCAAATTCACTTTTTGACTTAAAAGTTTGAACCCTTATTTGCTGAGGGCAAACCCTTTAAGACGCTTTTCGTATTTATTCTACGGCGTATTTATTTTTAAGCTTAAAGAGTCAATGGAAAGGGTTATTTTATAATGTTATATATAAAATTCTCGTGTCACAATGTTAGTTACCGTACTCCTCCAAAACGGCTTTACTGATTTTCACCAAATTTTATATGCATATTCAGTAGGTCTGAGAATCGGCTACTATCTATTTTTCATACCCCTAAGTGATAGGGGTTGTTCATCCTTAACATTTTTTTATTTATATGGCAACACAATGTTTGCCGGGTCAGCTAGTATTTTATAAAATTGTGATGGTGAATTTGTTTTGTAATATAGGAGTGGCAGACGAGCATGCAGTCCTGATGGTAAGTGGCTACTGCTGCCAATGAACATCTGTAATCAACCCTAGATAAGATGAGATTACCTGACGTCCGTCACAGATGCGTTGCTGAGGACTGAGCCTTCAACCACCCTTCAAACCAGAACACAGCAGCGTCCAACACTGCTGTAACAGAAATAGGTTTAGCCGTGGTTATCCCTGTAGTTCCGGGACCAGAATTGGGCTAGGATATCCCCTGCCTGTCGTAAGAGGCGACTAAAAGGGGCTTTCGGGGTAACGGACGGCAAGAGTGGGAGCTCGAACCGCCCAGCCAGCGACCCTCGGAAGGACGGCGGTATGTGTGGTCGCATTCCGTCGTATACACCAGACGGTGTGGCGATACATTCTCACCTGGGCGGACCCCGATGAGCAGTGCGCTGAGAGGACTCCGGTCGCGTTCCTTTGGAGATCCCGGAGTCCTCTACGCAGCGCCGAGGACGGCCACCGGGGGGGTTTTAGTGCGGTAAGAGTCCCACATAACCCTGTATTGATCCCACGGCATCGGATACCTTTTGAAGGTTTCTCCCTCGAAAAGAAAAAAAAAGGTTTGGCCGTGGTACCGCCGGAGTCAAATCACAGAGGGTTCTACCTTCAACCAACCAAGTATCCAAATTGTACTTAACCCAGTATTTAAAGTACACAAACCCCAGAACGTCTCGGAACACATCACATTCCACGTGTACATGCATTAACAACAAACCGGATCGTATTAAGCATTAAATATTTGAAATCATTGCCAAAATCTAGCACAATTAAATTATTATTGTGTTTTTCTTCTCATACGTAATACTTGGCAGGTTGACAAAGTATTAATAACGAGATATTATTATCTATTGTTTATTAACAGATGTTATGAAGCTTAACCAAAACTATCGGATATCTTTTCTCTATATCTATCATCATCGTCAACCCATTACTGTCCCACTGCTGGGCACGGGTCTCTCAGAATGAGAAGGATTAGGCCATAGTCCACCGCGCTGGCCAAGTGCGTATTGGTAGACTTCACATACCTTTAAAAACCTTTTTTTTTTGTAAGATTCCTGTTCCTTCCCCGTTTAAGCTAATGATTAATTATTAATACGGACATAATTTTGAAAAATAGAGGTGTGTGCCTGGGATTTGAACCTCGGACCCTTCGATCAAGAGGTCAAGCGAAAAATACCGAAAAAATATGGTTTATTTACAGTGATCCCCATTTATTTTCGACCTTTTTTTATTTTTATGTACTCGGTGTTCTTTTCTTGATGTTATTTTTATTATAATAAGTTCCCATTTACATAGTCCCTGGCTGGTACAGTCCGCGTAAAACTGCTAGTCCGCTCCGAATATAGAAATGAATCGCGTCGCCATAGCAAATTGTATGACTACACCTGCTCGCAACTTCAGAGCGGACTAGCAGTTTGGCGCGAACTATACCTAACAGTTAATTAATTATTAATTATATGTAAAAATGATAGCATTAAAAAAGAGAATAATTATATTAAAAAAAAAGACAAACCCACTGAGTTTCTTAACGGATCTTCTCAGTAGAGGTCGCGTTCCGATCCGGTAGTAGTTTAAGAAAAATATTGTACCTGACAATTTTAAAGTGCCGTCGTTGGCCTATACAAAATAAATATACACATTTCATTTCATTTCATCATTTCATTTCATTTCAGTTGTAAATTGGTCGAAATAGTTTTATTATTTCCATTGGGAGTTAAAATTCTTCTTGACCCCATAATCCCTGAGCAAATGTGACAATTGACAATAGAATTGACAACTAATTCAGACCCTTTTAAATACACCCTCCGCAACCACCCCTTGTTGTAACGGATATGGGTACAAGACACCCAATTGAACCTGTCATTGTCATGATCTTTTCAATATTTAATCTGTGACCGAGATATATTTTAACATGCTTTTATTGGCTTGGGTTGTGTCTATGTATGTATGTAACGGAATCTTTGGACTCGATTTTTAATAACTTTGGACGGTCCGATTAGTTCAAAATTTTGTAGAATTATGAAGATTTTTACATAATACTAGCTGAGCCGGCAAACGATGTGTTGCCAAAAAATGTTTAGGGTGAACAACCCTTATCACTTAGAGGTATGAAAAATAGGGCGATTCTCAGACCTACTGAATATGCATATAAAATTGGTGACATCGGTAAAGTCAAGGCCAAGTACGTATTGTTAGACTTCACATACTAAAACATTTTTTTTTAAGATTTCTCAGCTATGCAGGTTTCCTCGCGATGTTTTCCTTCACCGTTTAGCAAGTGATAATTAATTTCTAATACGCACATAACTTTGAATTCAGAGTGCAAATCCCAGGGATTTGAACCTCGGTAAGAAGGTGGTAGAACCCTTTGTGGTTCGACTCCGGTGGCACCACCGCCACACCTATTTCTACCTAATAATAGCAGAGTTAGGCGCTGCTGTGTTCCGTTTTGAAGGGTGTGGTAATGGAGACATACTTTTTCGAGGCGTTCCAGCTTAGTCCTCAGGGGTAGCAGCGCTTCTGTGGCCGACCTCAAGTCTGGTCCAGATAGGAATATCTATTCTTATCTGGGGTTGATTACAGATGTCCATGGGCGGCAGTAGCCACTTACCATCAGGTGGACTGCATGCTCGTCTGCTACTCCTACATTATAAGTTTCTACTACATTATAAGGCCGAGTTTCTTAACTACTAAGCTTTTACTGCTGTAGCAATTGAATGGCATTCCATAACTAACTAGATTATAGGCACCCCTTGTCACAGATAAATAATAATTGATATGTTGTCCACAGATATTGACAGGTTGAATTGAGTGTGCCTTTAATATCTTGTTTGGTGTGAACAGGGAAGCAGGGCTTGGTCAAACACGAGATATAAAAATAATAAAACTGCGGATGTGACGTCAGATCCAGAAAATAAGGATTTTGGGTGTTGTTTCTGTGTCTATACGTGAATAAAATTTTACAAACGCAATGACGTTACGCGTCAGAATGGCGAATTATTTTTTAAAATAATGTTACTCAACTAAGGCCGTAATTCATCGTCGTGTATTTAAAAAATAAAACTACTTTTTTTTGCGCACAATTTTTTTTCTAGCTTATTTTTTTAAATACTATATTTCGTCAAATTAAATGTTACCAGCTCAGCTAGGGCCGTAATTCATCGTAATACAATGTTGAAAGTAAAGAAAGAGTACCGTTATTACTTTAAACTTTCCAATCGGTAATGAGAACACAGTTTAGGCGTTGCTTTGTTTAGAGCAATTAATTTGTCTTTCGATAAATAATGGTTGATTTGGAGCGTTTCTCAATTTTAATATTTAACGGGCTCTCACGATACGCGGTTTTTTATAATATAGGAGTAGCAGACGAGCATGCAGGTCTGATGCATCATTGTAAATCCGCGCCAAACTGCTAATCCGCTCTGAAGTTGTTGCGAGCAGGTGTAGCCATACAATTTGCTATGACGATTTCATTTCTATATACAGAGCGGACTAGCAGTTTTATGCGGACTACATCATTCTCTTGATGACGTCATTTTAAATTCAATATGGCGGAAAAACTATTTTAGGTGTACCTATGATACATAAAAAAACTGAAACGAAAACGAAAAACAAAATAAAAGTAACTCAAAAACTACTTAAAAACTTCATTAATATAAATTTATTTTTGTTACAGAAGCGGCCTGAAACTCCGTCAGCTGACAGACGGCCGCCATCTTGTCCAAGTGATCTACACGTCAGACGGCGTTATCCAAGACTGCGAATATATTACAGAGAAAAAACCTGCCAAAAACTTTCTCAGAACATTACGAAAAGAGTTGAAACTTGCGTTGGACGAGGAAAGTTTTAGGATATCACAGAAAGTACAAGATAGCCCCGAAGAAGAGCGGTACGTCCGCCATTTTGGGAACATGACGTTTCACTTGTTACAAGCGGGTGAAACACTGCCGCCAGATGTCGCTACATGGTTTAATTACGACAGATTAAAAACGGAATGCATGGAACGGCATCGAGAGATGACGTACATGATGGAACTTAAAAATAAAGTCGGCGAAAATACTCTTGCCAGGTAAAAACTAGATATTTAATAAATATAGGTAAGAAGTTATGCTTCTTTGGCGTACTTATTACTAACGACACGACGTATTACATCATGCTTTTTTTAATAAAATATTTTAGTTCCAGACCTACTTCGGTGGGAGCCTTTCATACAAAAGTTCATGGTCGATTTTATTTGTCAGTTTTTGTCAAACAATTACTCTCATTTTTCCCATACGCTTTAAAAGAAGTATAACTTTCGACATATACATTTTGTATAGCACTACGCACTTTGCATTTTCATGTCTAAACTTTACCATTAAGTTCTGCGAACGTCAATGCAACGACCTCTGTCTCTAAACATTATCATTTGTAAATAACAAATATACGTAAAATAATTGCTAAAATAGAAGTAGTGGATTCAGCTAAATGTGCTAAATAAGATAACCATTTATTTCTTTATATTTTTTAATGATAAAATATGAATAAATGCTATCTGAAAGGCCCTTTGTATAGGGTACAACTACAAGCTACCCTATGATTGTAGTCGTAATGCACCTTTTCATTCTTCAATCAGAACTTTTAAAATAAGGTCCACGCAAATATGCTTGCAAGAAAAACTTGCCCAGAATTTTAAAATCGCATGTGTTAAGTTTACACATAAGAAGTTATACTTCTTTTGCGTATTTAATAAAAACGACACGACGTATCGTATCGTATCATATAAATTTAATTTTTATTAGTAAAATTTTTAAAAATTAAAAACTACTTCGTTGGTTGCCTTTTATGCAAAACTTCATGGTGTTGATTTTATTAGTGTTAAAATCACACATAATTTTTTCCATACACCTTAAAAGAAGTATAACTTCAGAAATACACTTTGTACAGCACTATTCACTTTGCACTTTCATGTCTGTATTTTATCACTAAGGTTTCTGCGAACGTCAATGCAACGACCTCTGTCTCTAAACATTATCATTTGTAAATAACAAATATATGTTTCGTAATAGGTAAAATGGAAATAAATTCAACTTTAATGTTGATAAAAAATAAATTAACACGTTTATTATTTTTTCAATCATCAATGACGTCATAAAATACCCTTCTGTATAGGGTAGAATATTGCCCAAATTTTAAAAGAAGTGTAACTCTGCTTGCACTGGGGTGTGGGGTATTCTGCCTAAATCTTCAGAAATACCTCTCATGGATTATAATAAACAAATCTGAAGGATATTAATAAAAACAACATACAATAGCTTATTTAGACATTGTATCTTTGGATACAAAACTGCGGCTGCGTTGTAACGTATGGGTCAATACGATTTCCTAGTTCTGACACAATCCGCTAGGAGCGCTGATTGGAATTTGTATGGGCATACGTAAACAAATACCAAAACAGTCATATTTGTCGAAACGTAAAAACTCATGGTAAGGGTACAGAACAATGTTTAATTTAAATCATTGGGCTGAAATCTTATGAAAAAACCTTTGTGTATAGGTACGAAGTATAATACTAAGCATAGATAGTGAGAGACTGCTCAGTAGCGTCCTCTATAACTTTACGACATAACAGCCGACAGCCCTATGGATAAATTTACACACCTACTTCGTCTATGGGAAATATATATATATATTAGTAAAAATAAATATATATTATGATGTAACTCACGTGAATAATACAAAAGTTATCGCGGCTCAGTAGCGACCTCTACATGGTTGAACCGACCCGTATCTGGTTACTCAAACAACATTCTATTTCTCACATTGCCTTTAAAATCACATCAATCATTACCATTCTTTCACTGTGAACTAATTATCTTTTCTATTTTATTTCTACGCTCATTATCATGTGATAGTCACACACATCCATCTTCATTATGCATTTTAAGTTAATAGTTATGCTTCCGTCATTCATAATTCATAAATCTGTTGGGAAAGGTAGCACAGATAAATTTTATTTTTTAAAATTCTAAGAACTGGTAGATTTAAACGTGGTAGAACCCTCTGTGGTTCGAGTCCGGCGGCACCTCCGCCACACCTATTTCTGTTATAACAGCAGTGTAAAGCTGCTGTGTTCTGATTTGAAAGGTGTGGTAAGGGAGACTTTATATGTACTTTTCCGATGAAGAGAGTCTAGGAGAGACGCAACAAAAGAGAGAAAAAAAACGCCATTTTGAACTCACTTTGATGCCCCGTTGTATATTATTTCACGGCGTTCTTGCTCCTGAGTTTTCATCTCGGTCCTACAGTATTTAAATTTGGTTGCAAATAAGTTAAAATTGTTTTAACAAAAATGCCAAAAGAATGTCCTTTTACAAAAATCGGTCACCACACAAGTCTACTATGTAATTCCTGGGTTCAAATCTCAGTGTGTAATTTGTCTGTGACAAAAAATTGTAGCTTACAAAAACTGGAAAAATCCGCCATTTTGACCATACCACGCCATTTCGTGTAGAGCACGTCATGGTCACGTATGGTGATCTAATGATGAAAATCGCTGAAGCTTGTTTTAAAAACATGCCAAAATAAATATCGTTTTCGACAAATGTCAATACACAACGTTTATGCAAAAGTTTCTGGGTTCGAGTCCTGGGGTGTGAACAGTGTATTAACTTAAAGCACTTACAAAATGTAATCCACAAAAATCGGAAAAAAAAGAAAAATACGCCATTTTGAATTGACTTGGACGCCATTTACTTTTACTGGGTTCATACATGCTTTAGAGTTTTTGCTTCGGTGCTAGAGAATTTTAGCTAGTTTCGTTGAAACGGCCTAAAATTGAAAATCAATATAGCTTGTTTAAAAAAAATACCAAAAAAGAATGTCTTTTTTGATAAATTGTTAATTTTTCACGCTATTATTTGTCACCACATCGATGTGCCTTGTAAAAGGTGCTGGGTTCGAGTCCTGGGATGTAATTTGGGTATTCTAAAATAAATAATTGATGTACAAAAATCGAAAAAAAGAAGAAACAATCCGCCATTTTGTTCTGACGGGGACGTCATTTCGTACCACCTCAAACAAAATATCCACAAGAATAAAAAAAAACATCCGTCATTTTGTACTGACTTGGACGCCATTTCGCTTAGGTCGCGGCGTTCCTTACGGGAGAATTTCATAATGCCGGGCACGAAGTGGTGCGGGGCCGGGCAGCTGGCGGAGCGGTACAGCGAGCTGGGGCCCGATAGGGCCGAGGACCGCTGCTGTAGGGCCCACGATAACTGCGGACTGAACATCGGCGCGTTTAAGCGCAGGTTCGGCCTGTTCAACTTTAGGCCCTTCACGATCTCGCACTGCCGATGCGATAGGAGGTTGGTTTTTGTTTTTTGTTTCTTTTGTTTTTTCTTTTTCGTATTTCATTTTAGAAGTGCTGAAAAGTGGCACTTTTTAATTTCGAATTTATTTATTTTTTATTTATTTAAGAGTGCTTAAAATAGCACTGAAATAAACACTTATTCATTCTTTTATTTTTTTAAGTGCTTAAGAAGTGGCACTTTTTATTTTTAATTTAAACAGTGTATAAAATAAGGCTGGCTTTTCTGTTATTTTTTTCTTTTTTAACTTATATTGCGCCAAGTGATTTGAGAAGTACGGGTTACTTCTTTAGAGAACTTAGTATGAACTGGTTCTTCTCGAGTAGATAAACTAAAGTGACAACGATGTCGCATTAGTCCAAATACGTCATAATCTCAGAGAGCCTTACGGAACCCTTAAGATTCATTCCTATTCAGGGCTTTTAAATATTTTATGTTTATTTTTGATAAGTAACCTCGGTTACTCGTGAGTTATGTCTGAGTCAACACGATAACTGCGGACTGAACATCGGCGCGTTTAAGCGCAGGTCCGACCTGTTCAACTTTAGGCCCTTCACGCTCTCGCACTGCCGATGCGATAGGAGGTTGGTTTTTGTTTTTTGTTTCTTTTTAAGTGCTTAAAAGTGGCACTTTTTAAATTGTGTTATTTTTATTTATTTATTTAAAAAGTGTTTAAAACAGCACGAGTGTTTATTTCATTTTTTTTTGAAGTGCTAAGAAGTGGCACTTTTTAAATTTTGTTTTATTTATTTTTAATTTAAACAGTGTATAAAATAACGCTGGCTTTTCTGTTCCTTTTTCTTTTTTAACTTATATTGCGCTAAGTGATTTGAGAAGTACGGGTTACTTCTTTACGAGAACTTAGATAAAGTGGTTCTTCTAGAGTAGATAAACTAAAGTGACAACGACATGTCGCATTAGTCCGAATCCATCATAATCTTGTTCAGAGCCTTAGGAAACCCCTAAGATTAATTCCTATTCAGGGCCTTTAAATATTTTTTGAGAAGTAACCTTGGTTAATTATGAGTTGTGTCTGAGTCCACACGATAACTGCGTATGAACATCGGCGCGTTTAAGCGCAGGTTCGGCCTGTTCAACTTTAGGCCCTTCACGCTCTCGCACTGCCGATGCGATAGGAGGTTGTCTTTTTGTTTTTTTTTATTTTTTTTTTATATTTTTTTTTTTGCTTAAGCAGTAATTCGTGCTACTGGTGAGGCTATAGAAGGTAGGTTTTTGTTATATATGTATATATTTTTTTATTTATTTTAATTTCTACTCGTATTTTAGACATTTTTGTGTGTGAAAAGGGAATGTTGTTTATTTTTTTAATGGGGGGTGGATTATTTTTTTGTCTATTATGAAAATTGAAATTTTATTAAATGCCGATCTTTTGTAGGCAAAACATCGGATAGAATCATTATAAATAACTAGTCGAATTTCGATCTTATAGGTAAAAATAGGATAGCTTTATCCTTCCTAACGGGCATAAAGAAGAAAGAGTCATATTTTTTTTTCTAAGACTAGGCCTATACTAACAAACTTACTAAAAAGAACTCCAGATTCTTAAACTAACACGGCGCCATCTACCGCTCTAAGATCCGAATTCCGAGTACAGATAACAATTAAGATACCCTCAGAATTTTAATTGCGGTGCTCCATCATAAACTTTATGTCCACATCGTTATTAGCCGTATCCGAGAACTTAATGCAGATGTTATGTTTGTTTTATTGTTTCTTTCTTATTTTCTTTTTTTTTAATTAAGATTTTTTTTAGATTGAAGTAAATGATGGTAATGATCATCTTTAAGCAACTCCATTTAAAATATAAAATATGGAAAAGGTAGAACCGCCTGTGGTTCGAAAATAGGTTAGGTAGAGTAGGTAGTTAGTCTAATAACAGTGTTAGGCGCTGCTGAGTTCTGGTTTGAAGGGTGTAAGTGAAACAAACTTATCCGAGGCGTTCCAGCTTAATCCTCAGGGGTAGCGGCGCATCTGATATTATGTTGGAATTACCTTACTTGACCTCAGGGAGGATTAGTTTTGTTTCTTTTTAATCTTATCTGGGGTTGATTACAGATGTCCATGGGCGGCAGTAGCCACTCACCATCAGGTGGAGCATGCTCGTCTGCTACTCCTGTACTATAAAAAATTGCGGTGCTCCATCATAAACTTTATGTCCACATCGTTATTAGCCGTATCCGAGAACTTAATGCAGATGTTGTTTGTTTTATTGTTTCTTTCTTATTTTCTTTCTTTTTATTAAGTTTTTTTTTTAAGATTGAAGATGGTAATGATCATCTTTAAGCACCTCCATACAGAATTATAAAATACTAGGATTAAAAGAATAAATGTCAATTATTTTTTTCGTAGTGAGCTATCAGCTTTTTGGAGGTGGTAGAACCCTTGGTGGTTAGTCTCCGTCGGCACCACCGCCATACCTATTTCTGGTATAACAGTAGTATTAAGCGCTGCTGTTTTGTAGTTCCAAAGAGAGACATACTTTTCCGGGGCGTTCCAGATTAGTCATGTTGGTATTACCTTACCTTACCTGATTAGTTTTATCAGTCTACCTTTACGGGGTTGATTACAGATGTCCATGGGCAGCAGTAGCCACTTACCATCAGGTGGACTGCATGCTCATCTGCTACTCTCATATTATAAAAAAAATCTAATAAAAAGTATTTTTTTACTTAGTACAATTTGTATTCCTAATTATTTGAATTTAACACTTAACAGAGAAAGTTACTTTGAACCTTACTTATCAATTAACTTACTATTACATACACGCAGTAAAACGATAAACCGAGATCTATGGATCATTTACGTTAGCAGCCATCTTAGATAGGGATGCGAGTTGAAGTATCGATGTAAATATCGATTTATGTCTAAGGTCTTATTTTTTTGTTGACGAGGGGGAAACCTTCAACAGGTACCCGGTGCCGTGGAAGCGATACATCTATTTCATCGATAAACTGATACTATCGAAAATTACTACGCGATGTTATCGATACATTGATAAAAAAATAGTCTTCGCTTACAAATATAAAAAAAAATATAATTTTTTTACTCACTTAGTACTACCATTTTTACCACGACTTACTTATAATAAAACTTTGTATAAAAAAATTACGAAATTATTATTTTTTTCAAATAACGTCATTTTAAATCTTTGAAGATTTGATTTGATTTTTTTTTTTTTTCAATATGATACCTAATATCATATTGCCAATGTTTTTTACATCCATATTTGAGGTATGATATTATCGATATCTTGGTATGTCGCATCCCTAATCTCAGATTTATTACGCGTTCGGATGTATGATGGATTTACGGCGATCCGCGCCATCGAAATTTTATTATTTTACGCAACTATATCGTTGGTGGTCTAATTTTACGTTCAAAATTGGAAGAGGTTGCAACAACGTTGGCATTATGTCCGTTAAAATTAAAAAAAGTATTAAGTTTCAAATAACTAAAGAAAAAAAACAACAGAAGCACAACGTCTGTAGATTTTACGTTTTCTGATACCTGAAAACGTTATTTACGTTACAAAATTTAAAAAATTGTGATCAAAGATTCCGTTACATACAAACATTTTAGGTCAAGCTAATATAACATTATTATTTTCAAAACTAACAATCACGCTATAACAGTTATTGAAACTAAAAAGCAATAATTGTTGCAATCTAGTAACTTTGCGATGAACTTTCTTTAAGGCGCTCAAACAATCTCGCCTCGAAATTCGTTAATCCTGAGAATGTTGATAAGAGCAATGGTACAAAATTATGAAAATCGTGTACTGTCATCGGTTTTTGATAATTCTTCAAAATTTTGAATTAAACTGGACGTTCAAAGTGGATAAAAATCGGGTTCAAAGATTCCGTTACATAGTTACATACATACAACCGTGCGTGTTAAAAAAATCGTAATGGTTAAAAAAGCTGTAAGAGGTCGCATGATGCTGGCATAATACATACGTATCAAAGGCCAATGAAAATAAAAAAAAATCAATGCAAGAAAATTCTGCGTTACATTTGAAAATGAAGAGAGGTTATTGCATTGACGTTGGCATTTTACATCAATGTATCAATGGCTGAAAATTTAAAAAAAAGTAAGTACCTACTTTACATATTGAAAAAAAAAACATTATTACATTGACGTTGGCATAATACATCAACATATCGCCATCGATAAAAAAATAAACTATAAAGTAAGTACATTACAAAACGCATTGCATTGACGTTGGCACAAACTAAACCGTCCCATAAAAAAAAAGGAAAAAATTCAAAAATCGAACGCTCACAGAAAAAAGCGCGACGCGATGGAGTTGCTCCGGGTCCCCGGTACGAAGTGGTGCGGCAAGGGGTTCTCTGCCACGCACTACTCGCAGCTCGGCGGCTACACGAGGACGGATAGGTGTTGCCGGGTCCACGACCTGAGATGCCCCTTCTGGATTGGCGGCATGGAGAAGAAGTACGGGCTCTATAACTGGCGGGTGAACACGCTTATGCACTGCCGCTGCGATGAAAGGTAACAACAGGAATTAGAAAATTAGAATTAGTTAGAAATCCGTGTCGGTAGAAAATTCACCAAAAGTCGCTCGCATTTTATCACAATAAGTGTTGCCGAAAAATGAATTTGATGGCAAATAGTCGCTCAGACTATACATATTATTATTGGCAATTTATCGGCGTAAAAAGTGTTGCCCACACTAAAAATGTTAACGAATCCCCCTGAATATGGATTCAAATGATAAAACATGTGTCCAATTTTGTACTCCAAAAGCCGCTAGAAAAGCGTAAAACTGCTAGTCCACTCTGAATATAGAAATGAATCGCGTCGCCGTAGCAAATTGTATGACTACACCTGCGAGCAACTTCAGAGCGGACTAGCAGTTTGACGCGAACTATAACAACGTAGAAAGTCAGTAGTTTTAACTATTAAGGCTAATTTTAATGATGCATGAAATTAATCGTAAAATATCAAAGCGATCTCCGCTTATCATTAAATTGTAAAACTGTTAATTAAGAAATGCGTATGTGACAATTAAAATATTATTTTAATGATAATTACAATTTTGGTGTTTTATTTTTATATCTAATTAGTGTGCATGTTTAGTGGTTATGGTATTGTGTGTTTGTAAATTTTTTAACCGACTGCCAGAAAAAGAGGTTATCTTTTCGTCGCATATTGGACACGCTGCTTACGCCGTTATCCAACGAAATATATTGAGCGCCGACTTCAGAAATATGGACTAAACCATCATTTATTTGAATTATTTTTTACTTTGTAGCGACATAGAAGTCGGTTGTATTTTTTTGTTAATTTTTTTTCGTAGTAATGACGTTAAATGCATTTTGATATTCGTAATATATATTTCTTATAAGAAGTAGCCAATGTCTATGCAGTCCGTCTGATGGTAAGTACCATGACTGCCGTATGGACATCTGTAACCAAGTCCAAAATCTGTATAGAATGGTTTCTACCTGAAGCTTCCTGAAGACAAAGCTGATCGTTTCATAAGTTAGTCAGCTGGTATCCATAGAAATATTTGTAATCATATAACACTGAGTCTATCGATTTGTAAAGCGGCCTCCTGCACTGAAAAAAAAATGATGTGCGTGCCTGAGATTTGAATCGTGGACCCCTCGATCGAGAGATTGGTTCTTAACCACTAGACTATCACTCCATCCTCTTGCATTCCGATAAAGGTTACCTCAAATCCTGTTTCCAAAATAAAGGAAATTATATCTAAAATGTTGATTCCTTATAAAACGTATCTTGAAAGTCCTCACATTAATAGACCCATCTTCTTGATGACCCAACTAAAAAACATATAAAATAAATGGTCTGTAAATGAAATAGAAAAAATAAAATAATGCATCACTTCCCTGTCGCCGACAAGATAAGCGCATCGGTTTGGGACAGAGACGTGAATGGAGACGGTGGTTATAATATAAATAGTATTATCACGGGGCTTCGCTCGCGTAGGGATGGAGATTCTTACCGAAAAAGATCGATTCAAATGGAAGTGTGATAAATCGATTCACAAAAAAAAAATGGAAATAAAGAATAGATTCGCAAAAATCGAATTTTAATTATTTAGGATGGCATATCGAATCACTGAATCGATCCCATTACTGGAGATCGATTAAAATTACATTGTTTTATGTCCAAAAGACCGAAAGAATCGGTTCTTCGACTAATCGATCTCAGATCGCCAACCCTACTCCCGTTAAGAAATTACATTAGGTCTTGAGCGTAATAAAAATAAAACCCTTTGTGGTTCAACTTTGGCACCACCGTCACACCTGTTCCTGTCCTAAGATAGCAGTGTTAAGCGCTGCTATGTTTCGGATTTAAGGATGTGGTCAGTGACATATCTATAGGATAGCAGGACTGGTAAAATGCCACGGGTCACCGCTTAAAAGTCAGCGAACAATAATCCCTTTATATGCTTGTAGGTATGAGTATGAAAAAAAATAGGTCGCCAGGACAACACATTCACTAAAGCACATATTCGTGAGCGGAAATAATAATAAATAACTCATTTAAGAATAGCATATAACAAGTAATTAATTTAAAAAATCAAAAACCCGACTGCACCAAAAAGGCTGAAGTAGAATTTCCAAAAGCAGTGAAATAGGCATTTCATTATTTTTAAAAACCTATGTGTAAAACTCCAGCACGCTTAAGTTCAGCGGTTTCCCTTTGCGTTGATCTCTGGCAAATCAACTCTCTCATTTAGTCAAACAGTCATCTCGATGTGTATCTACGAGTATATATGTACTAGCTGACCCGGCAAACGTTGTGTTGCCATATAAATAAAAAAATGTTAAGGATGAACAACCCTTATCACTTAGGTGTAAAAAAATAGATACTCGTAGTGGCCGATTCTCAGACCTACTGAATATGTATATAAAATTTGGTGAAAATCGGTGAAGCCGTTTCGGAGAAGTACGGTAACTAACACGAGAATTTTATATATAAGGTATATTATATAATGTATGTGTAATCTCCTCTTAATTTCCTTTATTTTGACACCCTACTCGATAGGTTTGGTTAACTTTTTAAAACGTGTTACTATTTCGCGAAAAAATTCACCATTTACGATCTATAAAATATATAACTTCAGTAAATCAAAGTTTCAGTCATTATTTTACCTCGTTAGAGGTAGCATTTCATTATTTTTATCCAACAAGCCTGATAAAAAATGTCATAGTGTTTGCTTCAAAATTGACGATAGTTCAAATGAACTTTTAACCCTTATTTTACCCTCTACGGGGTTGATTTTTCGGAGGGGGATAAATAAGTGCGTCCTTGTTCCTATTCAGAAAGCCAAATACAAAATTTTATAGTAGTTGCTTCAAAATTAAAGGATTTCAAAAAAACTGTTTTCCCCTATTTTACCCTCTTAAGGGTAGAATTTCCAAAAGGCCTTTCTTAGTACTTATTCAAGCTATATAGAGAACCTGTGTGCAAAATTTCAGAACTGTGAAGTCCTTGGTTGAGGCTGTACGTTGATTTCTGAAAAATGAAAAAGTCATTTAGTTAGTCAGTCAGTCAGTCACCTTACTGTTTTATATATATACAAATATGTTTTTATAATCTCCGTTTAATTTCCTTTCATTTGATACCCTTCTCGATAGGTTCGGTTAACTTTTGTTTTTAAATGTGTTACTATTTCGCGCCAAAAATCCGCCATTTTGATTTTTTTTTACTAACACCTATCTAAGGACACTCGGGTCATTGAGACAAATATAATGACACTTTAACTGTTGAAATTCATCCAGCCGTTTGTTAGATCGGATCAAATAAAGAAAGACAAACATACAAGATACGCGCGAAATACATAACCCTTCCTTGGCAGTCGGGTAAAAACATGAATAATATTTTATTACTTTTGTAATGAATAATAATTTTATAACTAAATCCCACTCCACAGAACCGCTGTTCCGATGGACAATTACAAAAAGTCCGATACTATCTCGCGTACCTCCTAATTGGTGTCTATAAATTAGTTTGGTCTGCAACGATATCCGTTTGAAACAAGATTATATGGAGACGACTGGATTTTATTGAAAATATTTTTTTTTTGTTTTTTTTTTTTTAATTTAGGAGTAGCAGACGAGCATGCAGTCCGCGTAATGGTAAGTGGCTACTGCTGCTCATGTAATCAACCCCAGATAGGATTAGATTCCTACCTGATGTCGTCCACAGATGCGCCGCTACCCCTGAGGACTAAGCTGGAACGCCTCAGAAAAGTATGCCTCCCTAACCACACGCTTCAAACCAGAACACAGCAGCGCTTAACACTGCTGTTGTAACAGAAATAGGTGTGACGGTGGTGCCGCCGGAGTCGAACCACATGGGTTTCTATCACCAAACATTGATAAGGTCACAAGGTACAAGTCACACACTTCCACTGAAACGCAAAAACTATTTCACGCTAGAAATAGTTGTGACCGTAGTACCTTCTCAGTTTCTGGTTCTACTACCATTCAAAACCTTTTCCTTTTTTCCTTGTAGCTATTCCAGCTATTAAAGGCAAAAAGAACCACCAATTACTGAGAGATACTTTATCTACCTCTTAATTAAACATTAAAATGTCCCCTCAAAATATCGTATGAATCTCGAAAATTGGTATTGTTCCTGCGCACTCAATTTTCAATATCTTCACGCCTTCATAACTTTGAGAGGCACTAAATTCGTCCCGTGTTTTTCAAGCACGACAACTTGACTCTACGACGCCATTTTGCGCCGCGATGTTCGGAATTCAAAAATCGCGCGCGCGGTTCACTGCGCGCGTAATGGCGTGTGAACCATAGACTAAACAGGTGTCAATTTACTTTTTTTAATGAAACTGTATAAGTGAAGGTTTTGATCTTTTATTTTTATCCTTTATAATTTTGCTTTTAAAAAGATTGTTTGAAAAATTAAGGAGAAGATCAGTATATTCTATTTTAATTATTTTGAGCCGCATTTTTTTGTATAAGTGCCTTTACATATACATTGTATTGAATCAAAAAATATAAATTAATTGTGTAGAGATAATAAATGTAACAGATCTCTTAATTCCAGAGAATTTAGTTAATTTTCATAAATTCAAAAACTTTCGGTTTTCGATGAAAAACCAGTCAGTGCATATTTAAAAATATTTATTTACAAAATCATAAAAAATAAATGTCATCCCTATTCATATTTTCCCAGGCATAACAAAAAAACGAAAATGGCCTCCCTGTTCGCGCGAAAACCGCTGTCATAGCTGTCAGCGCCATCGCCGCCATCTTGCCGTTATCGGTACGCTTGGCAGGATTTATAATGTGTGAATAATGCGCCGAGGTTAAATACGTGGCTGACAATACATAAATTATGAACGTCAAAATAAAATGGGGATTCTTTGTGATAGTTCGCTGTTTAGTCAATCGGAAGCCTATTGTGTGGCTTTGTGACTTTATAATGCTTCGAGGTTATGATCTTATATTAATGTTTTTGGCGCACTAGGTTACTTAGTCAAGGCGTCTAATGGCTTCTAATATAATTTTCATTTATATGTATGTATTTGATTTTGACAATTATGTAATATTTTCTGAAAATTTTGAGTGAGATTAAATGAATCCACACCCCTCTCCTTTAATTACTATATCGTTAGTACATAGATTAGTAAATGTTCTTGTTAGGGTGCCACAGAAAAGTCCCAGTTTTGACAATTGAAATAGTTGCATAAAAACGTTTGGCCACGTCTCCGTGCTAAAATGTTTGAAATACTTATTTATTTATTATGTAATTACGCAGTATTAGTTATTTATTCGTAAATTTTCTCTAAAAATTATTTTTATTTGTCAAGAATTCAAAAAAATAACTGACAAATAGCCAGTATATTTACTTATAAAAGGTTAAGTAATGTAAATATGTTAATTTGTTAACCGACTTCCGAAGGAAGAGATACATAAACTATATAATATAGCGTATATATATTTTTTTGTAATTTAGATTTCCCGTAATATTACACAGTTTCTTTGCGGAAAACTTTGATGGGGAATCCCCTTTCCCCACTCCCCCTAAATGCCTTACGTAATTTAAGAATTCCCTCTATGTAGAGCCTAAACTCAAAAACATCCTAATTATAAAGCTATGAATTCGAAAAAGTGTTCCAATGGCGGACTTTTTGTAATTTACTCTAGACCTTTTTATTTCCCTCTCGCTCCTTTTCTATAAAGTGTGAGCAAGAAGCATACAAAAGTAACTATTTTGAATTAAATTATTTAAAGAAACAAGTTTTTATCCCTCTAGATAAAATCAAAGATCGGTCTATTCGATATAACGTTTCCGACAATCATTACTGTAAAAAGCTAATAAAAGGCTAATAAAAAGCTCTATGGTGCTTTGAATCTTCTTCTCCATAACGAAACACCTTGTGAAGTGCTGGTAGTTGTATTGACATTCAAAAAGTGCTCTGTAAAGAACCTATTTTAAATAAAAAAAAAATGATTTGATTTGATTTGATATGGTTGAATTGTGATTTAATAGATTAGGGTGAATTGGTTATATTTTTTTGTTAATATTGACATTTTTACAATGTATGTGATAGCCCCTATAATAATAAATACTAAAAATAAAAAAAGTTATGTAAAAACCGATATTTTCCGTACCAAGTATTGAAACTCAGGTGGTTATCTATTACGGTTCAAGAGAGAGCCCTGTGACAGACGGACAGACAGCGGAGGCTTGTTAATTGGGTTCTGTTTTACCTTTTGGGAACGGATCCCTAAAAACAATAAGTTATTTAAGACTTAAGTCGAAGGTAGAACCTTTGTGGTTCGACTCCGGCGGCACAACCGCCACAGCTATTTCTGCCTTATAACAGCAGTGTTAATAGCTGCTGTGTTTTTGGTTTGAAAGGTGTGGTTAGAGAACATACTTTTCCGAGGCGTTCCAGCTTAGTCCTCAGGGGTAGCGGCGCATCTGTGGCTGACCTCCGGTACTAATACCTAATCCTATCTGGAGTCGATTACAGATGTCCATGGGCGGCAGTAGCTTACCATCAGGTGGACTGTATGCTCGACTGCTACTATTATATTATAAAAAAGTCATGTAACTCTACTTTTTAACCGACGTCCTAAAGAAGATCTATTCGTCGCGTTTATATAATTTTTCAGCGATATTTCGCGCTGCCGCGACCGATCGACATGACTCAAACACTATCGGATGCGGCTAGTTTCACAGGGGATCCCATTACGTGGAAATTTGAAAATTTTCGCCAGTTTTCCTAAAATTACTCGAGTATTTCTTAACCAATTTCAGTTTTCTTTTTTAGAAACTTATTTTTACATTTCTGCAACCATCTAATGAGAAACTTATAGCCATGTTAGGTTTTCCGCATTCTATACCAAATAACAAACAATGCTAAGTATGTTTAGTTTAAGCCTAAATAGGTACATATTGACATCCTAAGCTGTTAGTGTTAAAACATGCTACTTAGACACAGTTATACTGTTTGTCTAAAACTTACTTTATAAATACTGAAGTGTAAACTTACTTAAGTTTTAGCTTCCTGCATTTTTTTAGAGAAATACTTTTATCACTCATGTCAAGTGTACTCCGTCGAGATATTTTTAAACCTATCCTTTTATCCTTTAAGTACATAACACTGTCAAAATAATAATAGTATTTTGTATTTAGACAAAACATAAAAAATACATGATTAATATCCACTGAATTTTAAAATTATCTTATAAATTCCTGATGGAGTAGCTTAAGTAATTTCTAGAATTGTAAACTTTAAGATCTTATTTTCACAAGCAATGAAAGTATTAGGTTTTTTACCCGAATGGGGAAGGTAATGTTTTTCGAGCGTATGTAGATATATAGATACTAGCCCGGCAAACGTTGCGTTGCCATATAAATAAAAAAATGTTAAGGGTGAACAACCTTTATCATTTAGGGGTATGAAAAATAGATTGTAGCCGATTCTCAGACCTACTGAATATGCATATAAAATTTAGTGAAAATCGGTAAGCCGTTTCGGAGGAGTACGGTAACTAAAATTGTGACACGAGAATTTTATATATAAGATGTAAATATTTTTTTATGTTGAAAGATTTCTGAATTCTGATAGAATAGCATATTTAAGTAATTTCTAGAGTTTTATACTTTCAGTCTTCAATTTAACATACGTAATAATATGTCTTATTATTTGTCACACACTATAGCCCAAAGGGTTTGACAGATATTAATATAATTCGTTCGGATTCGTCTAAATTGCGGAGCGACATCGGCTATATTTAAAATACCTTTACATATTTATCATTATTCGGCAATTTATTTAACGAATTATTCGACAAACACTACTCTCTACTCGCGCTAAAACACGGCACTTTACTACAAAACGAAACAAAGACCTTATAGGGGCGTTGAGAAATTTGCACCAATCAATGTACCATTTTCCTTTACGGATTTCTCACTATTGACCAAAGAAATAAAACAGTAGCTGACCAGCACTTCGGCTAACGACTCAAAAAAACAACTTAAGAACGTTTGGGCTCGCAAATCCTGCTAAGACCCGTATTTGGGTGTAACTAAGCCACTTATGCTTAGGGTAGGGTGGGGTGGGCTCTCGATATTTGTTGTCGGTAAATGTGGTTTAGGTAGCTACCTTAGGAGATTAGTCTTTCGAGGAAGTTCGAGGTTCGAATCTCAGGTACGGACTGATTTTTACCAAGCTTTTATTAGTTCGACCAAAGTTAGATTTTAGACAATTATTGCCTAGAAAAATTCGATCTTGGCTAGGCAAAAATTTGGTTCAGATTATTATTACAACATCACTTAAAGTAAAGTCCGAGTCAAACAACTAGTCCGCTCTGAAGTTGTTGCGAGCAGGTATACTCATACAATATGCTACGGCGACGCGATTCATTTCTATATTCAGAGCGGACTAGCAGTTTTACGCGGACTACAACAAAGTTACATTTTTGAAAATAATCTCAACATTCGAACTTTACTAGGCAAAAATTTGATTCAGATTAAATTATTGAGTACAGTACTTAAAGTATTACTACTACTTATAAGTAAACTATATTTTTCCCAATGGTTCTGCAGAAGGAGCTGCTTACCAAATATACCAAGTAGTCTTGCCAACTTGCCATAATGTTAATTATACTGCATTTCTAGTTTCTGATGTATGGAACGATTCACATGGAATTAAATCATGTAAACGTCATTTAGTTCAGTAGCGTAGTGTGGGGGCCCCAGCATATTAGTTGGGGCCCCCAGCATATTAGTTGGGGCCCCCAAAATGTTTTTTTTTTACTTAATTTTGGAAGTGAAAACTTGTTTAACTTTTGTGATGTGTTTTTCCCGGTAATTGCGCACTGTTTAAGTGAAATTGTGTATCATATTTATAACAGTAACACATACGGGGCCCCAAGGGACAGGGGCCCCGTATCATTAATACGGCGGTACACGCAGACATGGAGAATATTAACATCCCCGAGTTGTTACCAATTGGTTGCTGTCAAAGTCAAATGTGTATGAAATATTTTTGGAAAAAAATAAGCTAGGTACATAAATATTGGTTGTAATAAATATATTTTAATACATATTTCAATTCTATTTTTTATCCCAATTTTAATAAGTATTTGAAATTTAAATTCAAATTAATTATTTCCTAGAACACAGTTATTGTTATTAGACCGATATTATGTACAGTCCAGTGTGATTTACCTACGTAAGGTTTGCAGATTCTTCATCATCAACCCATTACCGTCCCACTGCTGGGCACGGGTCTCCTCTTAGAATGAAGGATTAGGCCATATCCACCGCGCTGGACTAGTGCGTATTGGTAGACTTCACATACCTTAGAAAACTTTTTTAAGATTTCTCAGGTATACAGGTTTCCTCACGTTGTTTTCCTTCGCCATTTAAGCAAGTAACAATTTATTTTTAATTCTTATTTATAAACCCAGAGTCTGAAACATTAAAATAAATAATATCGTATATATCGATTTAAATCTATGTATATTTATCGCATATGGTATCGATATCCGCATACCATCTCTAGAGTTGACCGCGACTTTGCCAAATGGAGAAATAGCAAAAATGGTGCTAAGAAACCAATGTACACAAAGAAATTGTACATTGTAAGATTAATTGCCTTAATTAATATAAAATGGTAGTTTGAAGGTAGAACCCTTTGTGGTTCGACTCTGGCGGCACCACCGCCACACCTATTTCTGTTATAACAGCATGTTAAGCGCTGCTGTGTTCTGGTTTGAAGGGTGTAGTAAGGGAGGCATACTGTTTCGAGGCGTTCCAGCTTAGTCCTCAGGGGTAGCGGCGAAGTGACCGACGTCTGGTAGGAATTTATAATCCTATCTGGGGTTGATTACAGATATCCATGTGCGGCAGTGGCTACTTACTATCAGGTGGACTGCATGCGCGTCTGCTACTCGTATATTATTAAAAAATATATAAAAGTAATGGTTGAAACTCGGCCTCTCGATCGAGGGTCCTGCGTTCAAAACCCACGCATCTCTGATTTTTCAAAGTTATATGCATATTATATATTAATTATCACGTGTTTTAACGGTGAAGGAAAACATCGTGAAAAAACCTACACATCTGAAAGATTTTATAAAAAAAAATCGCAAAGATATGTGAAGTCTACCAATACGCACTTGGCCAGCGTGGACTATGGCCTAATCTTTCTCATTCTGAAAGGAGACCCGTGCCCAGCAGTGGGACAGTAATGTGTTGATGATTAATAAATCTTTTATATATTCCTCACAATGTTTTCCTTCGCCGTTTAAGCAAGTGATCATTAATTTCTAATACGCACATAACTTCGAAAAATCAGAGGTGCCTGGGATTTGAACCTCGGACCCTTCGAACGAGAGGTCGAGTTTCTTAAACACTAGGCTTTACTTATATTAAAAGATTGATTACGTAGTTATTATTAAACTAGCACCGAATTAAAAAAAATCCTTCGTTCTACTATTATTATATATTACGCCATCTATCATCATGTTTCCGAAACAATTGAATTCCAAAAAGTCCGGTAGATGGCGTTATACAAGTGCCTGAAACGCGCTAACGAGTGTACGACGTAGATTGTATAAAGGGCCTGAAAAGTATTATCGATTCTGCTACACGATTGTCTTGCAGGCAACGTGACCACTTAACATCGTATTTTTTCTACAGCAAACGGCGTGAAACCCGATTGCTTAAAATGCTTTAGAATTTAGAAGTTATGAAGGTGTTAGGTGGTAGTAGAGATGGGTTGTACTAGGTAAATTTGGGACTAGGTATGCCTGTTCCTAGTATTTAAAAATACTTGATCTAGAGAGGGGTTGTACTAGGTAAATTGGGGACTAGGTAGTCCCCAATTTACCTAGTCTGCCTGCCCAATGCCTGTTCTTAGTATTTAAAAATACGTGATCCAGAAACCTGTTCCACCTAGTCCCATAAAGTCTCATATTTAGAAGTTTTAAAGGTGGTAGAACCCTTTGTGGTTCGAAGGCACCACCACCACACCTATTTCTGCCTCATAACAGCAGTGTTAAGCGCTGCTGTGTTCTGGTTAGAAGGGTGTGGTAAGGGAGACATAGGTACTTATCCGAGGCTTTCCAGCTTAGTCCTCAGTGGTAGCGGCGCATCTGTGGTCGATCTCAAGTAGGAATATGTAATATTTTCTAGGGTTTATTACAGATGTCCACGGGCGGCAGTAGCCACTTATCATCAAGTGGACTGTATGCTCGTCTGCTACTCCTATATTATAAAAAAAAAAAACTAAAATCATTACGTTGCCTAGTAAATTTAACAAGTATTACAGAAAAAAAAATATCATTTCAATATTATATCATATGACACGATACAAATGACTTTGGAAGGTAATGTTTTTCGAATGTACGCATATATATTTGCATTTATGTCAGTCCGTCCTGCAATCCAAACGGCTTGACAGATTTTAACATATTATATTTTTAAACCAGAATTGTTTATTTTTTTATCGCTTACTTTGTTGTAAGTGAACTAAACTCGAATTTCCGTTACATTTTCCACTACCTCTATTTATTCTGCCCAGTGCATACAAAGGGCCCTCGGCTCGTTAGCGAAGGGCTTTGTCAGCTTCTACTAATCCGAACTCGATACAAACGTTAAGAAACACGCTCAAAGGTTCTTTGTGGTTTATTTCGATTAATGATCGGCGTTGCGAGTGTAGTGTATATGTATGTATGTATGTATGTATGTGTGTGTGTGTGTGTGTGTTTATAGGAAGGTGGTATTGCCGCATATTGTTATTTGCTTAGTTATAGTCCGCGCCAAACTGCTAGTCGGCTCTGAAGTTGCGAGCAGGTGTAGTCATACAATTTGCTAGTGCGACGCGATTCGTTTCTATATTCAGAGCGGATGAGCAGTTTGTTTTATGTTGTCAAGCCGTTATTTATAATATAGGAGTAGCAGACGAACATGCAGTCCACCTGATGGTAAGTGGCTACTGCCGCCCATGGACATCTGTAATCAACCCCAGATAAAATTAGATTCCTATCCAAAGTCAGCCAACAGATGCATTTCTACATATGAGGACTAAGCTGGAAAGCCTCGGAAAAGTATATCTCCCTAGTCTCCCTACTACACCCTTTCCTAAGATCGACCACAGATACGCCGCTACTTCTGAGAGCTAAGTCGGTAAAGGATCTCCCTTACCACACCCTTCAAACCAGAACACAGCAGCTTAACACTGCTGTTATAACAGAAATAGGTGTGGCGGTGGTGCCGGAGTCGAACCACAGGGTTCTACTTACAAATTCAATAATTTATCTTTAACAAGCTATATTGGTCGGTTTTGGCGTTACATTCCAGAAATACCCAGACATTAAGGCGTTTCGTTTCAAGGAATCATTCTTCGATTCTTATTTTGGAATTCCAAAGTTTATCGATTCGCTAAAGTGTTGCAAAATTTATATGAATATTTGAAGGTACTTTGATGCTGCGATTTAGTGTAAAATTGTGGTTTTCTCATTTTGTGTGTTAACTTTAGTCACTTTTAACATCATGATGTCTTGTGTATTGAAATTTATTATCATTTGTTAAACGGCGAAGGAAAACATCGTGAGGAAACCTGAGTACCTGAGAGATTTATAAAATAAAATAATAAGGTATGTAAAGTCCACCAATACGCACTTGTCCAGCGCGGTGGACTATGGCCTAATCCTTCTCATTCTGAGAGGAGACCCGTGCCCAGCAGTGGGACAATGATGGGTTAATGATCATGATTCCAGTAAAGATAATTTGTGTTATATGAGATGCTTCAAGGCAATACATTAGGCCCCATTTTATTTTTGGTATTGGTAGAATTTCACATACTTTTGATATTTATTTCTATCTCTCAGGTATGCAGGTTTCCTCGCGATGTTTTCCTTCACCTTTTAAGCAAGTGATAATTAATTTCTAATACCCACATTATTTTGAAAAGTCAGAGGTGAGCCTGGAATTTCAACTTCGGACCCCTTGATGGAGAGGCCGAGTTTCTTAACCACTAGGCTATCACTGTTACTAGAATATTGATCTAGAATCGTTACTTTCTATTTGAGAAGCAATCCTTTAGATAGAGATAGTATCGGCCGTTTCAAGTTTACTTATAAGGACTGGTAGAGACTATGTCAAATGCTTTCGATGGATCTAAGAATATAGAATATAGGTTGATTTAAAGTTCATGTTTTCAATATGTAAGGAAAGAAATAGGGTCTACTTTCTACTAATTTAAGTATATTGAGGCTCGTTATTAATAATCGATCTATCTGAATTTACCTACGAAAGATCGAAACACAATTTGAAGTAGGAAATTGTTAATACGTTCTTCTGAAATCAATCCAAAATGGAGTCAGTGTACAGCCTATGACATTTTGGATGGAAATCTTGGTGCTCATGTGCTTTGCTTATTTATTTATTTATTTATACTTAACTCTAGCGGCTTAAGGGCGAGCGGAAGGGGCCGTCCGCCCCGGGCCTTCGATCCTGGGAAATTAAATTAAATATATTTATTTTGTATAGACCAACGACGGCACTTACAAATTGTCAGTTACAATATTTTTGTTAAACTACTACCGGATCGGAACGCGACCTCTAGTGAGAAGATCCGGTAAGAAACTCAGTGGGTTTGTCCCTTTTTTATAAAAATTATTCTCTTTTTTTTAATGCCATCATTTTGAAATATAATTAATAAAGCATTAGCTCCAGTATCTTGCTTTACATTTATCTAAAAAAGAAGTTTGTTCAGCAATATACGCTACACTTTGACATTTTCTTAATTAACTAATAATTTTGTTATTGATCAGTCCAAAACTGTTTTATCATCAATATAATTAGAAATTTTATAATAAGCTCTACGACTAAGTTTGATTTTGATTATTATAAGCAAAATATTTTTGCACATGCGTTTCATAAATAACGTAAGTGGACACTCAGAAATGAAATCAATAAAATATGTATTAAATACAAATAGTTTGGTCTTGCATTTTTTTCTATGATCTTGCCATAGATTAGTAAAGATACTTCGCCGCCTTGAAATTGAATGAAGCCACAAACGGCTTATTAGTAAGTTCTTTTCTTGAATTCTTGACAAATAAAAACATTTTTTAGAGAAAATATACGAATAAATTACTAATATTGCGTAATTTACATAATAAATAAATAAATATTTCAAATATTTTAGGGACATTTTAGCACGGAGACGTGGCAAAACTTTTTTACGCAACTATTTCAATTCCCAAAACTGTGTACATTTTCTTGTTAGGAGTGAATAATCTTTACTAATCTATGGATCTTGCATATAAAAAATAACTGTTCTTTGCGAACAGATGGCTCAAAAATAAACCACCATGATTGAGAAAAATGCTGACAAAATACGCGATAAAATTTCAATAAAATCGACAGTTAGTACGAGTACATTCTCAACCATTTATTTTATGTGGACCATAAAGACTTCTATAAAAGCTGCAGTTGAGTAATAATCTGTGCCATAATTTTCACAGATAAAGTAAGACCGAATGGCCGGAACGTATGGAATAAAAAATATCTTTTTTTATGAAATTAAAAATAAATATAGTTCAAAAAATTAAAAAATACGCTTTTGTCATAAATCAACTAAAGAGTAGAAAATAATTTTCAATCTAGGAATCAATTAAGGAACAGTAAATAGTATAATTGTGAAAAAAGCGTTGCTCTCGTATTTATCAGTTTTCGAAAAGCGCCCCACACTTTTACCACAATTATATTATTTACTGTTCCTTAATTGATTCCTAGATTGAAAATTATTTTCTACTTTTTAGTTTATTTTGATGTGAAACATCTATAGCCGCACGTAAAACCGAAACCGTGGCGACGCTACGCCACTGTCACGCCACGCTATACGATGGTATATATATACAGTCTATATGCAGTAGTGTGTACGGTGTGGCGACGCGTCGCCATGCGCAATCGACTGTGCTATATTTAATGAAAATAAATGTTTATTCAATAAATAGTCATCGTTATCTGGAAAAAAATCGTAATATTTTATTTTATCATTATGACATATTTAGTTCCTATCACAATATGTTCTTTTCTGCATATTACTTTTACAAAATAATGTCGATGTTTCACATCTGCCAGGCGTCCCGTGACGGCTCACATTTTTTTATCATAAGAGCGTGTTTTAATTTTTTGAACTATATTTATTTTATAAATTTTTAGTATTTGTTGTTATAGCAGTCACTATATTTCAGAAAATATGAATTATAGGGAAATAACATTATTATTTTCATAACGGTACAGTCCGCGTAATACTAGTCAACTTCAGAGCGGACTAGCAGTTTGACGCGGACTAAAACAGGGCATTGTTTTTACCTTTTGGTCACGGAACCCTAAAACACATTGTTAATATTTTTACAACATTGATATTAAATTCGAATAGCAATCTGCCATTCCCTTAGACATTTTCGCTTGCACACATTCCCAACAATAACTGACCGCTAACAGCGGTGCCACACATCATTCAACTTTATGATGTTTTAAATCGTAAATTGCCGCCAAAACGCCATTTTGACGTTTTAATGTTTTCCTTTCGTGCCTTTTGCAAAGTAAGCTCAGATTATAGAAGTATATATCTATCTATACTAATATTATAAAGAGGAAAACTTTGTTTGTTTGTTTGATTGTAATGAATAGGCTCAAAAACTACTGGACCGATTTTAAAAATTCTTTCACCATTCGAAAGCTACATTATCCACGAGTAACATAGGCTATATTTTATATGAAGTACATTTGATAAATAGATTTTGAGGCTGTACAAAGTTTGCCGGATCGGCTAGTGGATCAATAATACTTGGCGGCATTTGTGTATGTTTCTCGTTCAAATCGGTGTAAAAGAATAGAAATATCGCAATTTTGGATTACATTTTTTATTGTGATAAAGTATATTAACATAAGTTAGTTACGAACAAAATGCTTTGTTTTTTTTTATTATATATAGTCCGCGCCAAAGTCCTAGTCCGTCCGAAGTTGTTGCGAGCAGGTGTAGTCATACAATTTGCTATGGCGAAGCTTCATTTCTATATTCAGAGCGGACTAGCAGTTTTATGCGGACTATACCTACTGACCGTAGTGCGGTCGGACAACCAAAAGTGTCTTGGTATGTGGTCAGGTAGACGACCAAGTTTGCAATTGAATACTACTTTGGTAAATAGCGTTACTGTCTTTAGAATAAATTAAATAGGCAGTTTTCAGGAGTCATAATAATCAAAAATATTTTATTTAATACGAAATATATTTTTGTGTTTAATTAATTTATAGAACATTTTATATTTGTGTTTACTCTTATCTTTCTTACCTTACAGAATTAAAACTAAAAACAAAATTAGGATCAAATATGTGTTTTCTAGCAGTGATAGCCTAGTGGTTAAGAAACTCGGCCTCTCGATCGAGGGGTCCGAGGATCAAATCCCAGGCACGCGCACCTCTGATTTTTCAAAGTGCGTATTATAAATAAATAATCACTTGCTAAACGGTGAAGGAAAACATCGTGAGGAAACCTGCATACGTGAGAGATTTATAAAAAATCTCAAAGGTATGTGAAGTCTACCAATACGCACTTGTCCAGCGCGGTGGACTATGGCCTAATCCTTCTCATTCTGAGAGGAGACCCGTGCCCAGCAGTGGCACAGTAATGGGTTGCTGTTGATGATGATGATGATGTGTTTTCTTTAATTTACAGATTCAACCATAACATTTTTTTCTTCAAAATTTAATATAAACGTCATTAAATTTTCAGGTTTCGCGCGTGCCTCAAACTGGCGGACACGTCAGTCTCAAACATGGTGGGGAAACTGTTCTTCAATGTTATCCAAACAAAGTGCTTCGTATTAAAACCGGTGAAGATCTGCACACAACGGTCCTGGTGGGGAAAATGCTTACGACGGGATAAAGTGAGACAAGCTTTCCTAAGAGATAACTTGTCTTATTAGCTCTCTTTTACTTAAACGTGGTCAAAGTTACTTTAGAATTTATGATTGTATGATACTTAACTATTTAAGACTTAAGATTTTCGGAATGAACTTACTTGGCTGTATGATTAAATATTGTTGATGTAGGCGATTGAAATACTTAATATTGTTACTTAAGTTTTGTATATACTTGGCTGTATGGTTGAAACCACTGGTCTGAACTCTGAAGAAAGAAATCTACACCGCAACATCTAATTAAAAAAAATATATTTCAAATAAAAACAATCTTGGCTGTATGATCATAATTATTTATTGAAACTATTGTTATAAAAATACTTTTCTTACAGACCACAGACCAAGTTTGGTATTGGTACTTCCGACCAAGTTGCATGTTGGTCGTGTCAATGTTGGTTGTTGCGTCTGTTGGTTAATGCTCTAATGTTTACACTAATCATTACAATTCGCGGCAAAAATCGATTGATAATTATTTCTTATTACATATTTCTGACTAAATTATTGTGACAATTTCAGTATAGAATATGTAGATACATAATATAAAATCTAATACGTATGTATTTTACGGGAATGCAGTATTTATCTAATGTAATAACTAATAACCTATGGGTCTTATTTGCTTATGGGATATGAATATAATTTTATTCTGATAATATTTCCTCATAAGAAAATTAATTATGATTTTACTGGTACTTAAAATAAAGTTTTTTAACCATATATATGAATAAGAAAGATTTGTCAGATTATGTTTGTTATAGGGCTTTTACAAAAATGTATCCCAGTGACTCAATTTTGTTTGTAATGTCAATTTTATGTGATGGTTTGATGAAAGATAATAAACTTTCCCGCCAATTTCCGTGATGATCTGAGGAGCGGCCATTTTGCACTTATCTGCAACGTTCAAAAATGTAGGTAATATAAGAGGAAGCTTATAGCCCTAGATTTTTTTGAACTTTGCAGATAAGTATAAAAAGTTTTAAAAAATCTGCGGATTTTCCTTTTAAAATTAATAATATATTAAACAGAGTTATATTTCAATTTTTTTTACTGTTAAAAGGGAAAATATACCTCCATTACAATAATTTTATGCAGTGATTATTTATTTTATATTATTTATGTTGTATTATTTTATAATAAATCATACGGTGAATGTAAAAAGGTATGTTTCCAGTAAATACAGTTACGATAATAATATTTAATTATTGTAAATAATTGTATAGTATGTCAATATTTCGATGTGTAGACTTTAGACTAATGTTTCATAGATGGCGTTGATAATTTATTTTGTTGTATAGTCCGCGCCAAACTGCTAGTCCGCTCTGAAGTTGTTGCGACCTGGTGTAGTCATACAATTTGCTATTCATTTCTATATTCAGAGCGGACTAGCAGTTTGACGCGGACTATAAGATGTTCCTTATCGTGTAGATGGAATAAATGTAACTAAGTCTTAGATGTGTAAAATACATAGATTGATCACTCCTAACAATAAAGTGTAAACAGTTTTGATAATTGAAATTGTTGCATAAATAAAGTGTTGCCACGTCTCCGTGCTAAAATGTCCCTAAAATGTTTGAATATTTATTTATTTCGTAAATTACGCAGTATTATTGGTTCATACGTATAACCAAAAAAAATCAAAAAATCAATCAATCAAAAAATCAATCTATAATCAAAAAAAATATGGTAAAATCATCTTTTTGTGGCTTCATTCAATTTCAAGGCGGTGACGAATCTTTCTATTTTACTTATCAATGCTGTAAGTATTGACTTACAAGCGGATGGGTATTGGGTCTAGCTAAAACATTATATTATGAATAACATGCAGACCATATCTGATGGTAAATTGTTACTACCGATCAACATTTTCAAAGGTGGTAGAACACTGTGGTTCGAATCCGGCGGCACCACCGCCACACCTATTTCTGCCTCATAACAGCAGTGTTAAGCGCTGCTGTGTTCTGGTTTAAAGTGTGGTAAGGGAGACATACTTTTCCGAGGCATTCCAGCTTAGTCCTAAGGGATATGCGCATGTGTAGCCGACCTCAGGTAGGTGTCTTATCTGGGGTTGATTACAGATGTTCATGAGCGGCAGTAGCCACTTACCAGCAGGTGGACTGCTGCTTTGCTAGTTTATCTCATAAAATAGATTGACTTTTTTCATTGTTTATTATTTCTTGAACTAGACCCAAATATTCGGTACTAAGTCAATACAATAAGTAAGAATGTAGTTTATAGTATCGTAAGTACAACCATTAAAATATTTATCATACATCTAAAAAGTGACACTATTATGAGAAAACCATTAAAATTTTAATAAATAAATATAGTTTAAAAAACTAAAAAACACGCTTTTATGTTAAAATCAACTAAAAAGCAAAAATAATCTTCAATCTAGGAATCAATTAAGGAACAGTAAATAGTATCATTGTGGAAAAAGTGTGGGGTGCTCCATTTATCAGGTTCGAAAAGCGCCCCACACTTTTTCCACAATTATACTATTTACTGTTCCTTAATTGATTCCTAGATTGAAGATTATTTTTTGCTTTTTAGTTGATTTTAACATAAAAGCGTGTTTTTTAGTTTTTTAAACTATATTTATTTTATTATTTTTAGTATTTGTTGTTATAGCGACCACCATCATGCATCGTTTGTAAAAAAATCAAGTGTCTATCTATTACGGTTTAAGAGATAAAGCCCTGTGACTCAAGAACAGGACAGCGGAGGGTTTCGTTTTATCCTTTGAGTACGGAATCCTAAAAATCATTCTACAAAATGGCATTATAGATATGTTTCAGTACATTTGAGTTATAGGGAAATAATATTATTATTTTCCAAAGCTAAAAATCAATCTAGTAACTTTGCCTGAACGCTCCATAAGGCGCTTTCTCTCGCCTCGAAAATCGTTAATCCTGAGGATATTGATAAGGACAATGGTACAAAATTATTAAAATCGTGTATTTTCATCGGTCCTCAATAAATCTACAAAGTTTGAACGAAATCTGTCCGTTTAAAGTGGGTCAAAATCGCGCCCAAAGAAGTCGGTTACAAACATACAAACAAACATACAAACAAACATACAAACAAACATACAAACATACAGGTGAAGCTAATAAAAAGCGTGTAAAAATAAAATGTACTTAATGTTTATTTTCATATTTATGATTAGTTAGGACAATATTGTAAATTTTATACACGACATAAAATTTAAACTATTATCCTGCAATTTTGTAGTTATAGTCCGCGCTCAACTGCTAGTCCGCTCTGAAGTTGTTGCGAGCAGGTGTAGTCATATAATTTAACTATGGCGACGCGATTCATTTCTATATTCAGAGCGGACTAGTAGTTTTACGCGGACTATAAATCGTTGTCAAAACAATTATGACTTATGATTTTGCTAAATATTATAATCAGTCTGTCTGAAAATACTTGCAGAGAGCGCGATCGTAGGAAATTGGGTCATAGGGGAAATTTGGTTTAATTAGACCAACGTTTTTCTAACTTTAGTATTTATTGTTAAGTCCGGCATATATGCTACTTTACCCCCACGGCCCAGAGGAATCCATGCAGGGTTCTCCACGAAAACAAGTAACCAAGTACGATCTTTGGTAGGCAAACTATGGATAGATTATTAATAACGAGCATTGATAGCTACCAGTTGCTCAAGCCATAGTAGCCAATGAGTCATCATCAACCCATTACTGTCCCACTGCTGGGCACGGGTCTCCTCTCAGAATGAGAAGGATTAGGCCATAGTCCACCGCGCTTGCCAAGTGCCAATGAATGATCAGTATAATTTGTGCCTGTTGTTTTTTGGACATATTTTTTATTTAGTACTCGACTCAACGTCTATGTTCAGATCAATGGTTACATCTAATTCAAATACTTCTAGAAAAATAACTCATCATCAACCCATTACTGTCCCACAGCTGGGCACGGGTCTCCTCTCAGAATGAGAAGGATTAGGCCATAGTCCACCGCGCTGGACAAGTGCGTATTGGTAGACTTCTCAGACCTTTGAGATTTTTTTTATGAATCTCCCAGGTATGCAGGTTTCCTCACGATGTTTTCCATAACCGTTTAGCAAGTGGTAATTAATTTCTAATAACTCAGTGGTTGTAAAAAGATAGCTTATGTATTATGTATGCTTATGTATTGATATAGTTTAAGTAAGGTAAATTGGGGTAAGATCAACGCTGGAATAAAATCATTTGACGAAATTTTCAAATTAATTTGACAATATCATATATGTATATTTTATTCTAAATATGATGTTCCTTGTATAATTAAAGTGTGTATAATAATGCACGTATAGTCCGCGTAAAACTGCTAGTCCGCTCTGAATATAGAAATGAATCGCGTTGCCATAGCAAATTGTATGACTACACCTGCTCGCAACAACTTCAGAGCCGACTAGCAATTTGGCGCGGTCTATAAAGTCTTCTGTGCCGAAGTTTCACTCCAAAATATCTCAAATTACTCTACAATTTTAGTCAGTGCTGTTCTTACCCCAACTTACCCCAATTAGCGGTAAAAAATCGAAGTTCCTGTATTTGACAATATTTGTGTAGTTATAACGTGAATGTGGATTTATTGATGTCTATAGTACTAATAATAAGGCTCCTAATAAGAATATAGTCTTCTGTACATTCAACTTTGTGATTCCATCTAAATGCCTTCCTTCTTCAACAGTCGTAGAGGCTGCGCCAAACTTCTAGTCCGCTCTGAATATAGAAGCGAGTCGCGTCGCAACAGCAAATTGTATATATTAGCGGGACGAAGATAGCGCGGCCCCCCGGCACCCTCCGCTGCCCGCTCTCACCCGCGGGTACATAGCTGCGTTAGTATGCCCTTACGTTGCTACGGAGTATATGCTTGTAGTTGGGTTCGACTGTTGTACTGTGCCTGCGTTAACAACAACTTCTGAGCGGACTAGAAGTTTGGCGCGGACTATACCACGAAGAATATTTCGTAATTATACGGGACATAACATTTTTTTTGTTTATTTTTTGTGACCATCCGAAATAAACATTGCACCGGAGAAAATAAATGATATTTGAAATTTTGTGAAGTGCCGACAAAGTTTTCTGTGCGTGTGTCAGGCGCGCCACTGGCCATCATAATGTTGCTAGGTTGTGCAAACTACTTAAGAAATGGGAAGTTTTAAACGCTATATTTATTCATATTTAATTTATTATTACGAATCTCAATAAAAATGTATTAAATTATTAATTTATTGACAAATACCATAAGTTCTAGTTTTTAAGTTTATATTATGGAATTAACTCAAACAAAACTAAAAAAATACCTGTGGAAATTAAAGATTCGTTCATGTAGCTGAGAACAAATTATTTTTCCGAAAGCTACCACACGCACAGTTAAATTCGTTGGACTATAGAACTGTTTTTAAGCAGATTTAGTCCAACTTAGTCCTCAGGGGTAGAAACTCTGTAACCGATTTTAAGAACTAGTTGATCTATTCGAAGTTCAGGTTTTTTTTATTTATAGGAGTAGCAGACGAGCATGCACTCCACTTGATGGTAAGGCTACGGCCGCCCATGGACATCTGTAATCAAGCCCAGATAAAATTAGATTCCCACGTTAGGTCGGGCATAGTTGCACTGCTACCCCTGAGGACTAAGCTGGAACGCCTCGGAAAAGTATGTCTCCCTTACCACATGTTACGGTATAAATTACCAATGGAGGCAAGGACTAATTTTTAAAAATATGGAGGCCGGAATTCTGAGCTTTTCGTTGCAAAATATGTTACCTAAAGCAATAAATGTATGTACTATGTAGACAGATGATAAAATATTAATTGACATGTCAAAGCAATAAAATAGATAATAAATATGTATTTAAAGTGGTATTATGTGTTTTCTTCATCCTTATGTAACAATGTTGGACATGGATACTATAATAATCTTTTGGAGAGAAATAAACATTAGTGCAAATAGTAATAGTGCAATTTTCTTCAGTACCTTGAGTTCAATTTGCATTTCTTTTATAAAAAACAAAAACATTTATATTATTCCAATTATATTTTAATTGCAAAAAAATATAATATTCCACCTATAAATATTCGATATAATAAAATCAATTCCTTTATTGTAAAAATATATAATTTCAGTGTACAAATTCACACATTAGCGCATAATATCTGAGTTTGTCATAGATTAGTAAAGATACTTCGCCGCCTTGAAATTGAATGAAGCCACAAACGGCTTATTAGTAAGTTCTTTTATTGAATTCTTTACAAATAAAAACATTTTTAGAGACAATTTACGAATAAATAACTAATACAGCGTAATTTACATAATACATAAATAATTCTTTCAAATATTTTAGGGACATTTTAGCACGGAGACATGGCAAAACTTTTTTACGCAACTATTTCAATTGTCAGAACTGGTTACGTTTTTTTGTTAGGAGTGAGTAATCCTTACTAATCTATGAAGTTTGTACTGGATCAGTCTGTTTCAAGTTCTGTTTTAGGATATCTGCGTGTTTCCTCGCCGCGTGGCGTTGTAAACCTTTCTTGCGGGAGTAGATGGCACCACAAAGAGTATACTTTTTCAATATGAGAAAATCTTCATTTGACAAAACAAATTTCCACAGATTAAAACAGATTCCCGCCAATTAACAACATTTATTTTTGTATAAAAGACAAAACCATATTTATATTATTCCAATTATATTTTAATTGTAAAAAATATAATATTCGGCCTATAAATAAACCATATCATAAAATTCCATACTTTATTGTAAAAAATATATAATTTCAGTGTACAAATTCACACATTAACACCTAATATCTGACTTTGTACTGGATCAGTCTGTTTCAAGTTCTGTTTTAGGATATCTGCGTGTTTTCTCGCGGAGTGACGTTGCAACCCTTTTTTGCGGGAGTAGATGGCGCCACAGAGCGTACACTGGTGCTTCTGGGCCGGCGCGTGGGCCGATGCTATGTGCTCAGCTAGGCTTATCTTGTATCCGAACTTCTTACTGCATATTGCACACTGTAAAGTATTAATGGTGTGTTACGGTCATTGTAATGTGTTTCAATTATTTCTAAACTATATGCTATATTAAATTGACATAAACATTGATAGTATTTTATGTTTTAATAAAGTACTAGAATTTTTATATCACTTTTTTTAGAATCGATAAATGTCCTATAAATTAGTTTTTATATAAAATATAGAATCGCCTGATCGTAAGTGGCTACTGCCATGCATCTGTAAACAACCTCTAGATAAGATTATATTCCTACCTGAGGCTAGCAACAGATGCGTTGCTACCCCTGAGGAGTAAACTGGGACGCCTCGGATAAGTATGTCTCTCTTACCACATCCTTCGAACCAGAACAGAGCAGCGTTTAACACTGCTGTTATTGAGTCAATTAATTCATATTTTTTAAAATCCTTAAAATTTGTCACTCAGGTAGTTTTGACAACCTAGTAACATTATCATAGTTAGTGGCGCCCGTGCCACATGCACAGTAATGTTTGTGGGACCTTGTAAATGCATTGCTAGACATAACACCTAAGCATATCTTGTTTACTACCATAGTGACGTCACCACATCAAAATGGCGTCGGCGACAATACTGTCTTGTATACACAAACATCACCTCAAACTGCTTGATGCCCAGGTGTCGCCTGCGGTGCGCCCGCAGGTTGGAGCTGGACACACACCGCTGTGGACACACGTCGCACTTGTAAGGCCGCTCGCCCGTGTGTTTCCTATAATAAATGGACATAAATACATTTTGAAATCCATTTCTAAAATTTGCCGTTTTTAAAAAAACATTACTTGGGAAATTAATTGAGATTTAACGCAAATAATAGCATTTTATCAACCTATTTCGAATTACGAGAGAAAATGCTCGCAAGTGTTATGGCGTCCGCTAGTGACGTCACGCCTCATTGCATAGAAAAGTTCAAGCAATATGGTAATGTGTCTGAGAAATGACGTCATTCGTTCCGTTTCGTGTTACAAGCAAAATGTTCGACTACAGTATTTTATTCATTTTTTTATTGAAAATATAATTAATCTTAAACTTTTTATTAAAACAGGGTCACTTTTAGAATGCTTGAACATATTTTTTCCACTAAAAATCTTTTTTTTTAGCTTCTTCAGTAATGTCAACATGTCTATAGGCAGTCATCAATCCGTTACTGTCCCAATGCTGGGTACAGATGGGAAATCCTTTTCATAGATGGGTAATCAACTCCAAACCAGATTACTAAGTACTAAGACCAGATTCCTATATGAGGCCACAGATGCACCACTACCCCTGAGGACTAAGCCAGAACACCACGGGAAGTATGTCTCTCTGACTACACCCTTCAAACCACAACACAGCGCCGCTTAACACTGCTGTTATAACTGAAATAGGTGTGGCGGTGGTGCCGCCGGAGTGGAACCACAGAGGGTTCTACCACCTTGAAATGATATTAAATTTTACCTCAAATGCACATTAAGGGATGATTTCTGGACAAAGCGAAGGTTGCAGTACGAGCACTCATGTCTTTTCACCCCCATGTGGATCATTATGTGTTTCTGGAGATAGTCCTGCCGGAGGAAGACATTCCCACAAGTCTGAAATGATAAAAATAGGTATTTTTTATAATATAGGAGTAGCAGACGAGCATGTAGTCCACCTGATGGTAAAGGCTTACTGCAGTGTACATCTGTAATCAGCATTGATAATATTACATTTATAATATAATATTGTATGATTTTATAGTATCAATAATATTAGATTTTATACTATGAAGCACCCACAGATTTCTATCTGATCTTGGTCATAGATGTGCCGCTACCCCTGAGGACTAAGCTGGAATGGGTATTAAAGTATGTCTCAGTTACCACACCCTTCAAACCAGAACACAGCAGCTTAACACTGCTGTTATAACAGAAATAGGTGTGGTTGTGGTGCTGCTGGAGTCGAACCACAGCAGGTTCTATCACCTTTGAAGTCCACCTGTGTAAGTTAGATGTTATCCACATCATTCCACAAAAATGCAAGAACTTAACAGCGTGTCAGTAGAACCTCCCCAGTCAAATCATACTGATTCTAACATCATTTCAATAAATGTGACAATGGTAAAGTCCACTCCAAAGTTCTAGTCTGCTCTGAAGTTGTTGCACGCAGGGATAGTCAGACATACAATGTGGTCTAATACAGCTACAAGCATATACTCTGTAACAACAGTAAGAGCACACTAACACAGTTATGTACCCGATGGGCGAGAGCAGTAATGATGTGCCGAGTCGGCCATTTTTGGTATTCGAGTACTTTAGTACTCATATAAAAAAGAATTGAGTCAGTACTCGAGTCCAAAGTATTCACAAAGTACTCAAGTACTACAGTATACAAGTAATACAGTCCAATAGCACGGAAGAGAAAAAAAAAAGAAACGCCACTCACTACAAAAAATTAATCAAGTTTTTACTTGTACGAGTAGTAGTTGTAGTGTATGAGTATCGTCAGTATTCGAGTATTACTGGTACTCGAGTATCACTATTGGTACTCGAGTATGCGAGTTTATGTAAGTACTCGAGTACTGACTCGAGTCGACCTGACTCGGCACATCTCTAGAGAGCAGGCAACGTCGGGGTCAGACACGTGTTGGGGGGCCGCTCTGCTTTTGTTCCGCTAACATCTATTTGCTGTTGCGACGCGACTAAATATCCAAAGCAGACTAGAAGTTTGGCATAAACTCTACGTCCCTGGTCATACCCTTGATTTTACCATTTTTTTTTTTTTTTTATTACACTTTATTGACCAATAAAAATGTAGTGGTACAATAGGCGGACTTAATGCTAAGTAGCATTTTCTACCAGTCAACCTTAAGGATGTGCAGAAAATATAAAGGCGGCGCAAGATACCTGTTAATGTTAATAATTGAAAGAAGAGAAAGAGAAAAAAAAGAATAAAAAAAAAAGAATAGAAGGATAGAAAGATAAAGTCAAACATGAGAATATAAAGAAAAGAGAGAGAAAAAAAGGACATGTAAATAGGTATATAACAATTAAATAGTTAACTATGATAAACAAAGAGCAAATATAAAATGTAATTATTTAAGTTTATGATTTTACCATTACCATTTATGACTGACTTATAATTGTTAAAGTAGATTTTAATACAAACCTCACCTCACATACAAAGTGATTGTCAATAGAATCATGAGTAGACATATGATCTTTCAAATCATCTTTAGTTTTGTATGACGCATCACATTTCCTGCATTTAAATATGTTTTCTGAGCTTTCTACCACATCACTCTCCTTCCCTGCATGGTAACGCATATGCGCTTCATACAACTTACGGACGGGGAGGAATCGACTGCATATGGGACACTTGTAACCTTCTTTCAACGCTTTACAGAAATTAGTTTCATGACTCGTACGTGTTCGAGTATTTTTGAACCTTTTTTCACAACCGAAACATTTGTATAAGCCATTTTCGATGCCATGGCATTCTGAGTTGTGGTTTTTGAAGTTAGTGGTATCGTCGAATTGTGAACAGCAAATAAAACAGTAGTTTTCCGATTTCGATTTTTTTCCTTTTAATTTCGGTTTGAACTTTTTTGTTTTCGAATTTGTGTCTTTATCATCGAAATCGGTGTCAAATTCGTTCTTTACTTCATTCTTAACGTCTGTTAAACCTTTATTTAAAATATCACGTAATTTACAATCGGCGTCTTTGCAAAAAGTTTTGAACGTGTAAAACTTTTTTAGTAGCTCAAAGCATTGATCACAGATTCTATTCGGGTAATTATCACACAATTCCAAATTCAAACACTCCCGTATTATGTCTACCACCTCGATTTTAACTCCGTTCAAGTTTATGGTGTTATTAACAATTTCTGTATACGAGTTTTTCTTCCAGCAAAGTCTACAAACATCGCCTTGTAAGAAATATTCGTACGATTTGATTAACAGCGTATTTACTGTGAATTCCATAAGAAAATAATGTTTTGGAATTAAAAAGTAATATAGTAGACGAGTTATTTACAAAACAATATCAATGACATCGATACAAATATAAACAAATTTGTGAAAATGACACTGACATATATATATTTTTTTAATGGTGTTACGTTACGGCTTTGGCTTTTTGCCTTTCAGCCTACACTGACATAATATGTGAGGCACAGATTACTTATAAAATAGATATTTAAAGATGCTACTTTATGTCAGTATCTTAAGTATTTAAAATAATTAAAATATTTACTTTAAGCTATATTATCATATTTGTCATGCTGGTGAAGAACTTACAAAAGCGTCAAATAATGAGTAAACTTATCTTTTCTATAGTTAACGATATTTTTTTAAATAATTGGCTACTTGACACTTTTTGGGAAACTGTTTTAATGAATTCATATACGTATTATATATGCCTTTCATTGATCATTTTTTCGAAAAAGGGCTATTTATTAATAAAAAACATATTTTTATTACGGTAAACGGAACGTTACGCCAAAACAGGCGGTCAAGTGTCATTTCGTAGCGTGACGTCAACACATTGAAAATATAGAAATAAACTTCGACGTTACACATACTTCAGGTTTCGATGTGATTGACAGGTTTCGATGTAGTGACGTCACATGACATTTGAGGCAGCACTGTCGCCGTTTTGGGATTTAAAATCCACAGATAAAAAATCGAAAATTTCTTTTTAAAAATTAAAATACTTAGAACATATTAAAAAATAAACGAAATACTGCATAATTTATGTTTACTTATAAGCTATCATATCCAACATATTTCATATTTTATTGTTATAACTGTCAAGTACCCAATTCCCGCGATTTTAAATGAAGCGGATTGAAAAAATGCTTCTCTATTATACGCTCTAATTTTAAAGATGGTATGGCAAATCTAAGAGTATATTAATGGGCAAATATGGTACGCTCGAGGAGGTACAAACTTCCCAATACCTCTATTTCTAGCATGAAGCAGTTCTGCTTTTTGGTGAAGTGCCACAATATTATTTCCATAGCTATATAGCATACTAACTGACCCGGCAAACTTTGTACCGCCCTAAAATCTATTTATCAAATATATTTCATATAAAATGTAGCCTATGTTACTCGCGGATAATGTAGCTTTCGAATGGTGAAAGAATTTTTAAAATCGGTCCAGTTGTTTTTGAACCTATTCATTACAATCAAAGTTTTCCTCTTTATAATATTATTATTAGTATAGAAGTATAGATTAGCTGCGTATCGGCATTTGATAAGTATTTTATTAATCTAAGGTATCGGCAGAGACTTGAATATAATGTTTAAATATTGAGGCTTTATCTTACTAATGTCAAAACAATAGTTTGGAGTGTAAGGTCAAAAACTTAAATATAAAAATAAAACAGCACTTTGTTAGACGATTTTTAATGTCGACAAACATTAATCTTACATCTATAAACCTTTAACTTATACGAACTTAATCTAAAACATTTATAAAAAAAAATGCTACTGTTCTCACTGACACAACTCGACATGAAGAATATTATAACCCGTAAAATTCTAATTTTAATGTAGTAACGTTACTAGAACGTAATTTTACAAGAAATGACTTAAGCACTTTTGTCACAGTTCTTTATTTTTCAATATTTATAGTATTCTTTCAATAAAAATGTAATAAAAACGACATTCGTAAAAGTGGGAGTTGGAAATACAGCTATTTTTTATTACAATCTTATTCGAATCATTTTATTATCAAATTTAAATGCTGAATACACTAATAAAAACCATAAAAAAGGTAATTTAGAGTAATAACGCTTATAGTCTCCGTATTATCGATATTACCACTTTACCTTCATTAGAGAAATACAATACCACAGACATATAGACAGACATACATTCATACGGATTTAACATACACCATACCATATGAGCGTTAAAACTAAAATAAAAACTTACAAAAATGTACTCTGTAACCTTAAAAAACATTCCATCATTCAAAATCAAGAAATCTACACTTGCGTTTACATATGTGGCAAATTTTGGCCGATTTTTTAATATAGAGAAACTACAATATAGAGAAATAGTTATATACATTGTATTATTAGATTTCCCCGCTCTAAATTGTATGGCTACACCTGCTCGCAACAACTTCAGAGCGGACTAACAGTTTGGCGCTGCCTATACCCATTCTCATGTGCGCCAGGGCCGACATCATTGGAAAGAAATAATTAAAGAGAAGATTAAAAAGAGAAACAATTTAAAAATGTTGACCGTAATTCTTAGCACATAAGTGTCGTGGAAACGAATATATTGGCCTTTTGGGGCCCCCTATGCCCTTTATGTAGACGCTATGCGCGGGTCAACCTGTAATTTATCTCTTCTCATTGTCTTCAGTATAACGAATATATAGAAATTATTTACTTTGATAGTGGATTTTAAGGGCCCCCCACTTTGATTGATTGGCGTCACGCTAGCTTTATCCAACACTGATTGATACCTAACTTTATAATAATCTTCCACATTTTAAACATATATTTTTAATTGATTTTTCTTTATTACAACATGAAGTTTGTCTTGGACATTCAAATTCACTTATTTAAGTTGCTTATATACCTAAAGTCGAGATTATATACCTATTTTAGAATAAAATCCCTAGATTTTTCAATAAGAAACATATAATTTGACAAAAAAATCGTTCATCATCAAAAAAACTGTAAGAACTTCTAATAATTCTTATGATTACCATACCGGTCTAGATTTTCCAGCTTCTACCCCGGCGAGGTAAACATCTCAATTATGACAGAATCGTAATATAAGAGCGTAAATTTTATATTTATTTTAACGAATTTACCGGCCAATGGTGTAGATTTGACCATAATCATTTCAAAATATGTTTATTTTTCTGATAACACTACAGTACGTAGCTACCTAACAAACAAGTCATATAAAATATAAAAAAAATAGGTACCAATATGTTTAATCTTAATCTATATAAAATATAGATATTTCTATACATAGGTATAGCATATACATCAACAGTGTTGTAATGTGGCCAGTATTATGTAATATATGTATATATTTTGAAGCTGTGAGTGTGTCCTACAAGTAAAAAACTGCATATATTTACCATATTTAGGTAAAAATTGTATTTTAACTTCATGTTTATACATTGAGTAGTATAACTATAAAGCAGTGTTTTTCAAACTTCATAATAACATGACCCCTTGCTATTAAATAAAGTATTAAATTTTGCAATCTGCTTCTGTTCGTTATTTCTATTGTATTTTATTGTATTACAAATATTAAATCTGTATATTTTTTATTTAAAGTCATAATTAGAACTAATTTTAATACATAAGGGAGATATACTTTTATGAGGCATTACAGCTTAGTTCTCAGGGGTGGCAGCGCATCTGTGGACGACCTCATGTAGGAATCTAAATTTATCTGGAATTGATTATATAGCCCATGGGCGGCAGTAGCCACTTACCATCAGTTGGACTGCATGCTTGTCTTCTACTGCTGTATTATAAAAAAAACATACTTAAATCTCAAACAGACATATTTTATATTGATCAATAAGTAGCCTTTAATAACATTTTGTTGTTTAAAATATCTTTATTCACTTCAAATTTTCCTTTTCTCTTTTTAAGCAACCTTCTTATAGAGACTTTGCGACCCCCCAGGGGGTCAGGATCAAACACTTTGAAAAACACTGCAATAATTTGTAAAATAATGTTACACATATATTTTATGTTATCATATTGTTATATCATGGCAAATGACTTATATAACAAGTTTAATTGAAATTTAAACATAGGAAAGTGACAATTACAGATTTGATTGAAGATTGCCACTTAATACAGAGTAAATCTTAAAGTAATCTATATCATAAGTCCTTCTTAACTAAAACACATCACTCATCCTCCTTTTCCTGATGTTTATCTTTTTTTTTCTTCTTTTTCTTTTCTTTCCTTACAGAATCATCTGCTGCTTCTGCTTCTTCCGCCGGCGCTTCTGTTGCTTCTGTTGCTTCCTCATCACGCTTCTTTTTCTTTTTCTTCTTCTCTGATTTCACTTCAACCGAGTTGTTAGGGTCATCAGCATTCGCTGTGCTGGCTGTCCTCTTCCTACCAGCCTCATCAGGTTCCCCATTCTCCGACTTGTCCTTGTAGTCTACATAACTGTTTAGCCATTCTTTCGGAGTGTTCTCATTAGGCTTGCCATGTTTGTCCAATTTACCTTGCTGTATCAGGATTTTCTTTTGAGCTGCTTTCGGACCCAGGCCCCATTTCCTTGGGTATGTATCACGTTCCATTATAACTCGTTTGAGCTTCGCCGCGACACCATGGTCACAGGATGCGATCGTTGACGTGGTCATGAGTGCTACGGCCAACGCGACAGCCTCACCCTTTGTGGTGACTATGACGATCTCCTGATCAACTTCGATACCATCCTCATATCTCAAAATACCAGGTACGAGGACTTTGGCTCCGTAGCAGACCGCATTAACAGCGCTGTCCTTTATAAAGATTCTCTTATGAGCGATCAGCAACCCTTCTAAAGGTTTGATAACTCGACGAAGGTAGGTCTCATCTTTGTGGTTTTCGTACGCCCATTGAGCATCTAAGATGTCATGCATCGTGACCATTCCTTCCTTCTCCCCCTGGATACCAGACCGGACTCGACGGAGCTCGATCATCTGGCCTCCTACTCCAAGCATCAGACCTAAGTGGACACACATAGTCCGGATGTAAGAACCGGCTTCACAGCTTACCCAGAAGACTCCGATGTTTCTCTCTTGGTCATAGTCGAGTAGTTTACTGTCGTACACAGTACGAACACGCAGTTGTCGTTTCACAGCGGATATGAGTGGCGGGCGCTGGAACAACGCTCCTCGCAGCTTCTCCAGCCCCTGGGTGACTTTGTGAAGGCTGTCCACAGCTGAGTGCAAGTTGAAAACAGCTACATACTCCTTACCAGCGTTCTGTTGGGACTTCACGAGCCGTGTGGCGCGGTCGATGCACACAATCAAGCAGCCAGTGACCTTAGGGTCCAGGGTACCGGAGTGACCGGTCTTTTCCACTTTTAAAATGCGTTTTATCCACGATACTACCTCATGGGAGCTCGGGTTGCTTGGTTTGTCGACGTTTATGAAACCACATTTAATATATTCGGATATTGGACGCTTTAACGGCGAATTACCGAAGGGCAACGGGGTATAATGGTTAGTGCGCACATTCAATCTATCGAATCCTTTTAACAGTAACGGCCAGTACATAGTATCGAGTTTCGAGACATTTTCAGATGGCTCGATTTTGAAGTCACCCAGCTTCTGAAACGTACCCAACGATACCGCATCCTTTGATTTTTTCTTCTTTTTCTCCAATACATCAGTGCCCGGCACAACTTCAGCCATTTTTAATTCTAACTATTTCTATTTGTTTTGTATCACTTAACACTTAAGTTCTCGCACATGTAATATTTGTTGTAAGTTGTTTTCGGTGGATTCACGCGTTTACCAAAACACGTGCAATTACATGACGCAGTGAGGTTAAGTTGGTCGGCTTCCGAAATGTTGCCGTGCCGTGGTTTTTTTGTTTCGTTTGTACATCTGTATTCCGTGATCAATATTCGACAATTCGGATACTCGTACTGATTAACATATTTATTTAACAGATTAACTGATGTATTTTATACATTTTCATTTCATTTCGCTAAAATAATACTATGATGAATAAAAACATTAATTATAATTATTTGACAATATTATGTATTCAAATCTAATCTTTTTGTTCATTGTTGTTTTCTTTTGCTTTTTTGTGAAATAGGGAAGGAAATAGGTAACAAAAGATTTTCTTTTCACTACATTTATCTTCTACACAAATGAAGATTAAATGGATACAATTTGTTACTTTTATACGAAATACAATAGTTTTAACAATTTTAACGTGATGATAATTATTGTTAAAGATTCGTTGCTATCTGTATGATCGTAAAAAATGTTGTAGGTTGTCAAAGTCAACTTATCAAGTTGTGATCTTGTCAAAATTGCATTGTGATTGTGGAGAGCGTGGAAATCCGCGCGGTATTTTGTTTTTAAAAACTATACAAACTTTATTATTGTGCGCTAAAAATTAAAAAAGCAAAAACATGGCGGGAGTTCTGTTCGAAGATATTTTCAACGTAAAAGACATGGATCCCGAGGGAAAAAAGTTCGACCGAGTGAGTCGATTGCACTGTGAATCAGAATCGTTCAAAATGGATTTAATTTTGGACATAAACTCATGGATATATCCTATGGAGTTAGGAGATAAGTTTCGATTGGTGTTAGCGACGACTTTGAGAGAGAATGGTTATCCTGATGGCGGCGAATGGAACCCTCTAGAAACTGAAGGGAACAGAGCTGATAGTTTTGAATATGTTATGTCTGGAAAGGTTTATAGGTTAGATTTATATTTTTTTCTAGAAATAAATTGATAGAAGTCTTAAAAAGATTTTCAACTGGTTTTGGTGGCTGCTCATGTTGCTAGAGAAATATTTACAAAAATAGTTGTTGCATCGACAAAGACAAATTTAAATTATGTTTGAAAGGTGGTGGAAGTAGTAGCGTTCATTTAGGGAGGTATAGTCCGTGCCAAATTGCTAGTCCGCTCTGAAGTTGTTGCGAGCAGGTGAAGTCATACAATTTGCTACGGCGACGCGATTCATTTCTATGTTCAGAGCAGACTACCAGTTTTACGCGGACTATACTAGGTACCCATGTCACATCTATTTCAAGCTCGAAGCAGTTCCATGTCTTGGTGGAAGGGTGGATGCTGGCTGACTTACATACGATGTGACCATATTAATCCCAAAGTAAATGTGGTAACGAATCTGTGATTGGATTTATATAAAGCCTTTTTTCTATGTATAGTTGGGTATAGTGCATGCTCTATAGGATGCATGCTCTTTTTTAATTGCATAAAAAATATGTATAAGGCGACTTTAGTAGTCTTTTTAACCAATTAAAAATAAAAAAGTATCTATATTCCATGACTATATATTTAAGTTTGTTTGTATGTCCATGACTTTTACAAAAAAACTACTGATCCAATTTGAATAGAGTATTTGGTTTTTAAATATTTTTTCTAATTTTAAAATGATATGCAATTCTAACTAAGTTAAATTGGGTTTAATTTTTTTTTTGGCTCCTGTTATCCTGCAATCTGCCTGTCAAGGCATTAAGAGTTGAAATAACTTAAAAAATATTTTTTATCACAATTACAGGATAGAGGGAGATGAGGCAGCGATGGAGCCAGCATCCAGACTTGCAGCCTATGTGTCCTTCGGAGGGCTTCTAATGCGGCTACAGGGAGATGCTAACAACTTGCACGGCTTCGAAGTGGACCAGCATATGTACTTGTTGATGAAGAAGTTGGCTTTCTAATCTTTAAATTTAGTTTTAAGTAGTATAAGTTATATGTATGAAGTTAATAAATTTCAATTTTAAATATAAAATAGTGTTTAATTTAATTAATGTCTTTTGATTAGCGATTTAAAGGGTTAATAGAAGGGCAAGTATATGACTGACACTGATATGCGGTATGTTAAGGAAAATTTTATCAATTACTAGCTGAACCGGCAAATGTGTTGCCATATAAATAAAAAAATGTTAAGGGTGAACAACTCTCATCACTTAGGGGTATGAAAAATAGATAGTAGCCGATTCTCAGACCTACTGAATATGCATATAAAATTTGGTGAAAATCGGTAAAGCCGTTTCAGATGAGTATGGTAAGTAGCATTGTGACACGAGAATTTTATGTATAAGATTTTGCATACTTCCATGGGCGCTGCCCGAAGGCGCTGCCAGAATTATTTGCAGGATGGTGCATAGGTGTTTGGGCCATACCGCGTAGTATCAAAATTGTCTTACATACATAAGAGGCGGACTAAGCTCTCCGAGGACCGACATGGAAAGTATAAGCCAATATAAGGCTTTGAGTTTAAAAAGTTATTGTATTTTACAAACTTGGTGACCTTTTTTTCATTGACTATTTCATAGATTAGTCCAGACGAGCCCTTTTTCGCTAATAAATATATAAGATTGAGATTTTTTTATTTTTACAGCAAAAAAGGTTATCAATTTCAAACATGTGTATGATTTTATTTAAATAGGCATATGTAATAATAATATGGATCAATTTTCACATGCAATAACACGGATAAAATAAATAATGATTAATAATTTAAAAATTTAATTTAATTCAATTTGAATTTTATAAGTAATTTTATATTGATGTGCCTCCGGAGAACGTACAGCACAGAACACCTATACTCCTAACGGAGTACGGAATGCTGTACGGACGTACAGCATTGCTATGAAGAAGCTGTGTGTACTTTGTATAATCTGTGGGTAGAATATTTATCTGGTAATTATAGGTAGGTATAGGTAAGCATTTTGAGTTCTAACTTTTGACACCAGAGGTCGCCAGCAAGTCTACGCGGGAACCGCCGCCATTTTAAATTGTCTTAGCGTTGTGTACTTTCGTCGTGAGACTTTCGGGCTCCGAAAATACAGTATATATATAACTTCTGTTGTGTATAATCCGAAATTATAAGGGGAATACTTTGACTAGTGTCTTAATTACATCTTTTCCGTTATAACATAAGTGGAAAGTAAAATATTAAATAATTATAGTCGAAAGTTACAAAATCGCCAAAAATCTCGCTACTGAAATTTCCGCTAATAATCTCAATGGTGATGACGCGGACCGAGTGGTGGAAATTAGCCGGTGAGAGGGAAACAACACGCGGGAGATTTAAGAGTCGGTGAATGAGTTTGTTCGAGAGTTCGAGACTCGATGACGAGCGGCCTCGAGAGCAGCGATTGGTTTTAAAGGTAACCGTTGACCCTCGGGTCAACGCGTTATTCTACCAGGTCAGTGTTCTTACATGTCTTCTAATGCAGTTGATAATGCTTGCTAAGTAGTAGCATGAGATGAAATGGGCAGCTACCGGAAATTTTCGAATTATTATTATTTTTGGTTAAAACTTCGACTACGAAGTCCAAAGCGCTTTACTTACACAGCTTCTTCATAGTAATGCTGTATGTTTTCCCTCTCGGCATATATATATATATAATATAGGAGTAGCAGACGAGCATGCAGTCCACCTGATGGTAAGTGGCTTCTGCCGCCCATGGACATCTGTAATCAACCCCAGATAGGATTAGATATTCCTACCTGAGGTCGGCCACAGATGCGCCGCTACCCCTGAGGACTAAGCTGGAACGCCTCGAAAAAGTCTGTCTCCCTTACCACAGTGTTACCACGCCTAACATTGCTGTTGTTAGGTAGAAATAGGTGTGGCGGTGGTGCCGCCGGAGTTGAACCACAAAGGGTTCTACCACCTAAGAAACCGTAACGTAAAGTAACTGTAAAACCGTTATATTATATAATCACTTTTTTGGAATTAGCGCCATCTATTGACCGTTTACATAATGCGTACAATAACGTCATCTATTTCGTAATATAGTAAATACACATACTGTAATAAACGCCATCTGTTGTTGAGTAGGAACACGACGCCAACGCCATCTTGTGGGTAGTAGCATAAACTAGTTTAGTATACTTTACACTAGATGGCACTACAAGTAACGTCTTGTCAGTAAAAGTTACGATTCGAGGTTAATAAATTTATTTTTAATTTTTTATCATAATACACACACGAGAGGAATGTGTTTTATATTTATGACTCAATAAGTTCTACGTATTAATAAATTGTCGTATTCTCATAATATAGGAATTATTATACTTTAGTAAATTGCTTTTGCTATTGCGACGTGACTCTGTTCTATATTCGGAGCGGACTAGCAGTTTGGCGCGGACCCTTCCTATTACTATTTATCGAGCAGATGTACAGAAAACTAAACATAAAAATCAAAACGGAAAACATATAGTAAGCACTTTCGCTTTAACATAACTTAGTACCGTTATACAAATATAATTTCTGCGAAGCGTGTCATTTTACTCACTAGCTGTAGCCTTGGGCAAAATGTAAACAATCCGTATTTCACGCTCGGTGACGTCACAGCGGTAGGTATGATACAACAATCCGAACAATATGGTAACGCCCCAATTATATTACACCCCGTTGTAGTCGTGTGCCGCTTTTTATTTAAATAAAACGCTAATTTGGGGTTAAAATCTTAGTTCTCATGATATTTTTGTGACCAAAATCTTTCTATTAGTACTGACGTAGAGTCTGCGCCAAACTGCTTCCGCTCTGAAGTTGTTCCGAGCAGGTGTAGTCATACAATTTGCTATGGCGACGCGATTCGTTTCTATATTCAGAGCGGACTAGCAGTTTAACGCGGACTATATTAATTTAAGGTTTTGAAAGGTAAAATACTAGAGAACTATCATAAAAACATAAAAGTAGACTGGTGGTAGACCTCTCTGTGTTTCGACTCCGGCGGCATCACCGCCACACCTACTGTTATAACAGCAGTGTTAAGCGCTGCTGTGTTCTGGTTTGAAGGGTGTGGTAAGACATAGGCGTTCCAGCTTAATTCTCAAAGGTAGCGTCACATCTGTGACCATCTTCAGGTTAAAATAAATGAAACTATATACTAACAAAAACTTATTTATAAAGATAGATTACAAATATGTAATGTCTATGGGCTACAGTAGTCATTTACCATCAGGTGGAAAGAGAATGCATGGTGGTCTGCTACTCGAAGGTATATTAAATATTTAAAGAAAAAACCGAGGCGTTCCAACTTAGTCCTATGGGGTAAGACGTTCATCGGTGACTTCTTTGTAATATTCATATTAGAATCATAGATTAATAAAAATTACTCACTCCTAACAAGAAAATGTAACCAGTTTTGACAATTGCAATTGTCACTGTCATCTATTTTCGAGTTTGATAAAATATTAAAAAAATGTAGTTTTTAGATCATTTACGAATGAAACGATATTTCTCCGCACTTTTTTTTTCGATTTCGTGTTTTTGCATGTCTTAACTGCACATGTCGGCATTGTTCCGCGTAAACTACACCATGACAGCCATTAAATGACTGACACGTTTGTCAGCCGTTTAAGCCATTTCATGTCTTCCTTCAATTACAAGGCGGTGAGATATCTATACTTGTCTATGATTAGAGTGTAGAAACCAAATTAGAATTGCCCCTACAAGATATGCATTAATGGGAAAGTGGAACCTGAAACATTTCTTATACTTTAAATCAACCAAAAAACTAAATATTCCAAAAATGGTAACAAAAGGCGTCATAATTCCACAAAATACTCAACCTGTTTCAAGCAATTAGGCATTCTAGAAACATCAAAGTCAACAAGAATAGTTTAAAAAAAAAACCATTGACTTCCAATTTCCTTCCGACCAATTACGCAACATACGTCATGGCGCGTTTGAAAAAACAAAACCAATTAAGCCGCTCTCACACGCTCGTTAGCGGCACGTGGCGAGCGTGTCGGCGCGCCGTGACGATTGCACTATTTCTCAATATTATTTTAATATTTAGCGCATTAGCGATTCGTTGTTTTTAGAGGATTTGGAAGACTCCGTTTTAAATCTTGTTTGGAGAGACCGCGTGTCGTGTGTAGTATTGTCGAATTGAATGAACTTTCTGTTTTCGTTTAAAAGCTTAATAAATACGCATTGATTTAGTGAATTCGTTACTCAAAAGATGAAATAACAAAAAAAATGTTTCTGCATAGATATTTAAGTACGTTAAATAATGCGATTTACATAATGTAAGTTCATTTACCTACATATACCTAACTACAAATAATTAAAATTGTAGAGTCTGGTTGTTGTGGCTATGTATATTGAAGTGGCAAACGAGCATGCAGTCCACCAGATGGTAAGTGGCTACTGCCGCCAACATCTGTAATCAACCCCAGATAAGATTATATAGGTAGGTACCTGTAGGAGTGTACAGGTAGGAACCTGGAGACAGATGCGTTGCTACCCCTGAGAACTAAGTTGCAACGCCTCGGTTAAGTCTTATACCTTTTTTTGTTAACGAGGGGGAAACCTTCAAAAGGAACCCAAAGTCGTGGGAGCGATACGGGGTTATGTGGGATTCTTACCGTGCTAAAACCCTCCCGGTGGCCGTCCTCGCCGCTGCGTAGAGGACTCCGGGATCTCCAAAGGAACGCAACCGGAGTCCTCTTAGCTCGTTGCCCCGTCGGGCTCCAACCAGGTGAGCATCACGCTCGCCACATCGTCTGGTGCGTACGACGGTATGCGACCACACATACCGCCGTCCTTCCCGGGGTCGCTGGCCGGGCGGTTCGAGCTTCCACTCTTGCCGCCCGCAACCCCGAAAGCCCCCTTTTAGTCGCCTATTACGACAGGCAGGAGATACCGTAGTCCCATTCTACTCCCGGACCTACAGGGACGTAAGTCTTATACCTACGTCTCCTTTACCACACACTTCTAACCAGAACACAGCAGCTTAACACTGCAGTTATAACAGAAATAGGTGTGGCGGTGGTGCCATCGGAGTCGAACCACAAAGGGTTCTACCAACTATAGATTCTACTAATGAGAACACACTCACATTTTTTAAACAGATAAATTAAGTAGAAATAGAAAATATAGTATTTATAGATCTGTTTCATAAGTATAATGATGGCCACATATAGACCACGTTATAGATAACTTATAGATATATTTGCACGCTTGTAAACTTCGTAATGAAAGACACAATGTGTCAGGGCTGGCCCTTCTAAATAAATGAAAAAAAAATATTTTTTAAGTATACATAATTTGCAGTCGAGTATGCACCTGATGGTAAGTGGCTCCCGTGTGGACATCTGTAATCAACCTCAGATAAGATTAGATACCTACCTGAGGTTTGCAGCAAATGCGTTTCTACAGATTGTTGCTCTAAAGCGTTTCTACAGATTGTTGGAACGCCTCGGATGAGTACCTATATCTCTCTTACCACACACTTCAAACCAGAACACAGCAGCGCTTAACACTGCTGTTGTATGACAGAAATGGTTGTGGAAGGTGCTGTCGAAGTCGAATGATTTGATACTCGTAATCAACCATAGATAAAAGTAGAGTCCTACTTAAGATCGGCTACAGATGCGTTGTTATCCCTGAGGATTTTTTTTATAATATAGGAGAGCAGACGAGCATGCAGGCTACCAGATGGTAAGTGGCTACTGCCGCCCTGGACATGTGTAATCAACCCCAGATAGGATTAGATATTCCTACCTGAGAGCCGCCACAGATGCGCCGCTACTCGTAAGTACTAAGCTGGAACGCCTCTGAAAAGTATATCTCCCTAACCACACCCTTCAAGCCAAAACACAGCAGTGCTTAACGCTTAGTTATGAAATAGGTGTGTTGGTAGTGCCTCTACAGTCGAACCACAAACAATTCTACTACCTTTAATAATTACAAATGTAAATACAACAGAGACTCTGCCATCAGGTCGATTCATTCACTCATTTTCTACTTAATTTTCGTAAAATAAACAGAAAAGCATCGCCATCCCTAAAAGAAGGCGGGAGACGCGAATTAGTTCAATTTGTCACAAAATGGCGGCGAGGTGCGAACGCGCGGTAATTACTCGTTCCATCCAGTTGAATCGCCTCTGTTTATCATTAATATTTCATAACTTCTGAACAGAAGCGCCGTGTAGTCATTTGGCAGTGAATTATTTTGTATATTTTAACGAATGGCGGTGTTTTTATACCTGCATTAGGGTTTTAGAAAATGTTTGCTTTTTTGTCGGTATAAGTAGATACTACGAGTACTTAAATGATTCAAATTGTTTTTTAAAGGTAGTAGGAAATGAACACGCAGTCTAGAGGTCCATTTGATGGTAAGCGGTCACTACTGCCCACAGATAGGTAGGTATTTATACCACACCGGTTGCCTTCCGTTAGAAATCCCGGAGCCCTCTTCGCAACGAGGACGGCCACCATTGGGGGGGGGGGGGAGAGGGGGGGGGGTTTAGTGCTGTAAAAATCCCACATAACCCCGTGTCGCTCCTACGACACTGTGTACCTTTGTAGGTTTCCCCCTCATTAACAAATCTCATTAACAGGCCCGTGCCTGTGGGAAACCTGGAATATAACGCAACAGCCGGGCTGACTGTAGTGGCACTGTTGATCGCATCCATGTGGCTCATCAAGGCCAGAGGTGGAGTAAAGACAGAGGTGGAGGTACTAAATCATATCGCGATATGGTGAATGGCGTACGTACTACATTACAAAGTAATTATCCATTTCGAGTTTACTGTAATGATAATTTCAGCTCAAGTTTTCTTAAGTAATTATTAGGCCTTAAAAACACCTTAAATATTATACATACTTGTTAGTTAGTTACAACATAGAAATCTTAATTAATTATAGGGAGGTATCTAATAAAAGATTGCAAAGATGGGTCAAATATTTTAAAATTTGCGTCGTATAAAACAAATCCCGGTCAACACAAGGTAGGAGTCCGAGGTTCGAATCTCAGGCACGCACTTCTAAGTTAAGTGAGAGTTTATAAAATCGCAATCTCTATATTATATTTTCAATTGAATTTAACTACATACATAGGGTAAACTATGAAACAAACTAAAAATCTAATTGTTTCATATTTAGTTATTTTTATAAAAATAAAACACAATATTAAATCACCAATCTAAAAGGATATCAAATGCCTTCCTAAATATTGACAACTAAATATAAATCACAATAGAATTGTTGTTGAAACAATCCAAATCTAACAGAGTAGTATAAATAGGAAACGGAATGTTTGTTTGTTTAAGAACTCTACAATGAATGAATTTCTATCCATAAAATACGTAAATAATATCACTTCGTAAAACTTAAATACTTCGTAAAAAATAAAAATATCTACTGTTAAAATTGCAATCACTATATAAGTAAGTAACATAAAAATAGCGCGGAGTAGATACAATACATGGTTATATATTGTAAGCCTTTATTCAAGCATATGGGTAAAGTTCGCGCCAAACTGCTAGTCCGCTCTGAAGTTGTTGCGAGCAGGTGTAGTCATACAATTTGCTATGGCGACGCGATTCATCTCTATATTCAAAGTGGACTAGCAGATTTACGCGGACTATACCTATGTCAAATTCATACAAGTAAATCAATGTAGAGCCTATATTTTTTTGCATGAAATTTTATAAAAAACTCGATTTCACAATATCTTGCATGAAGAGGCATTACATAATCAAATCATAAAGAAAATATGTAGACACAGTACCAAACAAACTAATTTAGATACCAAAAGATTACAACGCGAAAAAGCCCATTTTAAATAAATTATAGCCGTCCGCCGAACAAAGCCGCGCGCTGTTGCTAATAAAAAACATTCCTCGATCTATGGTAGGCAATGTTCGGCGTTCGAATTATAAAATTCAATAGCCTCGTGATCCATTGGCTGTGCGTCGACCAATCAGCGCGCGGCATTCCGCGGAGGCGGGAAGAGGCAAACGTCAGATGCAAATGACATTTGTTTTTTTAAACCGGTTCGGCTCCAACACTTCCAACGCTTGAGCTCTTGTTTTGTTTGGCTTCGAAATGGTTATTTTATCGTGAGCGCGCAGGCCGTCTGTAGGTTTTAAAGTTTAAACTGAATGAAGGAATATTTTTAGTTTATTTCGCTTACACGCTTCGTGTTCAATGATTTTAGTTCAAAACATTAGTAGCTAAGTAATAGGCCAATCCACGTAATACTTTTTAGGGCAAATAACATAACCTTTATTTTCTTATGTCTTATTTAACCGTTTAAGGTGACTTTACTTAATGATATTTATTTAATTAAATAATGTTTTTAGCGTTTTAACCAATCTCAAAAAGTCTCCTATACCTATTCAATGCATAGGTAAGCTTTTTAAAGTTAAACCATGTCTATTAAGCTTTTTCTTATAAGGAGAGCATAGTCTAAGCTTCGAGAAGATATTAGAGGATTTTTAGGAGTATAGGTTGCTTCACGATATTTTTACTATGCGTATGGTTGAGCGGTCTGATGCGCAGAGTGTCCCGGGTTCGATCCTCGGCCAAACAAACATTTAAAAGTTGAAAATATATTTCTATTTCTGGGTCTGGGTGTTTACGTATTTTGTCTATGTATATGTCTATGGCAGCTACGACACAAGGTATCCTAGTCTGGGGCTGTGAGTGTAGAAATGTAGAGAAAAAGTTGCAGAAGTAATTTTAATACTTTTCTAGTGAGAAGCAGGTCTGCATTATAATAGAAGGGTTTGGATACCGGCTGACTTTTTATTTATAATATAGGAGTAGCAGACGAGCATGTAGTCCACCTGATGGTAAGCTACTGCCGCCCATGGACATCTGTGATCAACCCCAGATAGGATTAGATATTCCTACCTGAGTTCGGCCACAGGTGCGCCGCTACCCCTGACGAAGCTGGAACGCCTCGGAAAAGTATATCTCCCTTACCACACCCTTCAAAACGGAACACAGCAGCGCCTAACACTGCTGTTATAACAGAAATAGGTTGCGTTGATGCCGCCGGAGTCGAACCACAAACGGTTCTACCTTCAAAACTTACATATGAGGCGACTTTCGTCATAAGTGGTATGTGATCAGCTTCAGGTAGATCCTGTTTTATATGGAGTTGTACTGTCCGTACGGCAGTGACTTAATATCAGGTGGACTGCTTGCTCGTCAGGACACAGTGGGACTCCGGCTGTGTTCCATCGGAGATCCCGGAGTTCTCCACCAAGCGCTGCGGACGGCCCGGCGTCGCTCCCACATCGTCGGGTACCTTTTGAAGGTTTCCTCAACGAAAACAAAAAAAAGGACACAGTGGGTATCGGGTTCGGTCCTGGGCCACACATTTATCTGAGTAGATTTGTCTGGGTCTAGGATTTTGTGTATTTGTCTTTGTGTGACAATTGCACTAACGATACAAAAATCTCAGTACAAAATTATGAGGACTCAAAGGTGACTGACTGACATAGTGATGTATCAACGCACAGCCCAAACCACTGGACGGATCGGGCTGAAATTTGGCATGCAGGTAGATGTTATGACGTAGGCATCCGCTAAGAAAGGATTTTGATCAATTCTACGCACAAGGGGATAAAATAGGGGATGGAAATATTACTTCGTAACGAATTCGTCAAGAATTCAAAAAAAGAACTTATTAATAAGCCGTTTGTGGCTTCATTCAATTTCAATGCGGCGAAGTATCTTTATTAATCTATGCGTAGTTTATATCAATTTTCTCCAAAAAGAATGTATTTTTTTCATTTCGTAATACAGAAAAACACGATTTTTCTCGTCGTCTCTTTTCTCGTTATCGTAAATAAATTGCGTCATTTTTTCGTAAAACAAACAAACAGACATGCAGAATTACGTAATTATTTTATATTGCAGTCATTTCGCTTACGAGACATTGATATACACTATGACGCGTCACTCCCTATCCCCCTCTCATCCCTCTGGACGGGAGGGAACGGGATGCAAGACGAGCGCCCGTCAGTCAACCCACGACACTAAACGAGGTTGCGCGCCAAGTTGAAAGTTCACAGATTAAAAATCATAAAGGTGAAAGCTTGAGACAGATTATAAAAAAAATAAACATTATTTTTTTTATTTTACCGTAGTTCGGTTAAAATTGCGCAATATATTGCGTGCTAAAGTGTGCTAAGACAGATTATTAAGTAATTGTTTTATTTTTAATTTTTTCGAGTTTAATTCGGATAAAGATTATGTGTTGTGTAATGCCGTAATATTTAAGTTATAGTGTGTGATTCGAAATATGATTTTTATGAATTGGAGTAGCAAAGCTATGTTAAATTTTGAAATTCGAATGTGTTCTTATTAGACCAGTGATGTGCTTGAATTAAGAATGTTTTTTTCTTTTATTATTGTGAGTGCGACAAAACTAAGTGCCGTGATTATAAAATATAAAAAAATAATTAATAACGTTTTGTTAATTGTGAAAATGAATAGCAATGTTGTTTATTGTTGAGGTTGGACTTCTATTGGAATCTTATCAGGTAAGTTTTGTAACAATAATCCTAAATAAGTCAAAATTTTAAAAAGCTCTACCACGATTCTGAAGGATTACTAAAAGTATTACTTACTTTATCCCTTATTATCGAAAAATTGAAGACAATTTAACGTTAAAATTTATATACCAAATATTTTTCATACAGGCATATAACAAATTATAAATTAAAAAATAAACGGTGTGCTTATTCTAATTTTATAACTGACTCTACATTTTACATAAAGCGTTATATAAAAAAGACTTCAACGAAATACATTAAGCGCAAAATATTGCAAATAAATAAATAAATGAAGTAATTTATTAAAACTTTAATTAAAATCATTTCGTTTTCTATTTTAATTAATATTTTAACAATTTATGTAGTATCGAATACTAACAACGTAATGGCCGCCGTCGGAACAAAACTCTGTACTGTTTAAATATTTAAATTTACTCTATAAATAGGTAGGCCTTTTTACCTTTTTTGTACATCGATTTTTTTGTTTTGCTGCTATTGACGAGAACTAAAGAGTATTCAATATAACATTGAAAATGCATGATTATGGTCGAATATCATCAAGTCATCTTTAGAGGTGGTAGAACCCTCTGTGGTTCGACTCCGGCGGCACCACCGCCACACCTATTTCTGTTATAACAGCAGTGTTAAGCACTGCTGTGTTCCGGTTTGAAGGGTGTGGTAAGGGAGACATACTTTTCCGAGGCGTTCCAGCTTCGTCCTCAGGGGTAGCGGCGCATCTGTGGCTGACATCAGGTAATACCTAATTCTATCTGGGGTTGATTACAGATGTCCATGGGCGGCAGTACTCAACTACTATCAGGTGGGCTGCATGCCCGTTTGCTACTCCTATATTATAAAAAAGGTATCGGATTTTACTCAATTACTTTGGCTGTAAGATATATAATGGAATCGATTCAGTTCGATTAATTTAAAATTTTGTACACTTATTAAGAACTGATGATACACGATTTTAATTTAATCGTATTCTTCTCATCAGGATCGTCAGGATTAACGACTTCTCTCGTGCGATTTTCGCGTGATTTTTAAACTATAATTATTTTCGTTATGCTATTTGTTTAGTTAAGAACAATAAATAATTATTAAATATATTTTATTGATATTACTTATTTTACGTTGTTTTACTTTAAAACATTTTATAAATACTACAGGCATATTAAATATATTTAAAAATTACGTACATATGCACTTCCCTCACAGCGTTTTTTACGGTTGAATAGTGGTAAAAGGTAGAAGAACCCTTTAGTGTTTTTTTAGACATGATAAATAAATAAATACATAAACGCTTTCAACACTCACAGCCCCACACTTGGATTCCCTGTGTCGTGGGTGCCATGGACACACACATAGACAAATACACAAACACCCAGACCCAGAAACAGATATCTAAAGTTCTGTTTGCCGACGGCATTACCACCTTATATATTTCTGCCTAACAACAAAGGTATAAACCCCTTTGGTTTCAAGGGATATAGTAAACGGGTAGTTTTAAAGGTGGTAGAACCCTGTGTCGCTCGACTCCGACGACATTACCGCCACACCTATTTCTGTTATAACAGCAGTGTTAAGCGCTGCTGTGTTCTGGTTTGTAAGGAGACATACTTTTTAGAAGTATTGCAGCTTAGCGTAGCAAACTAAATCACATTCGCAATTATAATATTAAGTAAGTAGTTAAGATTCAAACAGTAGGGATTGTTATCGAATAGTGTCAGGTTTCGAATAAACATAACTTTGTTTAAGGTTCTGGTATAGAGCTTTTAAATTTTAGAGTCAAATTACATCATTGTTTTTTTTTAATAATATTGAAATAGTAAACGAGCATACAGTCCACCTGATGGTAAGTGGCTACTGCCGTCCATGGACATGTGTAATCAAACCCAGATAAGATTAGATTCCTACTTGCGTTCGGCCACAGATGCGCCGCTACCCCTGAGGTCTAAGCTGGAATGTCTCGAGAAAATATGTCTCCCTTACCCACACCCTTCAAACCAGAACACATCGCTTAATACTGCTGTCATAACAGAAATAGGTGTGGCGATGGTGCCGCCGGAGTCGATCCACAAAGGTTCTACCACCTTCACGCCTGTAATCAACCCCAGATAAGATAAGATTCGTACCTGAAGCTGTCCCTGAGGACTATTTATTAATGCCTCGGATAAATATGTCTCTTACCACACTTCAAACCAGAACACAGCACTTAACACTGCTGTCATAACAAAAATAGGTGTGGCGATGGTGTTGGAGTCAAACTACAGTCAACTAAACCTTTAAAACTACTCAACATAATTTATTTGGGCCAGTATTGTTCCCTGTAGCGTCATAACAGTGTCAGCTTTCAGAATAAAGCTTTGTTTCAGTTTCGATGTAGGGCTGCGAGCTTTTACAAATGGTTGTTTATTTCATAGGGCAATTTTAGGGTTTCGTACTCAAAGGATAAAAACGGTATTTAAAACGCTATTATTAAACCTTCGCTGTCTGTGGCAGGGATCTATCTCTTGACCTGTAATAGGTAGGCACTTGCAATTTTTACAGAGTAAGTGTAATGGTGGCTGCTATACCAACAAAAACTACTAAAAATAAATTATAGTTTAAAAACTAAAAACCACGCTAAAATCGCACAAGGAAAATCGTTAATCCTGATTCCTGACGATCCTGATGAGGAGAATGGGATAAAATTATTAAAATCGTGTATTGTCATCGGTTCTTGATAATTGTTCAAATTTTTAAATTTATCAGACCGTTCGAAGTGGGTAAAAATCGAGTTCAAATATTCTGTTATATACATACATACAAGCCAAGCTAATAAAAGCGTGGTAAAAAGGGAAATCGCTATACAAGAAACGCTTTATCTATTGAATTATAATAAGAAGGTAGAAACAGAGTTCATATTTTTACAATATATTTACTTCTATGACTACTATGATAACATATACTGAAAAAGAAATGGGAGAACAGAACACTAATGGTTCTTCCATGTTCTTCCATAGTGACATGACACAGTGTAGTGTTAGTGAAGTAAAGATAAGTGAACATTATAGAACACAAGAACAATGTGTCTACTCCTTTATTTGATAAGACAAAGAAGTGCAGTGTCAGAGGACGCCTTCATTATATTATTATTTAGCAGTTTAAGTTAGCGTTGAATTACTCATTAGTCTTCAATTAGGCTAGATTGTAATTAATATAAAGTACCTTACTACTTACTTGGTACTTTATATATACAAAAATAATTATAGTTTAAAAACTAAAAACCACGCTAAAATCGCACAAGGAAAATCTTTAATCCTGATTCCTGCCGATTCTGATGAGGAGAATGGGATAAAATTATTAAAATCGTGTATTGTCATCGGTTCTTGATAATTGTTAAAATTTTAAATTAATCGGACGTTCGAAGTGGGTAAAAAGTTCAAAGATTCCGTTACATACTCGTACATACAACCCAAGCTGATAATAAAATAATAAAAGCGTGGTAAAAAATGTTTAAACATTCCACTTCCATGTTTAAAGGTAATTAGTTTAGTTTTAAACCGTGTTTAAGAGATAGGAAGGAAGAAACAATCCTTTTAGGCTTACCCAAGATATGCTAGTTTATCGGAAAAATGGCGTTTGTAAAATACTGTTGAAGGTCGTAGAGCCCTTTGTGGTTCGACTCCGGCGCCACCGCCACACCTATTTCTACCTAATAACAGCAGTATTAGGCGCTGCTGTGTTCCGGTTTGAAGGGTGTGGTAAGGGAGACATACTTTTCCGAGGCGTTCCAACTTAGTCCTCAGGGGTAGCAGCGCATCTGTGGCCGATGTCAGGTAGAAATATCTAATCCTATCTGGGGTTGGTTACAGATATTCATGGGCGGCAGTAGCCACTTACTATCAGGTGGACTGCAGGCTCGTCTGCTACTCCTATTTTAAAAAAAACTTTGTTTGAAGGTTTCACCACTTTGTCTTTAAACTTTACCACATATAAACATTTAACCATATTGTTTAAACGTTCTACCACTATGCAGAAAGTATTTTTATAATATAGAAGTAGCAGACGAGCATGCAGTTCATGATGATTAGTGACTGCCGCCCATGGACACCTGTAATCAACCTCAGATAAAGTTAGATTCGGTTGACCATAGATGCGCCGCTATCTCTGAGGACTAAGCTGGAACGCCTCGGAAAAATATGTCTCCTTTCAAACCAGAGCACAGCAGCACTTAACACTGCTGTTATAACAGAACGGGGTGTGGCGGTGGTGCCGCCGGAGTCGAACCACAGAGGGTTCTACCACCTTCAAATGATTTTTTTTTAATACGTACCCAGCAAAGGTGTAATTTTTTAAGTGGTGTCGCCGTAAGGTCAGCCCTAAAACAGTGATTTCCAATTTGATATATCGCTTTTGTTCTTTGTTATGTGCGACCGTTAATACCGAGCAATGGCCCTGTACCGTTGATGAGGCGTTCGAAACATTTTTAAAATATATTATTTATTAAAAAAGAATAAAAAAATAAAAACTTTTCGGGTGTTTTGTTTTTTTTTAATAACTTAGGTACAGTTGGTTTTGTGTACGATTTTTTTTAAATAATTTATATTTGTATCGTAGGTATGTATATGTCGGAGGAAGAGTCTGAGTTATTTAATATAGCTTTAGCTATACTGTTACTTTAGTATTTTAGTAATGTTATTGGTACTTGATCAATCGAAGGGTTAATTGATTTAAATTATAATAACAGTCATTGTATAGCTTTCGTATTAGAATCAGAGCAGAGACTTTAAGATGGCCGTGTCGGAGGAAGAGTCAGAGTTATTTAATATAGCTTTAGCTATATTGTTACTTTAGTATTTTAGTAATGTTCTTGGTACTTGATCAATCGATGTCATTGTATAGCTTTCGTATTAGAATCAGAGCAGAGACTTTAAGAGGTCTCTAGTGGAGTCGAGGTATGTGGCGGCGCGGTGGGGAAACATGGATAAGAACTGATGTGAGTGATCGAGGTGGATCATTATTTCGTTGTGCTTTGGAGCGTGTAGTCACTACCTTGAACCTGCTGCTCAAATCCTTTGTTTGTAAAGTAATAGTAGTAGTATAGTATAGTTATTTTGTAAATCCATATTAAGAACAATAAATACTGTGATTACTGTATTTGTGCCTGCATCTACCCTATGACAACGCCCACAAAACCCATAGATTCTATCAATGATGTCGATGAGAGCCGTCCTTCTCCGACATATATATATACTTATACTTAATTATTAGTTTAATAGTTTATAGTTTTGTTTTTATGCACGCTAAATTTGTTTTCATATGAGCATTCCGATCTCAGGGCTGCTGGAAGAGATTTCATTTTGAAATAAGCAGTCCTTTGCACTCTATTTTCATAATGTTTGCTTTCAATAATTGTTTTTTCCGTGTACAAAAACTTATAAATAAATATATAAATAATTGCTATTTCCAAAGACACGATCTTTAAAAGGTGGTAGAACTCTTAGTAGTTCGACTTCGGCGGCACCACCGCCACACCTATTTCTACCTAATAACAGTAGTTTCAAGCGCTGCTGTGTTCTGGTTTGAAGAGTGAGGGAAACATAACCACTTTACCGAGACGATCTAGCTCAGTCCTAAGGGGTAGCGGCGTATCTGTGGCCGAACTCAGGTAGGAATATCTAATCTTATCTGGGGTTGATTGCAGATGTCCATACGGCAGTAGCCACTTACCATCAGGTGGACTGCATGCTCGTCTGCTATTCCTATATTATAAAAAGTCTTTCCTTAAGGGGAAGTCGAAAACAATATTTAGTGCGTTAAAAGCCAAAGGTTACCGAACCCTGGCCGAGGCAATAAAAACATGACTTATGACTATACCACACTATAGTAAGTAACTTTACAATACGAAGTGTATGAAGGCTTAATACTTCAACATAAATTTAGCATTGATTTATTAAATTTATTTACTACATTTCGTTACAAACTGTAGTTTATTTAAAAAAAATCCGCGGTATAGCAGAAATACTTTTCTAAGGCGTTCCAGTTTTTATATATCGATACCTTAATTCACAAATCAGCCAACGCCACTTTTTGTCAATATGTTTTTCTTTTTTATTTATTTTTATTGTGAGAGGCCAATACGGGTTGTTGCAAAAAAATTACACCATACATGTGATCCGAGAAGAATCGTGGAAGATTTACAAGAAAAAGGGTTTAAAATTTTGGAAGCTATAAACAAGCTAAGATGGAAGAATAAAGAGCCACTTGACATGTTTATGCTTACGTTTAATAATGAAGAAGATATTAACAAGGTTTATAATATAAAATCGATTTTAGGTTGTAAAGTGGAAATTCATCCACTGAAAACTTCGAAATTAATTCCTCAATGTAAAAGGTGCCAAAACTATGGTCACACACAGAAATATTGCGGAAGAGAACCAAGATGCGTCAAATGTACTGGCAAACATCTTACTACGGAACGTCAGAAACCAGCAGACGCTAAAGCTAAATGCATTCACTGTGGCGAAGCTCATCCCGCGAACTATAGAGGATGCATCGTGGCAAAAGAGATGCAAAAAATTAAAAACAAAAATCATAAGAATCCAAGAAAAAGTGAAAACCTGCAGACAATTCCAGAACAGCGGTATCTAAAAACTACTGACAAAAATGTCACTTTTGATATAAAAAATCAGGAACCAAACAGAAAAGTCACAATGAAATCTTATGCTCAAGTAGCAGCATCCAACAAAAAGTTACAACAACAGTCAAATCCGATTACAAACAAAGAAACTGAAGATAAATTAACTCAAATTCTTAAGTTCATGACAACATTCAATGAACGGCTCAATAAAATAGAGAAAGATATTATCACACGTACTAATAAATTATAATGGGTCGTATACTAAAAATTATGACATGGAACGCAAACGGGCTACATCAACATCAGTACGAACTTCAAGTAGTCCTAGATACCAAAAATATAGATATCTGCTTGATTTCAGAAACACACTTCACCTCACAGACACACATAAAATTTAAAGGGTATGCTGTATACCACGCGATTCATCCAGATAATTGCGCTAGAGGTGGAAGTGCTGTTATCGTTAAAGAAAGTTTGTGTCACTACGAACAATTTAAGCACCAAGAACATGATATTCAATCTGTGGCTATTGGTGTCGAAACTAAAGACTACCGTATAACTATTGCAGCAATCTATTGCCCACCTAGATATTCCATAAAGAAAGAACAGTACGTAAGATTTTTAAATAATTTAACCGAAAAATTCATCTTAGGTGGTGATTTTAATGCCAAAAATACCTACTGGGGCTCGAGATTTACAACTCCCAAAGGCAAAGAACTATTCAATGCCTTAAAAGAGGCTCATTGTGAAGTTATATCAACAGGACAGCCCACATATTGGCCCACTGATCGTAACAAAGTTCCTGATCTAATAGATTTTTTTATATACAAAAATATATCAGGAGGTATCATGAGCATTGAGGGCTCGTACGATATGAACTCGGATCATTCACCAATTATTCTGACACTAAATCAAAGCTTTGTGCATAAAAATAGTCAGATAGGCCTAGTAACTAAGCAAACTGATTGGGAAAGTTTCAAGATAGATCTTTCTCGTAATATAAATTTGGATGTTCCCCTTAAAACTCCGGAACAAATAGATAAAGAAGTCGATGGATTCGTCAAAATTATCCAAAATACAGCCTGGGAAAATACACCACAAACTAGGTTGAGAATTACTCGTCCTACATATCCAAGAGAAATTATCTATCTTATAAGCGAAAAGCGGAGACAAAGGAACAGATGGCACCAAACTAGGTCTCCTGAAGATAAGAAACATCTGAACAACCTAACAAAAACACTTAGGAGAAAAATTAAACAATTCAATAACGATACCCTGAAAACCTACTTAAAAGGCCTAACAAATGATCGCAGCACAGACTACTCATTGTGGAAAGCAACTAAAGGATTAAAACGTCCAATCAAGCAGATTCCCCCGATTAAAGATAAGGATGGAAAATGGGTAATTGATGATACGCAAAAAGCTTCACAGTTTGCCTTTCACCTAGAAAAAATCTTCCAACACAATGATGGAGACTATAGTGATCACAATAGACTTTGTATAGAGCAGACAGAGCAAGACATTAAACTTGTGACGCCAAAAGAAGTACTAACAGAGATAAAGCGCAGCATTCATCCAAAAAAAGCTCCTGGATTTGACTTGATCACAGGGGAAGTTATGAAGAACCTTCCGAGGAAAGCTGTAGTAAAATTAACTACCATAATTAATGCTTCATTTAGAATCCAATATGTTCCAGACTTATGGAAAGTTGCTGAAGTAATCATGATACCAAAACCGGGGAAACCGCCACATGACGTTGCATCATACAGACCTATCTCCCTATTACCTATAATGTCGAAGGTCTTTGAAAAGCTATTGTTAAAGCGACTCAAGCCCATATTAAAACATAAAAAAATAATACCAGACCATCAGTTTGGTTTTAGAGAAAAACACTCCACAATTGATCAGATTCATAGAATTACCAATACAATAGAGAAATCATTAGAAGAGAAGAAAGTCTGCTCCGCAGTATTCTTAGATGTAGCGCAAGCCTTCGATAAAGTCTGGCATGAAGGTTTGATATTAAAGTTAAGAGAAATGCTACCAAAACAATTCTCAGAAATTTTAATATCCTATATTTCAAATAGAGCTTTCCGAGTGAGACAAGGAGAAGCATACTCCGATCTCAAGCAAATAAAAGCTGGAGTACCACAAGGCAGTGTATTGGGGCCGGTCCTGTACCTCTTATACACCTGTGACATTCCAGAAACAGAAAACAACATCTTTGCAACTTTTGCGGATGATACTGCAATCTTAGCTGTTGGGAATGATCACGCTGAAGCAGCGGAGAAATGCCAATTAGCTATCAACAGAGTAGTTAACTGGACGAAAAAGTGGCGAATGAAGCTCAATGAAAGCAAATCAGTGCACGTCGACTTTACAAATAGGCATAATAACTATCAACCTATATATATAAATACTACACCTATACCATACGCAAATACAGCCAAATATCTTGGCATGACTCTTGATGCGAAGCTGCGCTGGAAAGCTCACGTCAAGAAAAAACGGGATGAGCTAGAGCTGAAATATAGAGCTATGCATTGGCTGCTTGGGAAACATTCCTCGCTGTCTACATACAATAAGTTATTATTATACAAACAAGTCCTAATGCCAGTATGGACATATGGTATTCAACTCTGGGGCTGTACCAAAAAAAGTAATGCAGAAATTATTCAAAGATTTCAAAATAAAGTACTTAGGAGTATTGCAAATGCACCTTGGTATGTAAGAAATGAAGATCTACATCGGGACCTTAAAGTAGACCTTGTCAAAAAAGTAATTAATACGTATGCCGAAGGTCATCAAAAAAGACTTCATCATCACGTTAATATCGAGGCTATCCAGCTCCTCGATACAACGGACCTAGTGAGAAGACTCAAACGGACTAAACCCTTTGAGCTTGTGACATGACACAGTGTAGTGTTAGTGAAATAGTGTTAGTGAAATAAGTGAACATTATAGAACACAAGAACAATGTGTCTACTCCCTTATGTGTTAAATCAAAGAAGTGCAGTGTCAGAGGACGCCACCTTCATTATATGATTATTTAGCAGTTTAAGTTAGCGTAGAATTACTCATTAGTCATAAATTAGGCTAGATCGTAATTAATATAAAGTACCTATTAGTCACTTGGTACTTTATACAAACAAAAAAAAAAAAAAAAAATATTTTGTTTTCGTTCAACGCCATTTACTATCAAAAAAAATAAAAAAAAACATTTTGACATAAAAGTGGAGTTGGTTGATTTGCGAATTAAGGTATCGATACGTATAATTGTTCCAGCTTAGTCTTCAGGGGTAGCGGCGCATTGTGGCCGAATACAGATAGAATTCTAACCTTATCTGGGGTGGATTACAGATGTCCATGGGCGGCAGTAGCCACTTACCATTAGGCGGACTGCATGCTCTTTGAGGTGGTAGAACCCTTTGTGGTTCGACTCCGGCGGCACCACCGCCACACCTATTTCTACCTAATAACAGCAGTTTTAGGCGCAGCTGTGTTCCGGTTTGAAGGGTGTGGTAAGGGAGACAGACTTTTCCGAGGCGTTTCAGCTTAGTCCTCAGGGGTAGCGGCGCATCTGTGGCCGACGTCAGGTAGAAACATCTAATCCTATCTGGGGTTGGTTACAGATGTCCATGGGCGGCAGTAGCCACTTACCATCAGGTGGACTGCATGCTCGTTTGCTACTCTCGCTATATAAATAAAAAAACTCTTGCTATTATAAAAAAAAATGCTCATTCACTACTTTTATATTACGATTTTTCATAAGATGCCGGTGGTGCCTCCGAAGAAAATCAAAAAGAAATATGTCAAAAAAATATAGGTAAGAAATAGGTGTGACGGTCCAACCTCAAAAAAATTTACGAAAAAATCATTCAAAATCAATCCAAAAAAACCTTACACACCCTTATACAACCGAAAAAGCCGATACCCTTAAAAAAGCGGCATCAATTAAATCGACAAACAACGAGAATGCAGCGCAAACAACCCCACACCCTGGGGTGCGAAGCTCAGATACGGCACGTTCGCGGGACGCGCCCTGATTGGCTGAAACTCTCCCGCCGCCCCATTTTCCACCAATCAGCTGCGAGCGCTAAAGGTACGAAAAGGACATCCAGATTGAATACGCTGAAGGTACAATAGGTAAAATGAATTGAAGGACTTTTAAAATAAATTGGCCAATGGGCTATTTGAGTTTTGACGTCAAATTTAAGCCATTCTATATAAAAACTAGCTGACCCGTTTTTAAATGTTAAGGTTGAACAACCCTTATCACTTAGGGGTATAAAAATAGATAGTAGCTGATTCTCAGACCTACTGAATATGCATATACAATTTGGTGAAAATCGGTAAAGCCGTTTCCGAGGAGTACAGTAACTAACATCGTGAGACGTGAATTTTATATAAGTATAAGATTAGATGATTAATTTAACTTTTAAAAGATCAGTATGGTTCTACTGAAGAAGTACCACTTATTTCTAGAGTTTAGCAATTTGTGTTTCGGTGGAACTTATGGCACAATTGTATCTTCATGATCGAACAAGGCTCTGCCACCTTTTAAAAGATGCCTCGTATTTACAAGGATGTGGCTGGAAAACAGCGCTGCATGGAACCCTGACTCTGTGTCAGCAAATAGCAGCAGCTCTTACGACAGGCAGAGGATACGGTAACCCTATTCTGGTCCCGGAATACAGGGACAAGGCTTTTCCATCTAACCCAGTAGTTCCCAAACTTTTTTTTCTCGTGGACCACTTTCAAAATTTTACTGGTTTCGGTGGACCCCGTCCTGCTACATTTGTACCACATTCTTAAAGTCGCCAAAAAATTAAAAATAAAAATTGTATCGCTGCTGAGTTCTGTTCCTATATTCCCAGATAGCGTTCCTATATCCCTACGGCATACATTAGGTAATAGGTAAAAACTATGATTACATTTTTGCTCTTTAGTATCAAAAGCAGATCAATTTTCGTGGACCCCCACTAATATTTTGTGGACCCCCATTTTTTGTTCACGCCTACGTAGACCCCCATTGAGTCTCCCGCGGACCCCTGGGGGTCCACCTGGACCACTTTGGGAATCAATGATCTAACCGCTACTGTGGTCCATGCACGGCAATAGCCACTTACCATCAGGTAGACTACATTCTCGTCTGCTTCTCCTATATTATACTCGTAAAAACAAACATTATAGAAATGTTTGCCCCCTTCACATCCCACTCCCTGCAAATCGCAGATAAGTGGCTCCATATGTTTGCGATTAAATTATCGTAAATCCCATTTGGACTCGTGCACTCCACAAACAAACCAGGGTTACGAAGTAGGCATGGATACAGGGAAAACATCGTTTGGCAACTAAAATGAATGTTGAAACGCTTTGAAAATATGTGAAACGAGCTTTTGCCCGCGGCTATCACTGCTATTAACAAACTTTAATATCTTACAATATTAGATACGATAATCTAAATATACGAGTATATAACTCAAAGGTGACTGACTGACATAGTGATCTATCAACGCACAGCCCAAACCACTGGACGGATCGGCCTGAAATTTGGCATGCAGGTAGATGTTATGACGTAGGCATCCGCTAAGAAAGGATTTTGATCAATTCTACCCCCAAGGGGATAAAATAGGGGATGAAAATATTACTTCGTAACGCGAGCGAAGCCGCGGGCAAAAGCTCGTTTAGTTATAATACTGTTGGCGTAGACGTAAATGTTGACTTATTTATTGCAAATAAGCCATGGGCATAAAAATAAGTCAAGCCACTTAACATAAGTCTGTGTGCATTGCAACTTCAATACTTAGCACCCAGACCCACTATATTTTACTAATTTTCTCTGCATTTTAAGTGTAAGTGGGCGAGAACTCTTTGCTTACAAATTATCGCAAACACTCAGTTAAAATATTATCTATTTACTAAGTTTAAAATTCAGCCCCTAAATTGGGGGTCTGAGGTTTAAATCCCAGGCACGCACGTCTGATTTATCAAGACTATGTTATTATTTTTTTGTTTGTTTGAGAAAAACTTTGTTTGTTTGTTTGATTGTAATGAATAGGCTCAAAAACTACTGGACAGATTTCACAAATTCTTTCACCATTCGAAAGCTAAATTATTTACGAGTAATATAGGCTATATTCTACATGAAATAAGTATATTTGATAAATATATTTTGAGGCGGTACAAAATTTGCCGGGTCAGCTAGTGCCTAATATAGAAGTACCAAATAAGCTTGCAGTCCAACTGACAGTAAGTGGATACTGCCTATGGACATCTTTAATCAACCTCAGATAAGGTCGTATAAGGTCGGCCACAGATGCGTTGCTGCCATTGCCAACTAAGTTGGAAAGCCTCTGATAAGCGCGATTAAGCGCCATTCAAAGGAGAACACAGTAGCGCTTAGTCCTCAGGGGTAGAAATCGGATCTTATCTGAGGTTGATTACAGATGTCTGCAGGTAGTAGAAGACTGTTTGCTTGTTTACTATTTCAATAATGTAAGAAAAACTTAGAAACTGAAATATATGTATTCGCACACTTTATGTGCAATTCAAGGGCAAGTGGGTGAGGATTATTTACATACAAATAAATGCAAGACATCGTAGACTAAACTTAAATAAGCCTAGTATTTATAATTTATCTGTATTTACATATTTTGAGTACAAAAATTCGTAAATATAGAATTATAAATACCGTAGAACCATTTTGGTTTGGTTGGGAAAGTAATACCGCTACACCTATTTCTGCCTCATAACAGCATTGTTAAGCGCTGCTGTGTTCTGGTTTGAAGGGTGAGGGTTACGGGAGATATACTTATCCGAGGCGTTCCAGCTTAGTCCTTAGGGGTAGCGGCACATCTGTGACCGAACTCTGACTCTAATCCTATCTGGGGTTTATTACAGATGTCCATAAGCGGCAGTAGCTACTTACCATCAGGTGATTTGCTCGTTTGATACAATATTATAATAATTGGCCAAGTGCGAGTCGAACTTGCACATGGAGGGTTCCGTACCACCAAAATTTCATTTCTTTTTTATTTTTTCTATTTATTACCAAAGCAGCCGTAGAACGAAATACACTGAAAATTTAAACTATTTATTTATTATGATTCGATAGATAAACCAAAAAACGCCGAAAAATAGCGGTTCTATGGCGACCCCCTTTTTTTGAAGATGATATTTTTAGTATTAGTTGTTATAGCGACAACTATAATACATATTCTGTGAAAATTTCAAGTGTCTATCTATAGTTCCAGAGATAGTCCTGTGACGGACGGACAGACGGAGAAACAGCGGAGGTTTAGTAATAGGACCCTAAAAAGTAGGCAATTTGCAGCCCATTCCCTTTGCAAATCACATAAGTGGTGGACCAGAGATGTTTGCTCGCAAATTATCGTTAGAGTACCCACGCGTGCTGTGAACAAATAAACGCATTTGGTTGGATTTAAATCGCGTATGGATTGAAATCCGTTGCTGGTTTGTTGTATTTGTGTCGTTGTTTAAATGTAAACGTTATATTACGTGAGTCTGTGTCATAATTATAATGTGGACGTGAAATTACGTTCTTCGCGTTATTCGCGGAAGTTGGCTAAATGCACACATACATAAACATATGAACAACATATGAATTTATTTATTTGATAGTAAATGGCGTTGAACGAAATCAAAATAAATAAAAAAACATTTTGACATAAAGTGGAGTTGGCTGATTTGCCAATTAAGGTATCGATTTCTGAAAATTTCTGAAGATTTGAACCCGGTACTCCTACATACAAACCAGTTCAGTACCCTTACCATGAGTTTTCAAAACATCCCACAATTTTACGTAACGTTTACTCAATCCATTATTCTGTTCCGTTTGCTTAGTAGACTGAGTAAACGTAACAATAAGTAAGTGCTCAAGTCTTTTTGTCTACTTCACATGTTCGCAAAAAAGAGAGACAAAACATAAAGCGACATTTTGTCAATTAGACATTTAATGTTACGTTATTGACACTATACTTCTGATAAAATCCGCCAGGGGCGCTGATTGGAAATTGTATGGGCAAATACGTAAACAAATACCAAAACAGTCATATTTGTCAAAACGTAAAAACTCATGGTAAGGGTACAGGAAGCGCCTGTGCTCTATATTATCTCTACAATTCGTTATCTACGTGATGGGCGTGGTCCGCCCTTCGCAAACCCCGCCTCACCTGTTATAGATATACTTGCTACAGACATCGCTTAGCAATCCGTAACTGTATAAACGGATCGTTATTTTTTTATAAGGTTTTGCTCACTTCGTCTGATTTAGTCAGTGTGTATATATCTGGTCAAATAAATACCTTATAAATAGAATGGGCGGCAGTAGCCACTTACCATCATGTGGACTGCATGCTCGTCTGCTACTCCTAAGTTATAAAATAATTATAGTTTAAAAACTAAAAACCACGCTAAAATCGCACAAGGACAATCGTCAATCCTGATTCCAGACAATCCTGATGAGGAGAATGGGAGAAAATTATTAAAATCGTGTATTGTCATCGGTTCTTGATAATTGTTCAAAATTTTATAGTAATGGGTCCGTTCAAAGTGGGTAAAAATCGAGTTCAAAGATTCCGTTACGTAGGTACATACAGATCAAGCTAATAAAAGCGTGGTAAAAATAAGTAAATGAGCAAGCAGTTTACTTGAGAGTAAGCTAATGCCGTAGGTATGGACATCTGTATAACCGCAGATAGGATTAGACTTTACCATCACTTGCTATTTATTATCACTTGCTAAACGATGAAGGAAAACATCGTGAGGAAAAACCTGCATACCTGAGAGATTTATAAAAAAAAATGTGAGCCGTCACGGGACGCCTGGCAGATGTGAAACATCGACATGATTTTGTAAAAGTAATATGCAGAAAAGAACATATTGTGATAGGAACTAAATATGTCATAATGATAAAATAAAATATTACGATTTTTTTCCAGATAACGATGACTATTTATTGAATAAACATTTATTTTCATTAAATGCAAAAAATTACGAATTTATTTCAAATCGTGACTACTTAATTTTGCGCATGGCGAGGCGTCGCCACACCGTACACACTACTGCATATAGACTGTATATATATACCATCGTCCGGCATGCGTCGCCACGCCAGAAATCGGTTTTACGTGCGGCTATAGATGTTTCACATCAAAAGAAATCTTGAAGGTATGTGAAGTCTACCAATACGCACTTGGCCAGCGCGGTGAACTATGGCCTAATCCTTCTCACTCTGAGAGGAGACCCGTGCCCACCAGTGAGACAGTAATGGGTTGATGATGATGATGATGAAAAATGAAAAAAATACAATATGTATGTACGTATATTTAAGTAATTTAAAATATAAATCGTTCAAGGGAAATAATATCTACAGTTTTGATAAGAAAACGTTTCGACAAACACGTAATGCCAAATTTGGAATTCATAAAAATGATACTTTACGCCGTAATCTAAGCACGTAGTAATTATAAATGGGGTTAAGGAATATTATTTATGAGATTGTTAAATGAATTTATTGGATAATAGAAAGGTTATATACAATATTTGAAACAATAAAATTAAATACTAATTAAACAAGTAAATTTAAATACTATTAAATTTATGAGATTGAAGTATAATTGAGCAGTCTACTTGAAGGTATAGTCAGCATAAAACTGCTAGTCCGCTCTGAATATAGAAATGAATCGCGTCGCCATAGCAAATTGTATGACTACACCTGCTCGCAACAACTTCAGAGCGGATTAGCAGTTTGGCGCAGACTACAAGTGGCTACTGCCGCCAATCGACGTGGATGATCAACCACAGATAAGATTAGATTCCTACCTGAGATTGGCTACAGATCCGTTGCTACCCTTGAGAACCAAGCTGGAACGCCTCGGAAAAGTATAGCTTCCTTAACACCATTCAAAGCGAAACACAGCAGCGCTTAACACTACTTATTAGACAGAAATATTTTTTTTGACATTTTTTTATGTTTTGAAGTCGATAAATTAAGTTGTTCATGGCATTATCATTACCACGTTAAGAGATACAAACGAAAATTAGCTAAATTAAGCAAAAGATTCCCACAGGATTTTAGCATGTCTGTATTCAAGTATTCATTACATTTTGCCGCCCACCCGCCAGCCAACAATCAGAGAAACTACAATTGTTAAAACAGACCTACTGCTGCGTGAGAAAACACGCCATCCTTGTTTGACAATGCCTTTATGGAAATTAGAAAAAATGCTACTCAGTAGGTATACGTTTATACATATTTCACACAAAAAAAGGAAAATGATCCAAATTTTGTTTCTTATACTCTTTTGTTTTTAATTCTGCATTATAGCAGTGATAGCCTAGTGGTTAAGAAACTCGGCCTCTCGATCGAGGGGTATAGGTTCATATCCCAGGCACGCCTCTGATTTTTCAAAGTTAGGTGTGTATTAGAAATTAATTATTATCACTTGCTAAACGGTGAAAGAAAACATCGTGAGGTGTACATATCGTGTTTTTTTTTATTACATCCTACACTAATCTATGACAACCTAGAAGTAGACTAAGAACATAATTAGGTTAAAAACACGTTTTTTTGCTCTTCACATAATTTAAATTTGTCTTTAATTGTTTTCTTTTAAGTATTTTAGTAAAAACTTTGAAATTGATATAAAGGCAAAGGCAATATAAAGGCATACCACACTATCGAAAAAAAACATCTGTACCGAAATCAATAAACGTGAACGCAGCGATAACTTCCCGCCAAAACAAATCTGTCATTGAGTACTATCGTCGAATCTCGACATAATTCGGCAAACGCTTTCCCCGGCACGTCCCACTCGTGTACTACGACCTTTTTGTAAACCTGATTTATTTTGTCATTTGAATACATGTCATTGGTTCATTGAATTGTATAATTTATTGTAGAATGACAATGTGGGGGCTGTAATAGGTTTAATACCTACTTATAATACGTTGTAATGGCTGTAACGCCCACGTGATCTCGATATAAGATGGCCTACTATATAAGAGATCACGTTCTGCAACAGCTTATAAAAAAAAAACATGATTTAGCTGAAAATAAAAAGAAAATTACATATCAGCATAGATTAGTAAAGATTACTCGCTCCTAACAAGAAAATGTAACCTTTTGACAATTGTCACTGTCAATTATTTTCGTGTTTGAAAAATATAAAAAAAAATCGTTTTAAGATCATTTACCAATGAAACGATATTTCATCGCACTTTTTTTCGATTTCGTGTCTTAACTGCGCATGTCGGCATTATTCCGCGTAAATTACACCATGACAGCCATTAAACGGCTAACAGAATTGTCAGCTGTTTAAGGAATTTAATGGCTTCCTTCAATTACAAGGCGGTGAGATATCTATACTTATCTATGCATATCAGTTAAGATGTTATGAGGAATATTTGTCTCTATGTGTTTTTATAATCCAGTTTTTCTAACTAAGTAGAAAAATGCAGACAGAGAGATTCAACAATTAGCCCTTTGTATTTAATAAAAATATAACTTTTCCTGTCTTTTACTGCATATTTTAAGATTTTAACCAAATTTCGATGGTGTAATAAGGTAGATAAAATGACGTAAGCAAAAAATAAGAAATAATATACATACTTACTTACAAAAGTATAACTGTTTTGAATTACCCCGTACATACACACAGACAAACAAATGAGACAACACTTTTATGTTTCGAATAATAAGAACATGAGTTTCCCAAATGTCATTTGAACACAGACACTTAATTAAATTTATCGCGTACTTAAACCAAGGCTTCATCTTCGTATAAAACTAAACAGCGTGTAAGTTTTAATAAAATAACAGTTTACTTACGCGACGGTCGTTAAAACACTATAAAATGACAAAAGAACAAAAGGCATTACCCTACAGCGTTCGAACGTGCGGCTGAATAACTAGCCGCCTTTGTCTATCGCCGATCGACGATAACAACATGTCAAATTATGACACTTGAGATTATTGAGAAGCATACGGGCTGTGTATCAAGATAGTTTTGCTCTTGGAGACATAAAAATGCTTATCAAACATAAAATTGTTGGAGCCAAAATACGCCATGATAAAAAAGAATATGATAATGATGATGATGATGATAATGATATAATGATAATGATAAAAAATACATATAGACCTCGGAACATCGTCTTTTTTGTGATGATGATGATCATGATGATAAAGATAAAAAACACAGAACTCAGAACCTCGTCTTTTTCGAAGTCCGTTAAAAACTAAACGAACCAACATAATAATTATTATAGTTTAAAAACTAAAAACCATGCTAAAAATGCACAAGAAAATCGTTAATACTGATTCCTGACGATCCTGATGAGGTGAATGGAATAAAATTATTTAAATCGTGTATTGTCATTAGTTCTTGATAAATTGTTCAAAATTTTAAATTAATCGGACCGTTCAAAATGGGTAAAAATCGAGTTCAAAGATTCCGTTACATACGTAAGTACATACAGGTCAAGCTAATAAAAACGTGGTAATAATAACTGAAAGATAATAAAAAGTTAATGACAATTTTTTTTTTCATAGTACCTACCTTATGTTATTTGCGCTAGCGACCCTAGAATCTATGTTATAGATTTGAACTCTGGACAGAGGTAATAATAAGACTTTACCTTTGAATACCCTAAACCCTTTTCCCTAGCTTCAGCTACAGCTTATAATAAAGAAGCTCTATAATGACTACATTCCACAACGCAAACATAGGTTTTTTTTTTATTTATTAGGCAGAAATAGGTGCGGAGGTGGTACCACCGGAGTCGAACCACAAAGTTTCTACCTTTAAAAGAGGTAAAAGTGTAGGTATACTGTAATTACTATCCTGTTGTTGAACGAATATCACCGTTATGTATTTTTATCTTTACGAAGAATTAGTCATACAACTCATGTATAGGTAGACGCCATTCATGTAATCAGTATTATTCTTATGACTAAACTTTTTATATAGAAAAGCGTTGCTACTTAACCTATCATAGAGATCTATTTTCCGATGCCTACATTTATAATTTTAATAACAGTCTGTTCATTCATACTCTTACTGAGGTATTCCGGAGACGTTACAACATGTGACTCTTCAAAAAAGGTGCTTAGCTCTCCGCCAAAGCCAACTCCACTGGCGATTCCACTGGTGTTTCAAATATTGACAGGCGGCTATGACTACTCTATCAAGTAGCCCATCTGCCCTATCGGACTTCTTATCTAGGGTAGAGTACAGATGTCCATGGGCAGTAGCCACTTACCATCAGGTGGACTGCATGCTCGTTTGCTAAAAAGGTGCTACACTGCTGATACTCGTCATCATCATCATCATCATCATCAACAACCCATTATTGTGCCACTGCTGGGCACGGGTCTCCTCTCAGAGTGAGAAGGATTAGGCCATAGTCTACCGGGATAATCGTCATCGTCATCATCATCATCAACCCATTACTGTCCCACTGCTGGGCACGGGTCTCTTCTCAGAATGAGAAGAATTAGACTATAGTCCACCGCGCTGGATAAGTGCGTATTGGTAGACTTCACATACCTTCGAGTTTTTTTTTTATAAATCTCAGGTATGCGGGTTTCCTCACGATGTTTACCTTCACTGTTTTAGCAAGTGATAATTAATTTCTCATACGCACATAATTTCGAAAAATCAGAGGACGCACCTCTGATTTTTCGAAATTATGAACTGGGATTGAAGCCTGGGATTTGAACCTCGGACCCCTTGATCGAGAGGCCGAGTCTTTCAACCACTAGGCTACTGATACTCGTACAAGGCAAAAATAACAGTATAGTGACATTCAAAATTTACTAAACCTAGTAATCAAACCTGTATGCGTTGCAACAGCCATACATTGTTAGCGTATCGCAGGTTTGTTGCAAGTTAATTATTGTAAAAGAAACATCTTTACATAAGTAGATACTATCAGTTATTGAGGCCAGTGCATACAACGACTCCGTTTGAACGACAGTTTCACAATACAACTAGCTAAGCAAAACTTTGACATTGTAAACGCGGAAGTCGGCGCGGAAAATGTGTCGATTTCGAACAATTTAATTGTTCTCAATTTAAAAGGGCTGTGTTATCTGTCGCGGACGTTCGCGCGCTTTCGCGTGTCAAACTTTTTCTTTTTAATTTTGGTTTTTTTTTTGGTGTCGTGTCAAAGATTTTTTTGTTAAAAGTGCGTTCAATTTTAAGTAATAAATTGACAATGGTTTTTTATGAATTGTTACGGTGATTTTTGTGTTGTGATCACAGTGGTTTTCAATCTATGCAAGATATACAGATAATGAAGATGAAGGTTAAAACAAGTCAGTATGTTAATAGTTAAGTTTCGCACCCTATTTTACTTTAAGTCTAGTATTTAAAGATATTTATATTTATTCGTCGCGCATAAATATATATTTTTTACTTTTTTTATATAGGGATGTTCGGCGAATATTTGTCAATGGCGTGACAGATCGCCAATATTCCAACGTCATTGTATGGGACTAATATCACAGTTGGTCCCATTTCATATAACTTGAAAAAATTTCGCTTGTTTTCCCGGAAAATCGGAAAAACATGATTTCTTGTCTGGAATCTGGAATACCTGGGGTACTCCTGGGTTTTTCTTCAAATTTCCTTTTTTTCACTTGAAAGGATATATTTTTTAATCCATATTCTTCCAATATTATAAATCCGAAAATAACTCTGTCTGTCTGTCTGTCTGTTTGTCTCTTCTTCACGCTTAAGCCACTGAACCGATTTTAATGAAATTTTGAACAAAAATAGTCTGAGACCCGAGAAAGGGCATAGGATAGTTTTTATCCCGGAAATCCCACGGGAATAGGGATGTCGATATAAGATTAATCGGAGAATCGATCTTTTGGTCCAAAAAATCGATTATCGGTCAAAAACTAGTTACTTATAATTACAGATTAAAAAACTAAGGGAAATGTGTATGAGCTATAAGATATCAGTGTGGTTTGCCAAAAAATATGAAACGCAGTCAGAACTTGCCTTAACTAAATAGGTACTTAAAATTGTATAGTCCTCGCCAAACTGCTTGTCCGCTCTGAAGTTGTTGCGAGCAGGTGTAGTCATACAATTTGCTATGGCGACGCGACTCATTTCTATATTCAGAGCGGACTAAAAGTTTTACGTGGATTATACCCAACTACTGCATCTGTGGCCGACCTTGTTCAGAAGTTGGTCTTGATGCAACCATCTTCTTACGGGATGCTGATAAATAGGTATGTCCTACACAGATACAAGATGATATTTCAAGTTGGATCGTCATAATCGAACTTATAAAGAACATCGATAAATGTCCGAAGGACTTTGGGGCCCGATTTTAATAAAAACGAAAACTGCATAAATATATTGAAAAATTATTAATTTACCTTTTTTGACGAAGTGGAAAAGGTACCCCTATGCCTTGGGAGCAACATAGGGTTATATCTATGAGATTTTTCCGCACTAAAACCCTGCAACTCCAGAAACTCTCTTTTAGTCTCTTACGATAAGCAGGAGATAAACTGGTTTTACGGGACGATATGTCCCTTCTTATTCTGAGAGGAGACCCTTGCCCGGCAGTGGGACAGTAACGGGTTGATGATGATGATGATAATTGATGTTCAGACCTTTACCTTGAGATCTATTTAACACGTAGTCCTGACGGTAAGTGGCTACTGCCGCCCATGGACATCTGTAATTAACCCTAGATAAGATTAGAGTCCTATCTGATGCCCTCAAATACGCCGATGCAGGACTAAGCTGGAACGCCTCGGATAAGTATGTCTCTTCCTACACCCTTCAAACCAAAATACAGCAGCGACTAACACTGCTGTAGTTAGGCAGAAATAGGTGTGGCGGTGGCCGTCGGAGTCGAACAACAGAGGGTTCTACCACCTTTCTCCAAATGTAGAATTAAGTAATAAAGTCTAAAAACATAAATAAAAACAATTGTTATTTCTAAATTTATCCTCTCCTTATATTCTCGGAAATTTCATCATGTTTATATTCCAAAGTTACGCCATTTTGTGTTTTAATTAATAAAGGTAGTCTTATTTAAAAAGTAACACCTTCATATTTACTAACCATTAGCATGGCGATCAGAATAATAACATTGGAAAGGGTTTAGGGTCCCGTAAGTAACCAAAAAACCTAGTGTAGGTACACTCATTTGTCCTGACTATCTTATATAAAAAAAATCTCGTGACACAATGTTAGTTACCGTACTCCTACGAAACGACTTTACCGATTTTCACCAAATTTTATATGCATAGGTATTCAGTAAGTCTGAGAATCGACAATCTCTTTTTCATACCCCTAAGTGATAAGGGTTGTTCATCCTTAACATTTTTTTTTAAATGGCAACACATAGTTTGCCGGGTCAGCTAGTTTTATATAATAAAAGATTCAATTACCACTTCTTTCTTAATTTTCTCTGACAATCCATTCTATGACATCTTATTCTCGAAACAATATTATGTCCTTCCTTCTTTTATATAGTTTCCAGCTAGATTGCACGCACCAGCAATTATATAGACTCTTATTAACATTAAATAATTAAAAAGTATTGTTATTAAAATCTAAATATATATAACTCAAAGGTAACTGACTGAAATAGTGATCTATCAACGCACAGCCCAAACCACTGGACGGATCGGGCTGAAATTTGGCATGCAGGTAGATGATATGACGTAGGCATCCGCTAAGAAAGGATTTTGATCAATTCTACCCCCAAGATAAAATAGGGGATGAAAGTTTGTATAAATCTTCTTAGTTAATAATATTACTTCGTAACGCGAGCGAAGCCGCGGGCAAAAGCTCGTAACACATAAACATAAAAAATATATGAAAATTTTGGTGGTACGGAACTGTCTATGTGAGTTCGACTCACACTTAGCCAATTCTTAAAGAAGCTATATAACTAGAAGATACTTGTTCAGATTTCTGCTTACAATAGGTATTTATCGCAAGATTTCACCCTGACCCACATAAATTGATGTCATTTCTAAGCATTAGTCATACGATCATTTTACGACTAAGGTGTTTTAAGTAATACCAAAGTATTACCAGGTCAAGTTTAAGAGAATATGAGAGTGCGATCGTATTTGACACCATTTGTGATAAAACGCAATGTTATGAGTATTTCAAGAAAATTTGCAGTCACCTTTTATTATACATATACTTTTTTTTTCTTAACAAGGGGGAAACCTTCAAAAGGTACCCAACGACGTGGGAGCGACGCCGGGTTATGTGGGATTTTTACCGCAATAAAACCCCCCCGGTGGCTGTCCTCAGCGCTTGGTGGAGAACTCCGGGATCTCCAACGGAACGCAACCGGAGTCCTCCAAGCGTGATGCCCCGATCGGGAAAGCAGTTTTCGCTCCCCCCACACCATCTGGTGTTCACGACGGTATGCGACCACACATACCGCCGTCCTTCCCGGGGTCGCTTACTGGACGGTTTGAGCCCATTCTTGCCGCCCGCATCCCCGGAAGCCCCCTTTTAGTCGCCTCTTACGACAGGCAGGGGATACCGTAGCCCTATTCTAGTCCCGGAACTACACTAATATAGAAGTAGGAGGCTGCATACAGCCCACCTGATGTTAAGCAGCGACTGTAAAGGGTGTGCTAAGGGAGACATACTTCTCCGAGGCGATCAGATAGCCCTCAGGGGTAGCGGCGCTTCTTGGGTTCCGCGCTGTCTTCGTCCCGCTAATATCTGGAATTTGCTATTGTGAGTTATGAAGCGATTCGTGTCTATATTCGGAGCGGACTAGCAGTTTACCATCAAGTGGACTTTTTATAATAAAGTATCAGACGAGCATGCAGTCCACCTGATGGTAAGTGGCTACTGCCGCCCATGGACATCTGTAATCAACACCAGATAGGATTAGATATTCCTACCTGAGGTCGGCCACAGATGCGCCGCTACCCCTAAGGACTAAGCTGGAACGCCTCGGAAAAGTATGTTTCTCTTACCAGACCCTTCAAAACGGAACACAGCAGCGCCTAACACTGCTGTTATAACCGAAATAGGTGTGGCGGTGGTGCCGCCGGAGTCGAACCACAAAGGGTTCTACCACCTTCAACCACCTTTACACCAGTTTGGTACTTCCAAAGTTATAAAAATATCTGATTAATTATTTTGTAACACAAACAACAGCCATTTTGTCACTGTTTGCGACATTTATACATGATAGAATTTACGAGTACTGATAACTTATATTTCCTATTGTGAAAACTTGTTGCCGCCATTTTGAAACTTGATAATAACTTTTCGTAATTAATATTCTGTGTCCAATTTACGAGAAATACATTATTCTTTTTTTTCATAATTAAAATACAGGTAGGTTTTTTATAAATAAAATTAAAGTTTGTGAATTTAAATATTGTTTTAAATAACGAATAATGAATATATTTTAAGCTCTACATTGATTATATTATTTACGATGTTATAATAAAATTTATATTTTTTCTTTCATAGATTGTTGAATAATATCCATCTTAAAAACAGCTATTTCAATTTTGAAATTTGTGCAAAAATGAATGACTTCAAGAGGCCAAATCTATGTTTTTTACCTACAAAATATGTAGAGTAAACAGATCTGAAATTATTGTTTCAAAAAAATATACAGGAAATTTAAAATGGCGGCATTAAAATATTAGAATTTCCTGTTTGACATTCAATAGATGACTATAAAATATGAGAGGAAAGGATATAAAAACTTATATAAATTAAAGCTAAGATGTTAGAAGGTGGTAGAACCTTTTGTGGTTTAACTACAGAGGCTCTACCGTTATAACTATTCTGCACTACCTATGCAACAGCGCTATTGTTAAGTGCTACTGTGTTCTGGTTTGAAGGGTGTGGTAAGGGACAAACACTTATGCTGGGCGATGTAACTTAGTCCTCATAGGCAGCAACACAATCCAATCTATGGCCGACTGGTAGGACTCTAATCCTATCTGGGGTTGATTACAGATGTCCATACGGCAGTAGCCACTTACCATCAGGTGGACTGCATGCTCGTCTGATACTTCTATATTATAAAATATTATTCTCCATGTTCTGTTACAATTCTATGAAGAGTATAATAATAAATACCCACTTATTCCAAGCTACAGAACCCGATAACAGATTTTCTTATGCCGAATAAATAAAATGAGACATAATGTTGACTTATCAAACATGAATGCGCGGGACGGTAGCCATATTGCCCATAAACAAACTCTATGTAAAATGGCCGACCGGTCGACCTTTCCAAGAACTATTTTTTTTTTGCTTTTTCTACGTAATGATCTTGGATATAGAGGTTTTATATCTTGTCTTGTTTGGTTTTTGGATATCGGACTGTTTTGACATAGAATAAACGTGAAAATAATGAAAACATTTATTAGATTAAGATAAATAAGGTTGCAGTCCACCTGATGGTAGCTGTGACCAACTCCATTTAGAACAGTTCTGAAGGTGGTAGAACCCTCTGTGGTTCGACTCCGGCGGCACCACCGCCACACCTATTTCTACCTAATAACAGCAGTGTGGTAAGGGAGACAGCTTAGTCCTCAGGGGTAGCGGCGCATCTGTGGCCGACCTCAGGTAGGAATATCTAATCCTATCTGGGGTTCATTACGAATGTCCATGGGCGGCAGTATCTACTTACCATCAGGTGGACTGCATGCTCGTCTGCTACTCCTATATTTCGCTTCGGAAAAGTATGTCTCCCTTACCACACCCTTTAAACCAAGCGCTTGACACTGCTGTTATTAGGCAGAAATAGGTGTGGAGGTGGTGCCGCCGGAGTCGAACCACAAACGGTTCTACAACCTTCAACCGACTGCAACACTATTCATTACGAGCGTATTAAAATTACCGCCAACTGTTCGATCAAATATATTTTTCTGTTACAAGTTAAAACCATTAGTTTTTGTACATAAATAAGACCATAAACCTACCTCCTAATGTCGTATCCGTGACTACCAGAATGCATTCCGGTGCAATAAAAACAAATATAAACTAATACAACAAATAGGAAAAAATGTAAAGCACGCCGCCATTTTGGACGCGCGCACGTTTCGAAGCTAAATCTTTATAGATCGTTTTCGTGCGTGATGTTGGTAGCGTTTTTTCAAAATTCTTTTTTTTTTGGTTGTAGACAAATCATTGATCTATTTGCAGTTTTTGAGTATCCGGTTAAGGGTTATTTGGTTGGACGGAATTTTGGAGATTCAAATTTTAATTTGAAATATCGGTTTAAAAATGGATACAGTGAATTTGATAGTGAAACTGAATGAAAACAGACTTAAATCAACAAAAATAGTATGGGTCTATGAATGTAGAAACCGTTATCTAATATTTATTTTTATCTTTTATAAAATTCTCGTGTCACAATGTTAGTTACCGTACTCCTCCGAAACGGCTTTACCAATTTTCACCAAATTTTATATGCATATTCAGTAGGTCTGAGAATCGGCTACTATCTATTTTTCATACCCCTAAGTGATAAGGGTTGTTTACCCTTAACATTTTTTTATTTTCAAGGCAACACAACGTTTGCCGGGTCAGCTAGTTTATTTATAAAATTCTGAGATTATTTTTGACATGACAAGTTATTCCTTAACATTTTTTTATTTTTTCACGATATTCTGTTTGTAATGTAACTTAATAATATTTGTATTGTTAATTCATAGCTTTTAAAAAGACAATTATTAATTTGCATGTTGTCATCGCCTATAATTGTCCTGGCACGTAGACTTATACCTTCTTGAGTTTATTTAATATTTAGTGCACAAGTGTACAGTAAGTAGACCATTCAATAAAAAAAATATTGCTAGTTACCTAATTTCTGCAACAATTCCTTTTTATTTTAAAATTTTCTTTCCTTTAACCTTTTTGATCTAGGAAACGTCATTCAACAATAACCACAGATTAAATATAAAAGCATGTTCCACTTAACTGTAGAAACCACCAAGGTGTGCAAACATTAAATCAGGAACGTCGTTCATACGTTTTTGTAGCACTCCGGTGGAATTACCGGATTACGGCGCTTAGCATGTAGCAACGGAATAAGAGTTATGTGTGTTGGGGGCGATGGTAATCCGTGAATGCAACGGTGCTAACATCTGGCCGTTTGTGATCGCTTGTAGCTATTAATTGCTCTTGATTGTCTATGAATTTTATATATAGACAAAAAGATTAAATTGTTACTCTATAATTGTCATTGTACGTAAATCTAGTTTTTTATTAAAAGAAATCATCAAATAATCTCCATTTGATGCTACAGAGAATAATATAAAATTTTCGATTCTCTAGGGTTTTTATTGGGTTTTTAGTACTCACCTACTAGATTAGATAGAAATTGTGTGACCTACACATAAGAAAAAACAACGAAAATAATTTTAGAGAATAAAATTACTGAAACACAAACTAGATTATTAGGTAGGTATTTACTTAGTTTCATTTAAACAATTTTAATCGTAAATTTGGAAGACTTGTGTAGGTAACTTCCACGACAACGGACTGCTTTCACAACGTTCCCCTTTGAAGGGTGGGGTAAGAGAGATATACTTTTTGGAGGTAGGTGCTCCAGCTTAGTTCTCAAGATTAGCGGCGCATCTGTGGCCGACCTCAGGTAGGAGTCTATCCCTATATAACATAAAAAAAATCTCATGTCAAGAAAAAGACATTGATGTTGGCCATAGCAACGCCTGAACGTCGATTTAGGCTTCTCGGACCTTTATTTTGATTAGGCATATTTTCTAAATATATATAAATAAAACCAAAAACACGCGAATACATACGAACTTACACGAAATAACCTAACCTATAACAAAGTACTCGTGTGTCATCATACAACTATGTATGAACGTGCCGCGACCGTAAATACGGCGGCAGAACGCCCGCGGGCACGTACAGCCGCTTAGCCACTTTGTAAGGTGTTTAATAGTTTCAGTTATTTGTAAACGGTTGTGACTAATTTGGTTGCTATATCGATATTAGCTACTGTATACATAATATCGATATCATCTGTAGAGTTAGGTACTGATATCGACTACATTCTAAGGTGTTTAAAACTAGTTTTCAGTTAATTGTAAACGGTGGCTAATTTCGTTGCTATATCGATATTAGCTGTTGTATACATGTAACGATATCATCTTTTTAGTTAGGTACTGATGTCTACTGCTTTGTAACGTGTTTAATAGTTTCAGTTATTTGTAAACGGTTGTGGCTAATTTCGTTGATATATAGATATTAGCACCGTTTTATCGATACTAGCTGCTATAAGATGTTTAAGTCTATTTTTTAGTTATTTGTAAATGGTTACGGCTTATTTGGTTTTTACGGCTGATAACGGTTTTTATATCGTTATTAGCACCATTGTAGATATCGATATCAATTGCTCTGTAAGATGTTTAATACTAGACTGTGGTTTTTAGTTTATTTAAAAACAGTTACGGAGTTAATTTGTCTTTTTTTATATCAATATTTGTTGCTGTATCGATACTAGCTGCTTTAATTACTTAAAATTATAGCAGAGAACATTTTCAAGTTTACAGGTCAAGGTTACAGGGCTAATTTGTTTTATTTTTAATTGATGCTAGGTGCTAAATCGGGACAATTAGTAAAAGTGTAGGAATGCGGATTCTTAATCTTAATTTGTTTGGTATAACTTACTATACAACTCAAACGCTCTGTCCACATAGTTGATTTTCTGATGGTTTTTCGAGATTTGGCAAGCGTAAGAAAGGCGTAAGATTTAGAGCGAATTTATTTCCTAAGATAATTTACATTTATTTACTTGGTTTTGCTGTTATACGTTATATCGTTAACGATATCTTGTGTATCGATATACGAATGCGGTTTTTAATAACGGTATAGTTATCGGCACATGCCTAAACCTTAGCTCGGTATAATGTTGCCAGGAAGCTAAACTACGCGCTGAAATATTATACTCAAAACAGTGTTGCTGTTAGCATACTTTAAATAAAGAATGTTAAACTTCCTCAGCAAAATGGAGAGCCAGTTTCCTTAAAGTAATTGTTGGTCGAAAACCTACCTATACGTTCAGCGCCATCTTTTATCAAATATAAAATATAAATATATTGAACTTTGCAGTAGATTTTTATAATATTTAACTCTTTAGTCAAATAGAGCGTTTAAGTTATAATAGAGCAGTGATAGCCTAGTGCTAAAGAAACTCGGCCTTTTCATCGAGGCGTCGTAGGTTCAAATCCCGCAGGTCTAATTTAAAATTTATATGCGTATTTCAGTTTATTTATCACTTGCTTAAACGGTGAAGGAAAACATCGTGAGGAAACCTGCATACCTGAGAGATTTATTAAAATATCTCAAAGGTATGTGAAGTCTACCAATACGCACTTGGCCAACCCGGACTATGGCCTAATCCTTCTCATTCTGAGAGAAGACCCGTGCCCAGCAGTGAGACAGTAATGGGTTAATGATGATGATGATGATGTTAAAATAATTTTGAAGTTTAACTCCAAAGTTATATTTTCAGGGACAAACATTGTTTAAACAATAGGAAACTCCTGTAACAAATTTCGACTTATTTTAGACATTGTATACTTACTAATATGTATACTTATAGAAAAAGCTCTTTTTAGCCCCCTTTTCCTATGCAGGACAATTATATTAAATTATTTAATAAAGCTTACCCACAGCTGGATCCCTCATTCCACAAACACCTAGGACCTGCCAATGTCATGAATGAATGCGTTTATTTTCGCAATTAGTAAATGGATCTACTTATGAACTACGAAAAATCAGTTATTAAGTATCTGAGGTCATAGATTAGTAAAGATTACTCCTAACCCTAACAAAAAAATGTACACAGTTTTGAGAATTGAAATGGTTGCGTAAAAAAGTCTTGCCACGTCTCCGTGCTAAAATGTCCCTAAAATATTTGAAATAATTATTTATTTATTACGTAAATTACGCAGTATTAGTTATTTATTCGTAAATTTTTTCTAAAAATGTTTTATGTCAAAAATTCAAAAAAAGAACTTAAGTACTAATAACCCGTTTGTGGATTAATTCAATTTCAAGGCGGCGAAGTATCTTTACTAATCTATGTCTGAGGTGTAGTCCACGTAAAACTGCTAGTCCGCTCTGAATGTAGAAATGAATCGCGTCGCCACAGCCAATTGTATGACTAGTGACTACACCTGCTCGCAACACCTTCAGAGCAGACTAGCAGTTTGGCGCAGATACCTTTCTACCAATGAAAGAAACATTCATACTTCGAATTTACGTAATATAAATTATCCTTACCTTAAAAAGCTTACGGTTTAAAAAAATATGCACCACTATAAAATAGAAAGTTTAATGGACACCTGGTTTTAAACTAATTAACTAAAGCTTGTCACAACTTTGATTTATTATCCAAACTATTATTTTCTAAAACAATACAGGTTTTAATAATGGCGGTTCGCGCGCCGAACAAAGCTCTTCGCGCCAATTTGGAGCTGACAAGCGTTCCGAAAAAAACAATGGCTGACTTACGCATACATCCTAAATAGTTTTATTTAAAATGTTTAGCTAAATACAGCTCTTTAGGGTTGAAATTTGAATAGAATATTTTTAAACTGTTATTTTATTTTATTGAGGTGCTAAAGTTTTGCCTTTATTTAAATATTTTATGATACGCGTGGGAAACATTGCGACAAAATGACGAATAATAAACAAATTACCGAATTATGAATGAATACGTACGAAACGTATATTGATGTATTTCTTGCTTTTATTTATGCAGGATAATAAATATTAAGTATTTTACCTCACTTATTGTCAATTAAAATTCTATCTAAATCTATCTAATCTAAAGTTTTAAATGTAACCTAACCTAACTAATCCGCCCTAACCTACCTATTTGTTTGACCAGTAATTACAAAAAATAATAAAAAATCTCTTATTTTTTTTTTATTGTGTAAAGCATTTAGTACAATAGGTGAATAATTTCCACCTTCCCGTTCGCGTAAGAACTTCGGGATTAATAGTTTATATAAACATTGTTAAATAGCATCTACCTATATACTATCTACTATACTACATAACTCAATCCTTCCAATACTTTTCCTATTTTGTGCTCACCAACATATGAAAGCTAACGTTTTTTATGTTTAGATGAAGTCACCATGATTTCTTTTTTACCTGTAAGCTTTGTGTACATAATTTATTATCTATCAATTTTATAACTGTCATACAAACGTACCAATTCCGTTTAAAATGATGTAAAAATAAGTATGTCTATAAAATCTAAGAATGATTACTTAATATATAAGTAGGTTACATTATAAAATTAAGTAAGTAGATTTATAGGCCGGCCATTATCGACATTATTAGGGCATACACATACTAGGTATATTGACCTTACTAAATCAGTATACCTAGGTATATAGTGATCGATTTACTGAAAACTTAAATGAATTTATATTAAAAAACGTTTTAAAATGCTTTTATTTTCACTAAAACGTAAATAATAACGTTATGCAATTAATAATAAATATGTATAGAAAAGCTTGCAGCGTGCAAATTACCTAATTTAATCTAAATTCCTTTTTGCGTCTTTTGCGGTTAAAATGCAAGTTAAATAAAAGCTTGTAAAATGGTAGACTCCAGAAATATCATAGTAATATTTTATAATACCTATATTTTCCCAATAACAATAACCTATTTAATATCATAGATTAGTAAAGATTACTCACTCCTAACAAGAAAATGTACCCAGTTTTTTAGAATTGAAATAGTTGCGTAAAAAAGTTTTGCCACGTCTCCGTGCTAAAATGTCCCTAAAATATTTGAAATAATTATTTATTTATTACGTAAATTACGCAGTATTAGTTATTTATTCGTAAATTTTCTCTAAAATGTTTTTATTTGTCAAGAATTCAAAAAAATAACTTACTGAAATAAGCCGTTTGTGGCTTCATTCAATTGCAAGGCGGCGAAGTATCTTTACTAATCTATGTTTAATATAGGTACATATTTTCCTAATAATCCTTACAATTTCTTTATAGTAAGTAGGTATAAGAATATTTATTTTAACAATCAAATCCCTCAATTTTTTAACATAAGATGCCTGTAATACTATTTAATTTTAAAGCTAGTCACTCAACACCAAACTGCAAAATTTTGTCATCCCAAATTCAGTTCCCACAGAAACATGCGAAAGACTTTTACGCATAAAATCATGAATGACTCTGCAGGTGTCTACGTCACAAAAAATACTATAGAGTAGTAAACAGCACAACCTGCCATAGACACGTGCGTCCGTTGTGGCCAGAAACAATGGCTCTATCACACCTCCGCCAAAAAAAACAAAGACCGTAGACTTTTTTTAGGCGCGAAAACTTTATTATCTGCGCTGACGTTCCCACACTTTTTTTTGTGTAGCAATTTACTAATTTGTTTAACAGATAATTAAAATTTACAGGTTGGTTTATGATGTCACAACATTTTAATTTCTTTAGGTTTTAGGGCTCGGTAACAATATGCATTTTTGAAAATATACTTTGGAATAAGAGAAAAGAAAGTTGTATTGTACTTTTTTGTATCTCTTATTAAGGAATCTTAGCTACCTATCTATACCTAAACCCTTTGAAGGTGTCGGAACCCTTGCTACTGCCGGCCATGGACATCTGTAATCAATCCTAGATAAGATTAGATTCCTACCTGTGTGGTCGCATATCGCTGTAATCACCAGGGGATATGAGAGGAGCGTAAATTGCTCCCCCCAGGGCAGAGCCCGATAGAAGGGCATCGCGTTAGGAGGACTCCGGCTGTGTTCCGTTGGAGATTCCGAAGTTCTCCACCAAACGCTGAGGACGGCTACCGGGGGGGTTTTAGTGCGTTAAAATCCCACATAACCCGGCGTCACTCCCATGGCGTCGGGTACCTTTTGAAGGTTTCCCCCTCGTCAACAAAAAAAAGGCTATAATTACCACACCTAGTAGATACAGGACAAAGATGACATTGTCCAGATAGTATTATAATTATGACCAAAGATTATGACAATGTAACATAATTTTATAATCCTTTAACAGGTGTACATTATCCGGTTACGAAAGTTGGGTAATGGTAAACATCTGCGTTTACTTAAATGAGATTAGTCTTTTTTGTTTTATTGTCTCGCAAAATCGGGTTTACTGATTCTTAATAAAGGATATTTTTACCTAATAACAGCAGTGTTAGGCGCTGCTGTGTTCCGGTTTGAAGGGTGTGGTAAGGGAGACAGACTTTTCCGAGGCGTTCCAGCTTAGTCCTCAGGAGTAGCGGCGCATCTGTGGCTAACCTCAGGTAGGAATATCTAATCCTATCTGGAGTTGATTACAGATGTCCATGAGCGGCAGTAGCCACTTACCATCAGGTGGACTGCATGCTCGTCTGCTACTCTTATATTATAAAAAAAAGGAATCTTCTGTGATAGTTAACAGAGATTTAGTTGATCGTATTTTGCGTATTTCGAATCGAACACGGAAAGTTTCGTGACGACCCGCGTGGCGGAGAGGTCACCATACCAATCTGAAGCGCAAAGGGTTCTGGGCTCGATCCGGCCCAGCCTTACCATGAGTTTTCAAAACATCCCACAATTTTACGTTACGTTCACTCAATCCATTATTCTGTTCTGTTTGCTTAGTAGACTGAGTAAACGTAACAATAAGTAAGTGCTCAAGTTCTTTTTGTCTACTTCACATGTTTGCAAAAAAGAGAGACAAAACATAAGCGGACTAGCAGTTTGACGCGGACTATACCTAATTTACGGGCTGTCCATCAAAGTTCTCACATTTTAGTTTAATAAATTAAAAATACTTTAAAAAACATTACCTAAAAATGTATGATTTAGTCATTTTGCTTTCATTTATTCATTTTCATTCGAGAATTACGTTGATGATCAATAAAACAATTAAAATAAAATAAGACAACTTGTAAAATCCGTGTTATTGATACCAAACTAGACGTCTTCCCATACACTGCACACGTGCGTCTAATCCATAGGATCCGGGTGTGGCGGTGGTCCCGGCTCCGGCTCACGAGGGCTTATTGTTTTTGTCGTGAGAATGATTTAGTGAATGAATAACCTAATCATTCTTTAAAATTATGATTTAAAAGTGAAAAATGAATTTGAAATGCCATTACAGTAATCTATTTTTTTTTGTCATTAATAAAAATAACTATTAGGATTAGCATAAACTGTAATATTTTTTTTTTTATATAATATAAGAGTAGCAGACGAGCATGCAGTCCACCTGATGGTAAATGCCTACTGCCGCCCATGGACATGTGTAATCAACCCCAGATAGGATTAGATATTCCTACCTGAGGTCGGCCACAGATGCGCCGCTACCCCTGAGGACTAAGCTGGAACGCCTCGGAAAAGTCTGTCTCCCTTATCGAACCCTTCAAACCGGAACACAGCTGCGCCTAACACTGCTGTTATTAGGTAGAAATAGGTGTGGCGGTGGTGCCGCCGGAGTCGAACCACAAAGGGTTCTACCACCTTCTTAAATTGATCCTATTAGACTGATTATAGTTTTTTTTATAATATAGGAGTAGCAGCCGATCATGCAGTTTATCTAATGGTAAGGGACTACTACCGTCCATGATCATTTGTAATCAATTCCAGATAAGATTAGTTTTCTGAGGTCGGACACAGGTGCGTCGCTACCGCTGAGGACTAAACTGAAATACCTCTTCTTCCTTACCTTCCCTTCAAACCAATTTTACTGATATAACCACACCAACCTAATGGAGGTTTCCGGATTCAATGAATAAGTAATTTTGTACGGATCTACGACACAGTACATCGTATTATAGTGTATAAAGTGTAATTTTTGTATCAATTTAGTAATTTTCAATCTTAATTCTATATTTTAAAAACAATTAAAAGCGTTTAAAAATTAAAAGACATGTAATTAATAATTTTTACCCTTAAAATGATTGATATTAATTCCTAATTGTTACCTTAAGATTACCTTATCCTTTGATTTAAAATTGCATTCACATTAATTTAATATTAACATACAGTTGAGCCATTATTTAGGAATCAATTTTATATCCAACTAAATATTTGCAACAAGATCAAATCTAATAAGCAAGTCTATCAGAAATAAAAATATAACCTTTTATGAATCAACTTCCATTCATTCTATTAATTCGTATCTCAAATTATGCGTACCCACGTGTCGTATTATATTTCAAAAGCAAAACAAAAATCAATAAAACTCAGTGAATAAAATTTGCATATCTACTATCTCGGCAGAATAGAATGGAGTCCTTGCTCCTTGCAACTTGACGCGCGAAATGACAATCGACATTTGACACTTGAGCTTTCATAGGATGCCCACACACCTGTAATATTATTGATAATAAATATCGACACAATAATTATAATCTGTCTCTACTAATTATTGCTTATCAAAGTTCGAAAATTGACTTTTTCAAGGCTTCCGTAAGGAAGGGTAAAAACGGAACCCTATATTAATTAAGCCTCCGCTGTCTGTCCGTTTGTTGATCTGTCACAGGGCTCTATCTCAAGAAACGTAATCGATAGACGCACGATTTTTTTTCCAGAATACGTATAACGGTGACCAGAATACGTATAACAAAAAAATCTATATTTAGATACTTAACTTAAAAAAAAAAAAATGTATGGGGGTCGCCATACAAGGATCCGCTATTTTTTAGCATTTTTCGCTTTATGTATTAAACCGTAACAGGTAGACAGTTCAAATTTGCACAATGCATTGGTTACTAAGGCTGCTATAATAACATACACCAAAAATAGTAGAATAAATAAACCTTTGGTGAAACGGAACCCTCAATTGGGCTGAAACTGCTTTGTGAGTTACAAAGTAATATTGATTACTAAGACTTAGTAATATTGATTAAACTTGATTATGATTTATTTTTAATTTTGGAACTAACTTAACTCTGTTAATTACAATATTATAATAACTTAAACTAAATTTAAACAAATAGAAATAAAATTATTTACAGCAATCAAAAAATAACTAAAACTATAACAAATAAAATAAATGAGCCAGATCGCTGCCCCGCGGTAGTGTACCCAAGACACTAGCAGCATTACCTCGTTGTATTGCCAAACTTATTTGTTGACCGAGGTAAGCTCCAGCTCTTGGATCACCACCAGGTCTCAATCAAGCGCGAAGACAATTCTTTATAAAATTGCTTCGCGTCTGGTCCCCACGGTCTCATCGTCTCCACTGCGAAGGGCACTTGATTATTACATTTAGTAACTGTAATTTTGCATCACTTTTATTAAGCATTATTTTTATTTTTATTTAACTTAGACGTAAGGTATAAACCTTACGTCTAAGTTGATTATAAAAGTATAGTCCGCGCCAAATCACTAGTCCGCTCTAAAGTTGTTGCAAGCAGGTGTAGTCATACAATTTGCTATGGCGACGCGATTCATTTCTATATTCAGAACGGACTCGCAGTTTTACGCGGACTGAACAATGTTATTGATATAAGTATCTTCTTAATCCCTCGCGTAAACCCTTAAACCAACATCTTCAACTTAACGCGTTCACAAAGGGACAGTTATTACAAACAAAATGACAACATTATCAATACAACAATAAGATTCAATCGACCCGTCGAATCTGTCAAATATATACGGGCTTAGGTACGTGTCTTATTTCAAGCGATGCTACATTATCGCTAGTACAGAGCACAATATAAATATGCATTTTTCGAAAATAGGAATTTTCGTTTAGTCTATAGAAGTTTTAAATCTGCAAAAATATGTAGAAAGTTAGTAATTTTCTACATGTCTTATTTTCTATGAACGATATCAAAAAAATAACTTAACGTAATAATTAATTTTAATATTATAATCATGTCACATTATGTGACTGTATTGTGAGTGCTATACATAAACAAATATATAGGTCTATGCGTAAAATAATAAATCCATTAGGTATCTGTTTTAACGATAATAGAATCTTTCCTTTATACTTTAAGTGGAAAAATATTTATAAAATTGAAAACTTACTAAGCACGGTCAAATCTCAAACTACATTACACGAATACGTTAATATTACGATTGACACTAGAAAATTATTTTATTTGTCTCGCTTCGCCATTCGTCGTCAGTGATGTGACGCAAATTGTATTGTCAACCATTGCTATTGTCACTACCTGTTTTTTTTTTTCGGAAACGGACATAGGAAACGAAGGTGTTGCAGCCAGTACCGATTTGAACCTGTTAGTGTAAGGTGCATTTCCTATATTGCGTAATATTGCACTTGTGTAGACAGCCTTTTATTTTCACGGAACATTTTTTTTAATTAATGAACAAAGTAAATCGTGTTAAGTAATTGGTATATTCAGCCAAATATTTTTCTAAATATTGTAAAAGTATATTAAAAGTAAAAAAATATTTATAATGAAATATCCGTGCCGAAAAACCTTTAGCAAATATTCAGCTGAGCTTGAAATGGAAATATGTAAGTACAACTAAAATCAATTATAAAATAAAAAATAGAATCTATCTTATTTTGTTTGCTAAGATTTTTTGAACGCACACAATCTTTGTGATTTGTATCTGTACAAATGTGTTTGTGTGTGTATTTGTATTTTTCTATTTGTATGTGTGTATTTATGTAAATATACCTTCAGACAATACAACACAAATAAGCAGTAATAAAACACTTAAATATTTTCAAAGTCTATCTTTTTTTATGAATTTCATTAAATATTTCTTAAAGTGAGCTTTTTATAAAATAGAGTAGGTATACTCTGATAATATGCCTCGAAAGCTTACAAAAGTAGGGCGCCGCCCGCCTTTTGTTGTATTGATAAGTCACAAAGAACTATATAGGTAGTATAGGTACGACGATCGTTTCAATTCTTAGGTATTCTCATCTATGATCGGCTTGAGGTAGAACCAGGGGGCCTACCACCATCTTTTAAAAACCATCATAGATCAGGAAAGTTTTATTTTCTCCTTAAAACAGTAAAATATTCCGTCATACACAGTTGAACAAACTTAAACCCTATTAATTTTTCGCTTATCCATTGTAAAAAACCAACTGGAATTGTCATATTTTGCTTAAAAAGTTAAATTTTCTGCAAAAAAAGTAAAAGTATGATTAAAATAATATTGTTTTAAGAGATGGTAGTAACCGCCTTGTTCTATATGGAGTTGTTGTTGTTGTTGTTGTTGCTGTTGTTGTTGTTGTTGGTTGGAGATGTCCGTACGGCAGTGACAACTTACCAACAAGTAGAATGCATGCTCGTTTTCTATTACAATCTATAAAAATACAGTTTTAATCTTATATAAAATTCTCGTGTCACAATGTTAGTTACCGTACTCCTCCGGAACGGCTTTACCGATTTTCTCCAAATTTTATATGCATATTCACTAGGTCTGAGAATCGGCTACTATCTATTTTTCATACCTTAGTGATAAGGGTTGTTCGCCCTTAACATTTTTTTTATTTATATGGCAACATAACATTCGCTGGGTCGGCTAGTAATGTGATAAAAATAATATAGTGCCTACTTAATATAAAAAAAATAAAATTCAAAAAATATTTGCGCATAAATTTATTTACGAAGTCGCACTTCAATCGAGTCAGTAACAGAATAAGTTCATTAATTATGCGAACTGCAACCAACCCTTTATTATCTCGAATTTAACTTACAAATCATTCTCGTTGTGAATTTCTATGACTAATTTACACTCAGAAGATATACCTACAAAAGAGTCCTAACACGTAATGTGACCATATGTCCTCTTTGGACGAAGAGTCTCACTTTTTGATGTGAAACATCTATAGCCGCACGTAAAACCGATTTCTGGCGTGGCGACGCATGCCGTGCGCAAAAATCGTAATATTTTATTTTATCATTATGACATATTTAGTTCCTATCACAATATGTTCTTTTCTGCATATTACTTTTACAAAATAATGTCGATGTTTCACATCTGCCAGGCGTCCCGTGACGGCTCACATGTTTTTTTTTCATAATATAGGAGTAGCAGACGAGCATGCAGTCCACCTGATGGTAAGTGGCTACTGCCGCCCATGGACATCTGTAATCAACCCCAGATAGGATTAGATATTCCTACCTAAGGTCGGCCACAGATGCGCCACTACCTTTGAGGACTAAGCTGGAACGCCTCGCCTGTCTCCCTTACCACACCCTTCAAACCAGAACACAGCAGCGCTTAACACTGCTGTTATGAGGTAGAAATCGGTGTGGCGGTGGTACCGCCGGAGTCGAACCACAAAGGTAGAGATAATATAGGTAGAGCGTACTGAGGTTTGGGAACTGCCCCTTCTGCCACATTTTTTTTGGACGGCGGGAAAATATTTTTTGTTGTAGAATGAAAACATCGTGACGTTATGTTCCGTGACACACCTGACTTTTTAAAACACCTCACAAAATATAGGGAGAAAAACTCTTTAAAAAGCACTTTAAAAAAATCAAAAGTATCTTAGGTAGCGCGGTAGATTACCTATAGTCTAATCCTCATTCTGAGAGGTGCCGTGCCCAGTAGTGGGTTAACGACATTTATATTCGTTTATATAAACTTATTACACCTCTTTTTGCGTCAGAGGTTAATAATACAAAAATATTTCTTATAAAACTTTCCACAATTTCCTGATACGAGACAAATAACTGGCCACATTTAATATCATACCTACCCCACCAAAACCCTACAAAAATTACACATTCAAAAAAATAATGACGTCATGCATATTTATCAAACTCTTACCTTTGCCTCGCGAAAGAAAAAACGTCTACGGCTTTGGCGGGAAAACAACAACGCCATGAATAATTCACTCTAATACTTACAAATGACCTTGCGGGCTTACAGAAATAAATTCCCCTCAGCGGCTAAAAGTGTGACAATAAATAGAACATATGGCCGCTATTTGTAATTGGCGGGAATGGAATTTACGATCGATTTTCGAAATAGTTTTATTCCCGCGCAATGCAATTTCTTAGGCAAACGTTAATAGTTTAGATACTTGCCGAGTACCGACGAATAGGTGCCAATAGAGCACGAGCACGAGCACTTATCTGGCTGTAGGTATTCGGCATTAACGTTATTTGAAATCCAAACAAACGTTTAAAATTACTAAGTTTTATGTTTATGACTGAAGTTACACTTGTAAAATAATTTTAATATTTACAATAAAACATAAAACCTATTATAAAGTTCATATTCGAAGGGCAGCACGTATTCGGCATTAACATTATTTGAAATCCAAACAAACGTTTAAAATTACTTACGTAAACCTATTTCTGCCTAATGACGCTGCTATGTTCTGGTGAGACGGATCGAATCTTATCCGGGGTTGATTATAGATGTCCATGGAAGGCATTAGCCAATTGCCATCTGGTGGACTAAGACTCCGCTGTCTGTCCGTCTGTCACAGTAACATATAAACACTTGATATTTTTCGAACTAACTGTTGAACCGAATTAAATTTTCACAATTATTGTACTTCAATGGCTGCTATAATAACAAATACTAGAAATTAAAAGAAAAACGAAAATTTTGGTGGTTGCACTTGGCCAATTATCATTAATTCCTTACCACATCAATACTAAATCTGAACATCTTTCCAGCGTGCCGGAAAGAGCGCGCGGCGCCGTACTCCCTCGACGCGGCCGCCATCATGAAGGAGAAGAGCAAGAACGCGGCGCGATCGCGGAGAGAGAAGGAGAACGCAGAGTTCTTGGAGCTGGCGAAGCTGCTGCCCCTGCCTTCAGCGATTACGTCACAGCTGGACAAGGCTTCTGTTATACGACTGACGACGAGCTATCTTAAGATGCGACAAGTATTCCCAGATGGTAAGTAGACATTAAGTGTAGAGGAAGACAGAAGACGGAGAGAAGAGAACGCCGAGTTCCTAGAGCTGGAGAAGCTGGTGCCGTCAGCGATTACGTTACAGCTGGACAAATCCTCTGTTATCTGGCTGACGACGAGCTATCTTAAAATGCGTCAGGTATTTTCAGATAGTAAGTAATAGTAGAAGAGGGACAGAGAAGGAGAACGCAGAGTTCTTAGAGCTGGCGAAGCTGCTGTCCTTGCCTCCAGCGACTACGTCACAGCTGGACAAGGCTTCTGTTATACGACTGACGACGAGCTATCTTAAGATGCGACAGGTGTTCCCGGACGGTAAGTGTTAGTAGAAGATGGAGACAGAAGTAGAACGCAGAGTCCCTGGAGCTGCTTAAACTGTAGCTTTAGTGCTCGATGATTACGTCACAGGTGGACAAATCCTCTGTTATCCGACTGACGACGAGTTATCTTAAGATGCGTCAGGTGTTCCCAGACGGTAAGTATCTAGAAGAGGGAGAGAGAAGGAGAACGCAGAGTTCTTAGAGCTGGCGAAGTTGCCCTTGCCTTCAACGATTACCTCAAAGCTGGACAAGGCTTCTGTTATACGATTGACGACGAGCTATCTTAAGATGCGACAAGTGTTCCCAGATGGTAAGTGTTAGTAGAAGGAGAGAGAAGGAGAATGCAGAGTTCTTAGAGCTGGCGAAGCTGCCCTTGCCTTCAACGATTACGTCACAGCTGGACAAAGCCTCTGTTATACGACTGACGACAAGCTATCTTAAGATGTGTCAGGTGTTCCCAGATGGTAAGTGTTAGTAGAAGGAGAGAGAGGGAAAACGCAGAGTTCCTGGAGCTGGTGAAACTACTGCCCTTGCCTTCAGCGATAACGTCACATCTGGTCCTCTATACAGCTGTTAGGACTACGTCACAGCTGGAAAATCGACCATGTGTTAATGACAAGTTATCTCGAAGTAACTTAGGTATCGAAGGTTGCTTTTTTCAAGTTGAACAAATCATGTTGTCAAGTTTTCAAGTCCTTTTTTTTCAAATAATATCAATTCAAAGTGTTGCACATCAGGAATCATGACGCATCTATCCCGAAAAAAATCTTCCATCATTTTGTTTTTTGCCACCATCTATTTTGAAACAGACCTCCTTCAACAGGTCTTGGAGACGCCTGGGGTGCTGCGCCCCCGCCGCCGCAGCCCCGGGAGCTGTCCATCAGGGAACTAGGGTCCCATTTGCTGCAAACCCTGGATGGATTCATCTTCGTCGTAGCACCAGACGGCAAGATCATGTATATAAGCGAAACCGCCTCCGTCCATCTTGGGCTCAGTCAGGTAAGGCAATGAAAGGCAGAATCAGAATCGAGATGAGAACCAGAATCTTAATCTAAACTTAGCTGTTAACGTAATATGAATAAAATAAGTATTTTTTTCGAAATGAGCCTTTTCCTTTGGTTAGTCATTTATAATTACTTCCCAGAATTTAATCCTTATAAGTGATACTATCCGATTGAGAAAAAATATAGGTGTATGTTTTTTCGAAATGAATTTGTTCCATTCCCGGAAATTCGGAATTCTAGGAAAACAGATTTAGATAAAAAAACGAATGATCAGTTTTTTTCAATATTGGCCTCATAATTCCTTTCAGCATATTCGCTTTTCTTAGTTTCGTATTTGGCTATGAAGACCCACTTGAAAATAACATTTATTATGTGGCCCATGTTACCAACTTATCGACATCAGCCCTAAACTATTCTTCATCTTGGAAAAAGAACCGTCTCCAAAAGTAGAGAAGTGTAGGAAAAGAGTTTAATAATGGAGTTGTCCAGGTGGAGCTGACTGGCAACTCGATCTATGAGTACATCCACCAAGATGATCATGAGGAGATGAGCGCGGTCCTCAGCCTGCAGACTCCGATTGGCCAGCACATGCAGTGCTTAGGGTGAGTACTTAAGATTAAATAACATATTTGAAGGTGGTAGAACCCTTTGTAGTTCGACTCCGGCGGCACCACCGCCACACCTATTTCTACCTAATAACAGCAGTGTTAGGCGCTGCTGTGTTCCGGTTTGAAGGGTGTGGTAAGGGAGACATACTTTTTCGAGGTATTCCAGCTTAGTCCTCAGGGGTAGCGGGATCTGTGGCCGATCACAGGTTCAACTCTAATTTTATCTGGGGTTGATTACAGATATCCTTGGGCAGTAAAAGCCACTTATTATCAGGTGGACTGCATGCTTGTCTGTTAGTCCTATATTATATAAGTTTCCCCACCCTAAAGTCAAATTTCGAATCATTATTAATTTTAATTATTTCTCAGTTATCCAGTGGGTGGGACGTGGGGTCCGTCAGTGGACATCGAGTGTGAACGAGCCTTCTTCATCAGGATGAAGTGTGTGTTAGCTAAGAGAAACGCTGGGCTCACCACCGCTGGTTATAAGGTAAAGTATAATGTGGAAGGTAGTTAGTTACTATCATGATTTCTTCCCTTCGGACATTTGTAGGCAATGTTATAGTCCGCGCCAAACTGCTAGTCCGCTCTGAAGTTGTTGCAAGGAGGTGTAGGCATACAATTTGCTATGGCGACGCGATTCATTTCTATATTCAGAGCGGACTAGCAGTTTAACGCGGACTATACTCCGTAATACCGAATAAGTGATCCACTGTTAAGAATATGATTTCGGGTTCCGTACCAATGGTAAAACCGGAACCATATTACTAAGCCCTCGCTGTCTGTCCGTCTGTCACGGATATGCTTGTTGTTGTGTTCGACCGCATTGGCTCTCTGACTACACCTGCGTGCATTAACTTCAGAGCGGACTAGAAGTTTGGCGCGGACTATACCACACTACTGTTACACGATAGGCTAGTGGTTAAGAAACTTGATCTCCCGATCGAGGGGTCCGGGGTTCAAATCCCAGGCACGCACCTCAGATTTTTCGAAATCATGTGCGTATTAGAAATTAATTATCACTTGCTTAAACGGTGAAGGAAAACATCGTGAGGAAACCTGCATACCTGAGAGATTTATTAAAAAAAAAAACTCTCAAAGGTATGTGACGACGTGAAAGGTATGTGAAGTCTACCAATACGCACTTGGCCAGCGCGGTGGACTATGGCCTAATCCTCATTCTGAGAGGACACCCGTGCCCAGCGGGACAGTAATGGGTTGATGATGATAATGACACACTACGTTCCTCACCACGTTAACATCCTTCGTCTCCAGGTAATCCACTGCTCCGGCTACCTCCGAGCCAGGAGGTTCGGAGAGGGAGCAGCCTCCCTCGGCCTGGTGGCTGTGGGACACTCCCTCCCGCCCTCAGCGGTGACAGAGCTGAAGCTGCACTCCAATATGTTCATGTTCCGAGCCTCTCTCGACATGAGACTCATATTTTTGGATGCCAGGTAAGATAATTTGATGTTTTTTTGACGGTAGGTTTATACGAAAAAATCTGTTTTGACGGTAGGTATTTTTTATGGTAGGTATGTTATTTTTTTACGGTACTCATGTATTTTTATGGTAATTATGAAGGGAGGTATTTTTTTTACGGTAGTTATATTTTTTTGGTGTAGGTATGTTTTTAGATTCTTTTACGGTAGCTATGTTTTTTTTGGACGATAGGGATGTATTTTTTGGGCAATAGGCGTTTACTTTTTGGACCCTAGGTAGGATAGGTTAGGTTAGGTTAGGCAAAAGCTACAATCCAGGAGGGAGCAGCCTCCCTTGGCCTGGTGGTGGTGGGTCACTCCCTCCCACCCTCAGCGGTTACAGAGCTGAAGCTGCACTCCAATATGTTCATATTCCGACCATCTCTGGATATGAGACTTTTATTTTTGGATGCTACGTAAGATATTTTGATTTTTTTAAGGTAGAAATGTATTTTTTTACTGGCTCGTATTTTTTAAGGGAGGTATGTTATTTAATTTTTTTTAGACGGCAGTGATGAATTTTTGTCTAGATATGTTTTTTATTTTTTTTATGTTAAGTAGGATAGGTTAGGATAGGTAAGGTTAGGTTAGGTTAGGTTAGCTAAGAAAGGTTCTACTATGTATTTATCACTACAATGACTTTACTAAAGTAAACTTTAAAAATATAAATACAAACTTCAGTAAGTTCGGAAAGCTTTAAATGTATTTAAAACATATGTAGCGCGGGAACACTTTTCGGTTTTATTATTTTAAAAGAAAAGAAGGTTCGATTTGCCCGACGGATCCCCAAACATCGTACGATGTCCTTGCCGGCGCCTGACCAATCAGGAGCGATCGTACGATGTGCAAGGATACCGCGCATGCGCCTGAGCTTATGCCTTGCGCCGTGTTTTTGAGAATAAAGCAGAGTTGCTTTGGAGCCGCGCGAGCGAATGCGTCTGCGCGCCAGCGTCTTCCGTCGAGGCCCCTTTTGTTAAATCTAAGTTTTTTGTAAAACAATCCAAGTTTTTTATAATAAATAAAAGTTTTTGTTATAAATTGTCGCCCAACTTAGCGGCCGAACGTATTCTTTAGTTTCGGATAGTGGAAAATGCCGACGACGAGACAGCGTGTTGTGGAGAAGGAGGACATCGTTCCAGTGGAGGACTCTAGCTCCACTGGGGAAGAGCCTGTTACCGGCGCGACGGCGCCGACGCAGTATGGACCTTCTGAACAATTTCTGTCCACCTTACTGGAAAACATCGCGAAGACGCAAGCGGAGGCAAATAAGGCGCTTATCAACGCGCTGCTCGCGGCGCCTCGTGGAGTCGTGAACTCCGAGGCGTCGTCTCCTGAGGTAGCGGCTGGCCCGACGAGTCCGACGACGGCTGCGATGACGTCGTCGTTCATAGACCACGGGGCAGTACCGGCCGCAGGCGGCAACTTCACCGCGTGTACGGCGCGGTTTGACGGCGCATCAAACGACCCAGAAGTATTGGAGGCGTTTCTGGACTCCGTGGGAGTGTATAAAGAGTGCGCCAATGTTTCCGACGTGCACGCGCTGCGAGGCCTGCCTATGCTCCTCTCCGGGGACGCCGCCGTGTGGTGGCGCGGCGTACGAGACTACGTGACTACGTGGGCGGACGCGAAGATGCGTTTGCGGGCCATGTATGGTGCTCCTCGACCAGCGTACAAAGTGTTGCGTGAGGTGTTTGCCCGCGAGCAAAGAGAAGTGCAAAGTGACAAATTTATTAATGGCATTAGGTCCCTTATTGCGCGATTGCCATATCGTTTAGCGGACGAGTTACAAGTAGACATTGTGTACGGACTCCTAGACCGGCGTATTCGCAAACGTGTTCCCCGCGAGTGTGTGATAGATTTAAATCATTTGATTGAGAGGGCACGGGTAGCGGAAGACGCGGCACGAGAAGTAAAATCCAGTCAGGCAAGTGCAAAGCGAACCTCGGGTAAGTCCAATGAAAGTTTTCCCGCGCTTACTGATTCGACTGAGTTACCACGTAATACAAGGAGACCGCGTTGCAGCGCTTGGAGAAAATTCGGGCATTCAGTAGATGAGTGTGTTAATCAGTCACGAGTAGGTGGACCGAATAAAGTAATTAAGTGTTATGGTTGTGGGAAAGTAGGCGTGATTAGGTCGAAATGCGACGTGTGTAATAATTATAACGCTAAGCCCACAGATTTCCACGTTGCTGTTGTCGAAGCGACGAGAACGAAAATGTTAGGTTCGGACACCGCGCGTAAATGTGACCGTAAATGTACGTCCGACGCCGGACACGAGTCCGACGTCGTTGGTAGGTCTGATCATGTACAGAAGTTAGACGTCAAAAGTAGGTATAATTTCGAGTGTACGTCCGACGCCAGACACGGGTCTGACGTCGATGATAGGGTCGACAGCGTACAGGACTCTGACGTCGACGGAAGGTCAGAGGTCAAGTGCACGTACGACGTCAGATGCGAGTCTGACGTCGAACACTACTTTGATGTCGATTTTAGTACCGTTACAAGTAAGAGTGCTATTCAACCGTTATTGAATATTAGCGTTATGGGTCGTCGAGGTGTGGCAGTTATGGATACTGGTGCTACACATTGCATAGCCAGTCCGTCCCTGTATAAAATATTATTAGACTCTAACATAAAATTTAGGAATGTCGAATATAGGATACGTTTAGCAGATGGCTCTCGAGTAGAACGGGAGTTATTGGAAGCCAGCGTTACAGTGACCGTAGAAGGTCGCGAGATACAGACGGATTTTTTGGTACTGCCTGGCGATAATACTAGGACACTCCTTGGTATCGAGTTTCTGTCCCGTGCGGGTATAGTGATGGACGTTGCGCAGGGTAAGTGGACATTCGCGGACGAACCCGATCGTCACTATTATTTTAGGCAAGAGCACTCGCGGAACGCCCCCGCGAAAGAATTGATGTTCGCCAGTTCCGCAGATCTCTCCTTGCGCGCCGATGAGGGAATCAAACTTACTCACCAGCAGAGACGTACTTTAGATGATTTTATACAGCGAAGAACCGCGCAGTTCGCCCTGAATGGACCTGCAACGGAGTTCGCAGTACATCATATAAAGGTAAAGCCAAACCAGGAGCCAATCGCGTCGCCGCCATATCGTTTATCCCAAAATAGGAAAGAAGCTCTACAGAACGAACTAGAGAAGCTCCTTCGAGATGACGTCATCGAGGAATGTGAGTCCCCTTGGGCCTCTAATGTCGTACTAGTATCGAAGAAAGGGGGTGGATGGAGACTGTGTATTGATTACAGGAAACTCAATGCCGTCACCGAGCCAGACCGGTACCCGCTCCCTCGCATGGAAGACATACTGCATGCAGCCAAGACTAGTAATTTCATGACGACATTAGATCTAAGGTCGGGATATCATCAGGTGAACGTGGCACTTGAAGATCAAGACAAGACAGCTTTTACGAGTCCATTAGGTACGTATAGGTTTAAACGTATGCCAATGGGATTGCGTAATTCAGGAGCTACATTTCAGAGGCTCATTGATCGTTTTCGATCTAACCTGAAAGGTATTGAACTATTTGCTTACTTGGACGATTTGGTAGTACTATCTCCTGGGCCCTTCGAGAGACATTTAGCAGATCTGGAAGCGGTTTTCGAGCGACTGGAAATGTTCAAGCTGCGTGTTAACAGGGAGAAAAGCCATTTCGCGTGTGATCAGGTAAAGTTTTTGGGCCATGTAATCGTTCCGGGAGGTATCCAAATGGACCCCGAAAAGACTGCTGCGATTGAGAGTATGGGAAGCCCAAATAATGTCAAAGAGTTAAAGTGTTTTATACAAACTGCAAGTTGGTTTCGTCGTTTTATCAATAATTACGCAGAGGTGGCGAGACCCCTCACGAACCTATTGAAGAAGACCAGCTCCTGGAAGTGGGGTGCTGAAGAAAAACAAGCGTTCGAGCATATTAAAAATCTTTTGGTAAGTGCTCCAATTCTGCGACAAGCAGATGAGACGAAACCTTTTATTCTTTGCACAGATAGCAGTGCATACTGTTTAGGTGCGGTTTTGATGCAGGGGGAGGGCCCTGACGAAAGACCGATAGAGTATGCGAGCCGACTCCTTACTAGCGCTGAACGAAATTACTCGACGACAGAGCGCGAGGCCTTGGCGGTCGTATGGGCTGTAGGTAAGTTCCGTGGCTATATAGAAGGAGCGAAGATTACTGTTCGGACAGATCATCAGCCACTACGCTGGCTTATGAGCCAACGGTCACCGTGCGGACGACTGGCTCGATGGGCTCTGGTGTTGCAGGAGTTCGACCTTGTCATCGAATACACGCCCGGTCGGTCTAACGTAGTGGCAGATACGCTGTCACGCCCAGCATGTGCGCAAGACCCGGACTCCGATATGTATATGGCAATTGTAGATATGCCGAGGCGAAGCAAAGCTGACGTCCGTGAAAACCAGCGAAAGGACCCAGAGGTGTGCAAGATCATCGACGATCTTGAAGCTGACGAACCCTCAAGGGGGAGACCCTGGTCAGATAAAGGTTTCACTATATCTGACGGCATTTTATACAGGTACAGCTTGGAGTCCGACGAAGATGAAGAAGCGTGTCTAGTAGTGCCAGAGCATGAGCGCGCGAAAGTGATGGAGGATTTACATGATGCACCTACAGCAGGTCACTTAGGTGTGGAGCGAACATTGCACCGAGTGCGCGCGCGGTTTTATTGGCCCGGCATGCGCAAATTTGCGACTAATTATATAAAAGGATGTACACTATGCCAGAGATATAAGGCGGATAACAGGAAGCCGGCGGGATTGTTGCAAACTCCGGCCGTGTCCAGACGATTCGAAGTAGTTTCTGTGGATCTCTTCGGACCCCTCGTTGAGACGTCTAGGAAGAATCGATGGATCCTGATTGTGGAAGATGTAAGTTCACGTTGGGTGGAACTGTTTCCACTGCAGCAGGCCACCAGCGCCGAGTGCGCTCTAACTTTGACCAACGAGGTGTTTCTTAGGTATGGCGTGCCACGTCGTCTAATCAGTGACAATGGTGTGCAGTTCGTGAGTGGGGTAATGCAGCAGATTTGTCACGTGTTGGGGATAACTCAGTCACTCACTCCATATTATCATCCTCAAGCCAACCCGATTGAGCGGAAAAATAGAGACCTCAAACCTCAGCTGGCCATACTCGTAGGTCAAGACCATTCTACGTGGGATCTGCATCTTGCGTCGGTGAGGTTCGCTATGAACTCTGGGATCACTGCTAGCACCGGATTTTCCCCAGCTTATCTTACCTTTGGGAGAGAGCTGAGAGCACCATCAGATTCTGCGTCGGATATGAGAGTTATCGTTGAGAATGATAATTTTGTGCCAGCTATTACTCCATACCTGAAGAGGATAGCCTGCACGTTGGAAGACGCCAGAGATACCCATGAGAGAGCGCAGGACACCCAGAAAAGGAACGCTGATAAGGGACGAAGGACGCCGCCCGCGTATCGAGTGGGAGATTTAGTTTTACTAAGGACTCAGGGGCAGAACGAGGTAGGTCGCGGACAGTCCGTGAAGTTTGTGCCACGTCGCGACGGCCCATACAAAATCAAATGTAAAGTAAGCCCCACATCCTACGTGCTACAAAGTACGCGTAGCGATGATGAGATAGGTAGATATCACGTCTCGCATTTAACGCCATTTGTAGGTCCAATCGAACCTCCAGTGAGGGAAAAGCGTAGGCGCGGTAGGCCTCGTCGATTAATCGCGGAATGCTAGCCCAACTGCGAGGGCGCTAAGTAGGGCTATAGGGGGAGGATGTAGCGCGGGAACACTTTTCGGTTTTATTATTTTAAAAGAAAAGAAGGTTCGATTTGCCCGACGGATCCCCAAACATCGTACGATGTCCTTGCCGGCGCCTGACCAATCAGGAGCGATCGTACGATGTGCAAGGATACCGCGCATGCGCCTGAGCTTATGCCTTGCGCCGTGTTTTTGAGAATAAAGCAGAGTTGCTTTGGAGCCGCGCGAGCGAATGCGTCTGCGCGCCAGCGTCTTCCGTCGAGGCCCCTTTTGTTAAATCTAAGTTTTTTGTAAAACAATCCAAGTTTTTTATAATAAATAAAAGTTTTTGTTATACATATCACTTTTATTTTGCCGGTAATCGAACCCGGAACCTTCAGACCATTATGACGACCGCTCCGCAATACCACGTCGATAATATTCTAACATAAATAAAAAATAATGATCAGAAATAAATAAAAACGCCGCGTTAATAAAATCAGCGCCGCCTTGCAGCGGAACGCGGCGGTGTGAAGCGATTTCACGGTGAAATACTCCACACTCGATATATTCTTATCGATGTCGATATAACCTAATCGATGCCGATGTATCGATATCGGGAAATTTACCTTAAAACCGATAAGATCATCTTTATATTGAAATATTCCATGCTCACTGATAAAATTGTGAAGAAAATATAAAAAAATGTAAGTATTTTTAGCAATACAAAATAAATAGGTATTTTAAAAAATGTATTTTTATCTTTGAGCACACAGAGATAATGAGATTCGGGGTACAGATTTTGGAAAAAAATAAAAAGAATTCAGTAAAAAATGATCGATACTAAATAATATCAAATTATATAATTTGCACATTATGCATACAGACATAGAATCATAAAAAATAATTTAAAAAGTAATAATACATATAACATTTCGAGTATGAAATGTATTCGTATTGTAAGGGAGATATACTTTTCCGAGGTATTCCAGCTTTGCCGACCACAGGGTCAACCACAGATGCGTTGCTAGGCTACCCCTGAGCACTAAGCTACCTGAGGTAGGAAACTAATCTCATCTGGGATTGATTAAAAATAGCAATGGGCGGCAGTAGCCACTTACCATCAGGTGGACTGCATGCTCGTCTGCTACATCTAAAGGTATTATACAGACAATGCATAGTTTTCGAAGTTATCTATTACCCGTATATTATTTAAAAAAAAACTTAAGAAAATTTCTAGATCTAACTAAAATATTTCCTAGCTTTCTCCTCCCTATCGCCGATGGTAATTCCCTTCCATTCATTTATTTAGCATTCCGGGAACCGCTAACGAACAATACGGATTCTAGCGCGTTTTCCAATGGCTCGCACTGTGTCGGAAATGTAGTGAAGTGTAAGCTCTTATGTATGAAAAGGCGTCTTGATTGAATGATGTCTTTAATATGACTAACTTAATCATATTAACTATTTAACTATCTTATATATAAAATTCTCGTGTCACAATGTTAGTTACCGTACTCCTCCGAAACGGCTTTACTGATTTTCACCAAATTTTATATGCATATTCAGTAGGTCTGAGAATCGGCTTGTCCCTGGTCCCTACTTCCCTAGTACCGGGACCAGAATAGGGCTACGGTATCTCCTGCCTGTCGTAAGAGGCGACTAAAAGGGGCTTCCGGGGTTGCGAGCGGCAAGAGTGGGAGCTCGAACCGCCCGGCTAGCGACCCCGGGAAGGACATACCTAAGTGATAAGGGTTGTTCACCCTTAATTATTTATTTATATGGCAACAACGTTTGCCGGGTCAGCTAGTAACTAACAAAAAAAATTATTTTCGTTACGGAATTTCTCGATTCGGTCGTCGCGCTGAAAGCCATGCAATAGCTTAAAACTTCCCGTGTCGACAGTAATGGAAACCACAACACAAGTTCATGGTTTATTAGTTCACGCCAATCAAGTCGCCTGTTCTCGGAAATACTAACGTACAGAACATTCTTTATATGTATATATACGACTGCATACCTGTCGTCACATTACTGTACCACTGCTAAGCAATTCTCTTAGTTTTTTTTATAATATAGGAGTAGTAGACGAGCATGCGGTCCACCTGATGGTAAGTGGCTACTGCTGCCCATACACATCTGTATCAACCCCAGATAGGATTAGATATTCCTACCTGAGGTCGGCCACAGACGCGCCGCTACCCCTGAGAACTTAGCTGGAACGCCCCGGGAAAGTATGTCTCCCTTACCACACCCTGCGAACCAGAACACAGCAGCGCTTAACACTGCTGTTATAAGACAGAAATAGGTATGACGGTGGTGCCGCTGGAGTCGAACCACAAAGGGTTCTACCACCTTCAAAAAAGAAATTTAAAAGATCTATGACAGACCCTGTCCATGATGTCCCTGTGACAGACGGACGGACAGCGGAGGCTTAGCAATACGGTTCTGTTTTTACCCGTTGGGTACAGAACCCTAAAAACAGATAACTACTACAGTTAATGAATATCCTTCTCGTAAATTCACTTAAAATCCATCGACAAGCGACCCATAGACAATTTGTAGGGGATCAAACACTCTGTGTTCTCATCCGAAAAAACTGTTGACACAAAGAACTCGATCACTTCCGCCAATTACCGCGCACCATACACTATAGGGTGGCTTTGTTTCGAGGGGGTGAAAGGCACTTTGGCGGTAATTTTATACGTGTAAAGTTTATCGAGTGCTTTTTTCGCTAATTTATCAATTTTTATTACAGTAGTTGTATTTTTAACTAGCTGACCCGGCAAAATTTGTACCGCCTCAAAATCTATTTATCAAATATATTTTATATAAAATATAGCCTATGTTACTCGTGGATAATGTAGCTTTCGAATGGTGAAAGAATTTTTAAAATCGGTCCAGTAGTTTTTGAGCCTATTCATTACAATCAAACAAACAAACAAAGTTTTCCTCTTTATAATATTAGTATAGAAGTATAGATAATCATCGACATTTATTAACAAGTTTTTATTGTCCTAAGTTTTTATTAACAAGTTTTTGCTGTTTCACAGCTGGGCATGGGTCTCCTCTCAGACTGATAGGATTTAGCTTTAGGGCGCTTTGATAGACTTCACACATCTTTAAGAACTTTTTAGAGAATTCTAATCTACGTAGATTATTGTTTTTCTTCGTCATAAATCCCAGATAGGATTAGATATTCCGGTGAGGTCGGCCACAGATACGCCGCTATCTCTATGAACTAAGCTGGAACGGCTCGGAAAAGTATGTCCCTTCTAACCAGAACACAGCAACGCTTAACACAGCTGTTATTAGGCAGAAATAGATGTGGCGGCTGCGCCGGAGTCGAACCGCAAAGGATTCTACCATCTTCGAACCTTTATTTTAGATACATTTATTTTAGGAAAATAATTAAAGAACCACAAAAAATAACCATGAAATATGCTTAACAGATATTTACCTACTTATAAACGCGAGTGAATTTAGAGGGCACACATCTATAATATAAAAAAATAGGCAACACAGTTCCTAGCATTCCTAGGCTGAACCTAGCTGATGTCACCATGCCCATATTCTATCTGTTTTGATATAAAGTTTCATAACAGTAACACAAGGCCGTGAGACGAACACCTGAGGGCCAGATGGCTTGAATACGACACCGCGAGTTGTTTGGCGAATATACTCGCTGTGACTCGCGGCTTCGTCCGTTTAAGCCAAAAGAAATCATAATAGTGTCAATTAGACTCTGTCCTTTTCTGAAATTATTGGAAACTTTTATATCAGATTTGATTATGGTTTCGGATATGTTTTTATTTCAGATAACCTTTAAACGAGCAATTCTTGTCCCGGTTAGAGAAATCGATTTAAAAAAAATCTAATTATGCAGTTTTAGTTTTTATCAAAATCGGCCTTGTAGCATGTTTCCCTAATCCTTATAATTTCGGATGTGGCCCTGAAGGCCAATTTGAATAATTCACCCTGTATTATAATATCTCGGAAATAGCACAATTTTCATGAAATTTAGTATGCAGGGAGATTCGTTGGCGATAGATCGATCTAGCTAGGTTTCATTTTTAGAAAACGTTTAAGAACAATGCAGAGCACGGTCTTCCAGGTAATTTTCTATAATCAGTTAATATATAGAAAGAAAGAAAGAAAGAAAATACTTTATTCAGGAATATTGCAACACACAGTACAACTACAAATAGACAAAATAAATACACAAACTGCACGATTATAAAACTAGTTAATAAATAAGACAATCAATTTGGAATAGAATCCTTAAAAAAACAAATAAGATTAAAAAGATACAATACACAACTAAACTTTTTTTATTGCACAATAAATGATGATTATCGTTGTTTTAATTTATTATAGCGTTGCATACTTTTTAAAGTTCCGTTTCCAATGTGAAAACAGAACTCTGTTACTAAGCCCCCGCTGTTTGTCCGTCTGTCACAGAGCCTTATCTCTTGGACCGTAAAAGATAGACACAAGTTTTCACAGAGTTGGTTTCCTATGGCCGCTATAACTAACAATTATATAAAAATAAAAGTTGATATCTGTATAAAATACTGATATTTTTCGGCATTTTGTACCTATTGAATGGCGATAGGAGCAGTTTAGACTAAAATTAAGAAATATTTAAAAAAAAATCAATGAATATTTAGTGGCCTTTAGTTGGCCAATAATTATGAGATTGGAGTAACATATGAGCATGCAGTCAGGGGGGGAGGTAATTTGTAATTTAAATCAACTAAATTGGAATGCTTCGTTTACCACACCCTTTTTAAACGGTTTTTTTACAACTTAAAACAGCTATTATAATAAAAATAGATACAGCGGTGCCACAGTCGTACAAAGGGCTACTTTAAAAAGCCCCTTTAACACGTTCCCAGCGGCATAGATTTTTCTGTACTTTCCATTACTGCGTTACGAGTTGTTTTAAACCTCGTCCTATACCCGACATTGTGACGGCACGAGGCGTATTAAATCCCACCGCCCGAAGGAGACTAAAATCCTTTTTTTGGCGCCAAATAAGATAAAATGGACGGCTTTTGTCTTGATTATTATTAACAATGAGTTGATTAACCTAGATCTGCCACCGCCCTTGGTCAAATTAGTTAGTTTAGATTCTATGGGTAAAATAAAATGTGGGATCTAATGCACCTCGGACCGCACTGAAAAATGGCAGGTTTCGATATAATTTAGTGATGGGAAAATAAATATCGATTTTATTTTATTGTTTTTATTTATCAACGTTATGGACAGAATGAATACAAAAAGGGGAAAAGTTATGGACGTTTTTAATTGAAACATTTCAGACAATAAGGTTTTTTGCAAACAGTGCATTCCGTGAGATTTTTTTTTTGGTTTTTTTGTCTGCCTCACGACATGTCAAGAATGTGCGGAGTTTTTCGTAGCATCCGACACATCTCTTCTTCTTTGGACCCTTATCGAGATGATGTGCTTTCTTTGCAGTGGATTCTGAAAAGTAGGAGCGAGTAGATTAGTTAGGGTAAAGAATAATCGGAATACTCGGTAACGATTTTGCCTACGTTTCCTATATCAATAATGTAGCTACTTAACTTTTGTTTGAACCATAACAGGAAACGTAATTATCTATAATGTAATTTCTTACTATACGGATATACGCCTAGCCTGCTAAGTCTCACTACTGGACTTTCACCTAGACAGAGTATATTTGTGACTTACCTGTTTTTGAAATATCTTCCTGTATTCTGATTTTGGCTCAGATTTTTCAACCGGTTTTTCTTCATCTTCCTCCATGATCAACTTTTTTTGGCAACGTTTCGACATGATAATTTTCAACACAAAGACAGCCTCGACTGCGTTGCACAACACTAACCACGTGAAGCTAGCGTGGGGTGCGGTACGAGGTGCATGGGGAAACGAGGCGTTCGCAACCTCGTTCCGCACTGTGTTAGCATTATTATTTGTTCAGTGCGGCACGAGGTCTAACAAACCCGACATTAGGTTGGTGTACCATAGAACTAGGAATCAGTAGCACATCACAAACATATAGTTATCACTTTCCTACACTGAACCAGACGGAAGTTATGCCTCTCGCACCACAGAGAAGTTAAAGTTTTTTCTTACCGCTATAACGACCAGACATGGACGAGGTGTTTTAAGCCGCGTTCCGCAGCGAACGTGTTAAGCTAGAAAGCGTCACTTAGATCTCAAAAACCAACGTTTCTCAAAAGTTTTTGAGTTTGTCTCATTTGCTAGCTGTCTGAGGGGAGTTACCCACTCGTGCCGGTGTCGGGTTCGACAATGTTTGTTAGGGAAAGAAAAAAAATTGCTACAAACGGTTAATAGACATTTTTTGTAAATTTGACAGTGGCTAAAAAAGTAAATGTTACCGTTCACTTTTTTTTGTAAATTAGACAGTTAATAAAAAAGTAAAATTACTGTTCGTTTTTTAAATTTGACAACAGAGGTGTTTTTAAAAAGTGCATAGATTGTATAATCCACGCCAAACTGCTAGTTCGCTCTGAAGTTGTTGCGAGCAGTTGCAGTCTTACAATTTTCTATGGCGTCGCGACTCATTTCTATATTCAGAGCGGACTAGCAGTTTTACGCGGACTATAACGAATTTAAATGTTACCGTTCGTTTTTAAAGTTACATTTTTTTAAGTTTGTACATTGTAATAAAGAAAATACACTTTTTTAAGTAGGATTTTAATAACGTTATTGAATATGAGTGACAAAAAATAGAGTTAAATAATGAATGTTCCTGAAGGTTATTTCTAACTCGTGTAAGAATTTACTCTCCGAGTTCGGTGCGGAGCGTAATGTTTTTTGAGCATGTTCGTCTCATTCTCTCTTAAAGGCTTTTAAAATATAATATGTCGTTTGATTCGTCTAAATATGGAAATAACGTATCTACTAATTTACCTACTTTCTTTTCAGTTCTTATTTTTACGTAAACAAAATAATTTCATCGCTTTAATAAACCGTAAAACAATCTACATTATTCTAAAAATATTATTACTCTGTGGCACTATCTAATCTGTGAGCCTACGTGCTAAAGTGCGGCGGGCACTTCCGCGCGCATCAGCAAAAATGGCCGCCGAGTCATCGATTTAATAAAATTGAAACCTTGTTTTAATTCTTTGTTCTTGTTACGCTGTAATCAGCTACTTTGAATTTATAGAGAATACTATATTATAAGAGGAGTGTATCTACAAAAACATTTGCTTAATATTATTAGGGTTGTATGAAAACGTTTTTTCGTTATAATGAATATATTATTATTTGTATAACGTTATAACGAATATACGTTATTTATTTTTACTAGCTTTTGTAGGCAAAACATGGGATAAATCTATCGAATGTAGATTATTGAGTAAGGGCGGTAAACGACAATAATTAACTTTCCATTTATCTCTAACTCATGACTTGAAATGATCAATCATAGATAAGTATACATATCTCGCCGCCTTGTAATTGAAAGAAGCCAATAAATGGTTTAAACGGCTGACAATGTGTCAGCCGTTTAATTCTATTTTTTATCATTAATATTAATGATTAGTGACCTGAAGGTTAATGGCCACTGCCACTCGTGGACAAGTATAATCAACCCCAGATAGGACCCCATACCTGAAGTCGGTCACAGACGTGCCGTTACCCGTGAGAACTAAGCTGGAACTCCTCGGAAAAGTATGTCTCCCTAACCACACCCTTCAAACCAGAACACAGCAGCTTAACATTTGTTATTAGGTAGCAATAGGTGTGCCTTATGGCAAATACCTGTAAGTTAACCTATCCGTACTATAATAAGTAACGTAAGTACTTTGTCAACAGAGTGGCCACTCTCACCGGCTACGAACCCCAGGACCTGATAGAGAAGACCCTGTACCACTACATCCACGGAACTGATGTGCTGCACATGCGATACTCACATTGTACACGTAAGTATGTTTTAAGTTAGTTTAAAATAATTTATGTAGACGATAGTATGTCTTCTTAGCAATAAAGTTTATGTGTACCTTTGTTTTTATATAATATAGGAGTAGCAGACGAGCATGCAGTCCAGCTGGTAAGTCTACTGCTGCCCATGGACATCTGTAATCAAGCCCAGATAAGATTAGACTCTTACACGCGTTCGACCACACGCAGATGCGCCGCTACCTCTGAGAACTGAGCTGGATTGGCTCGAATAAGTATGTCACCCTTACAACACCCTTCAAACCAGAACACAGTAGCGTTTAATATTGCTGTTATTGGGCAGAAATATGGGTGTCTCTTATCAATCACTCGTCTACCACTTTCCCCATAGACCTGAATCAAAATCCGCCGCTATGTTATAAGTATATAAGCATAGTAAACACATCTTTTAATGTTCTACCTCTTGTACCCCTAGTGCTAACGAAAGGGCAAGTGACGTCACGCTACTACCGCTTCTTAACCAAGTCGGGCGGCTGGGTTTGGATGCAGAGCTACGCGACCATCGTCCACAACTCCCGTTCCTCACGACCGCATTGTATCGTCTCCGTCAACTATGTACTCAGGTAATTTACACTTTACTAAACTACTACTGCTATTAGTAGGTACCCACTACAACTTACTTCACTAAATAATTAATAAAATATGATAACAAGTAACATAATGTTACTGAGAACTACTTAGATTGTTCACGGATTAGTAATTCATTTAATTCTCATTTATTCATTGTTAATGTAACGAAATTAATATTTAAATTCTAAACTTTTGCATTTTGACTAAGTAAGGTTATTTATATAGTACCATATAACGAATAATACTAAGTAACGAGTACGTAACATACGTACCTACCTACATCTTACGGATAAAAAGTATTTTAAAGAAAAAAATGTGAATCACTAAGTGATTATAATGTGATGAGCAATGAAATACAATGCATACTACTACTCTACGCTATGTCTTATTAGCCCTGATCATAACTAAAAAACAACCAGTTGACTAAAGAATAAACACTATTAAATACAGTTTCCTTTTATCTCAATCTTCCTCTACATTATTGATAGAATTGTCACGTAACTTACAAATAAATGAGTACGTATCAAAATATATATTATCACTTGCTAAACGGTGAAGGCAAACATCGTGAGGAAACCTACATACCTGAGAGATTTATAAAAAAAAAAATCTTAAAGGTACGTGAAGTCTACCAATACGCACTTGGCCAGCGCGGTGGACTTTGGCCTAATCCTCATTCTGAGAGGAGACCCGTGCCCATCATTGGGACGTTAATGGGTTAATGATAAATCAAATGTTTTGTTACAGCGACATCGAGGAAAAACATCTGATACTCAACATCGACCAAGGACCACCGAAACTGAACCACGTGGACGTTCCCCCACATGTCCCCACAACCACCACTTCCCCCCAAATCCCCCACATTCGACACACAGACAAAATAAACCACATACACTTAAATGAGAGCGACTTCAGCACCGACTCTTCTGGGGGATATAACTACCCAGAGTATACCCTACCAGTCATCCCGTCCTACGAAACGCAAGAAGACTACCACCATAACGGAACCTACCCGGAGTTATTTTACAACGAAAACTACACCGAACCCGAAGTAATACCGAATAATTATGTAAATTACCCACAAAACCAACGCCCGTTCTCTGCGAGCTCCTCCTCATGTAGCTCCATCGAAAGTTCTGAAATAAATCAACAGTATAATTACACAAACTTAATATCCTTCTACGGTCACAACAGCCAACAAAATGGCCGACCGGTTGAAGGGAATTTTGGGACTAATTTCGGCAAAATGACGCCAAGTCCGTCGGTACAAGAAGCGGCGTACACCAGCGTTATAGTCGACAACACACAACAGTTTCACCATCATGGCGGAGGTGTTAACGAATATGTACATTGATAAATAATAAAACAGGGAACAACCTGTTATTTTTGACGTGAAATATATAACGGATACGTTATAACCGGTTATAAATAACGAATGGAATAACGTTATTTTTATAAGATAGTGATGGCCAAAGTTTTCTATTTGAAATTATGATTGAGAATAGCTATTTTTCAGTATTTTTGTTCCCCAAAAGTAGCGTTATTTCGTTATTTTAATAACAGTTTTTTCATGTAAATAACTTGTAAATACTGTAGTTCTGCTAATATTTATGTTAATACTGTTTAAAGTAGATTATAATTTTATAGTCATATAAACTTTAGCGTTGTAAAATATAAATATCAATAAATGTATGATACGTAAAATCTTTATTCTTTATATTTAAAATTGTGTTCATTTGTTGATATATCTTAAATAATGAAAGGAAATTAATTCATTTAAATATATCTTTATAAGTTGTAAGTGTATTCTATTTTAAAAAATGAGGTAATCTTTGGGATGCCAAAGATTTTCAAAGACGTACCTCATTTTTTAGCTCAGAGACGTACCTCATTCAGCCACACATTCAAATTATCATGTTATCATTATGTCATCAAACATCATTATGTCATCAAAACATTATCATGTTTTGAATATGTGGCTGAATTTGATTTTCTCATGGAAACTTGTAAAAAATATAGTTAAAATAAAACCTGAGACCACATTTCTCAATTTTCCGTATAACCTCGATGTTTCTACGTCATTCTCAATAGACGAATGAGTTTCTCGTTATAAGTACAAGTAAAAGAAAGACGCGGTTGTAATAAATAAAATGTGGAGGATGGAAGCTAACTAACAATCTTGCTAAAGTAATGCCTTCATTTCAAGTTCTGATATGCTTGAGCATTACTATATTTTCCATTTTAGACAGATTTTTGACAATGTAATCAACCCCAATTCGTAATAATCAATGTTAACCAATTTTTGTGTAATACAGCTCGAAATTTGTCTTTATTGCCTCCAAAAATAGTCAAATTTCGACCTCTGGTAACCAAAAATTAGGTAAGATTGATTATTAGAAATTGGCGTTGATTACATTGTCAAAAATCTGTCTAAAATGGAAAATATAGTAATTTCAGCACCACTTATCGCATTATGTCATCAACATTGTTTCATAAGTAATGGAACATATTAGTAAAATTACAAATGACTGTACATTGCCGCTTTCACAATTAAATTAAATAACTCGCAGAAACATGTCGATTTAATAAAAAAATTGTTAATTTGTACAAAATGTTTGTACACCAATCATTATAAAAAAATCACATATAACATTATCTATAAAACATTAATAACAAAATACACAAGTTGTCAATATTAAATTGTTACCATGAAAAATTTCCATAATTAAAATTTTACAATATACCTATAACGCAATAATTGGCATAAGTTATATATGAAAATGAAAAGAAAATATATGAAAATATACGTGACTATTCCTAGATTACTCAATGTTGCTAAATAATTGCTGGAACTATTTTACTGTTAAAACACATGTTTTATTACGCAATTTACAAAACGCATAATTTATAGGCAATTTGAATTGACATAAATGGTTGATTATGTCGCAATTCGTGTGGTTATTGTTCGAAAAGCACGGCCTGTGTTTAGCACATTCAATTTTTTTTTTTTTTATAATATAAGAGTAGCAGACGAGCATGCAGTCCACCTGATGGTAAGTGGCTACTGTCGCCCATGGACATCTGTAATAAACCCCAGATAGGATTAGATATTCCTACCTGAGGTCGGCCACAGATGCGCCGCTACCCCTGAGGACTAAGCTGGAACGCCTCGGAAAAGTCTTTCTCCCTTACCACACCCTTCAAACCGGAACACAGCAGCACCTAACACTGCAGTTATTAGGTAGAAATAGGCAATTACAAATTAAATGCATAGACATTGCTAAATTTTATGAACCTATAACACAGGGGGCCTACTACCATCTCTTAAAACAATATTAGTTTAATCATACATTGAAATTTCATACCACGACCTCGTTAAAGTAGGATTGTTTTTATAATATTACAATAAGTAGTTTTATATGATGTCGGTCGAAATTATTTATTCTTTTTTTTTTGCAGGAAATTTATTTATTAAGCAAAATATGACAATTTCAGTTGGTTTTATACAATAAATAATCGAAAAATGATTAAGGGTTTAGGTTTACATGGCTCGACAGGAATAAAATAAAATGGTTTTAAGGAGATCGTGGTACGAAACAAAATAATGTGGATGCAATATTGAAATAAAACTTTCCTGAACTATGGTGGTTTTTAAAAGATGGTGGTAGGGCCCCAGGTCAGTTCGAAGTAAATCTGTTACTGACATAGCACGCTGGGTGTTTCGATGACATAAATGCAATTAAGTATATTGTTTTTGAAATATTTAATTAAATGTACTACTTACTTTTCCTCCAATTAGAAATTGAAACTATTTACAGTAATTACACGAGACAATTTAACATCGGATAGTTTGACTGTATAAAAAATATAAGCCAACATAATAATAATAAATATATAAATAAACAATCAAAGATAATGAATTTTAATGGAGAAACCATTTTTGTACAATATAAAAATAAAGATTTGACTTTAGGTAATAATAACGTAACGTAATAATTTGTGTAATTTATTTATATAAAAGCGTATTATAACGAATTTATAGATGCTGGATGCTTGGCCGGAAGGCTGGAATATCATGTTATAGACAATAATAGTGTATGTTTTAAATTGTATAGTTACCGCAGAGCAGACAATGAGAAAAAATAATATAACGAAATAGCAACTGCTATTTAGACAACCTTTAATAAATGTTATAATGTTAGTTACCGTTATAATAAAATATAACTGTTATATTATTTTTGATTTAACAATTTAATTTATTGATTTCAGAACACAGCCATTGCAATGGCAATAATAATAATGATTTTATTAAAACTATACGTTTCGTTTTATCAACGGGGTAACTTTTTACTCGTCCTCGAAATAACAAACTTATTACAACGTGTTTTGTCATTAATTTTAGAGTCAAATACGATAATATGAGTAACTTATTAAATATTTTTTCCATTATTGCAACTTCCTCCTTATTCAGATATTGTTGTTTTTTTTTAGAACCCCTCAGGGGTCAGACATCAAACGATTAGGAAACTTACAAAACTTACTGTAAGGAATTTCTTCTTATTGTCTGCTCTGTGGTCTGTTTGTAAATATGTCGCTAGCTAGTGTAATTGCATTTAATTTTGATATTAAGCAATATAATTAATTCACTTTAACTTGATTATAATTTTAGTGTTGTCCCTGTCCCTTCGTTTATTTTTAAAATGCAAAAGTAGAGACATTTCGTGTGCCAAATTAATATTAGCATTGACTTATACTCTAAAAAGTCTGAACAAAAAGGGATCATTTAAGTACTATATAAGCACCAAATCGGATAGGAGAGGAAGTAATCGGCTATCATCACTATCTTCGGCCGAAGCGGAAGAAAAAATGCAGCCTATTTCGACCTAAGCCGAAAGTTTTGTCGACGGTTTTTGGCCAAAGATTACCGAAACTGCGCTTCTATCGTACTCTAAATTTGACTAAATTCTGCGTATGTAATATTTAAATGATCACCTAATACCACATAAAATGCAACATACTTCATATTTTCATATTTTTTTAACAACATTTCGTAAGTAGTCATTGTCTGGTAAACTCAAATTCCTTATTTCGTGAATGGCTTTCCTTATAATTTTATTTTTAATTTCCACTTCAAAAGATTTTGTTAGTGCTATGAGGTATGGAGCCTACTAGTCTTAATGTACATAGTAATAGTAAAATAAAGTATCTATCTATATGTTAAAATGTTTGAATTACATTAAGTGTGTCATTTATATTGTATTTGGATTTTTTTAGTAAATAGCCAGTAATTTCCCTTAATTACCTTAATAATTATTATTTTTAGGACTTATTTAACCAATTTTTTAAAATACCATCCATTCTAAAGTTAAGGACTATATTTTTGAATACAGTTCAAACTAATAGGTGTAACAGCTTGTTTGCCGTTAAAGGAAATAAGCTTGGGAAAAATAAAAATATAAAATAGCGATATCAATAGGAATACTTGTTGAAACAGATAAATATAGATAGGTACATCTACTAATCTATGGGTACATCTCATCGTGTTCCGAAAATCAAACGAGATAATTAAAAAAAAACACGCCTGTATCATTCCACCATTGGATAGTGTCGCTTATAAGGACTAAATTCTGGAAAGTAATGATTAATGACAAACTAAAGGGAAAGGTTCATTTTAAAGAAAAGGGCTATTATGATTCCCCAAGACGACCCAACGTACAGTTTGAGAAACTCTACTTCGTAAGACAAAACTTTTCTAATGGCTATTATTTTGCGTCGATATAAAAGATCTATGATTTTAGACTAAAATTATCGCGGAATTGAGACATTTTATTATGTAACGGGTACTCACGATATGCGTTTTTTATTGCCGATATTTCGACCCAGTTGCATGGATCGTGGTCACGGCGAAATATCGGCAATAAAAAAACGCATATCGTGAGTACCCGTTACATAATAAAATGATATAAAAGATCCTTATAACAGAATGGTTGGTGTGTTTACTTGAATTAGATCTCCATTTATTTTTGTAATGTTTAGTTACTTTATGTTAATTGACTTAGTTAATAAGTTTGGTTATATTTGTACCTATTATTGTATCGATGTGAAATATTGGTAAAAGACTTAGTAAAAGATTTACCTAAATGTTCGTGCAGTCCCACTTGTGGGCACTTATTTAATAGAATAAAATGATTTTGGACCATGGACCACAACTGTCCAAAGGTAAAATTTGAGATCTTCACGATATTTTGAATTTGATAGTAAACCTTTTCGAAATGCCAATTTTCGCAAGGCACTTGGCCAGCGCGGTGGACTATGGCCTAATCCTCATTCTGAGAGGAGACCCGTGCCCAGCAGTAGGACAGTAATAGGTGGACAAGGCATTTTTTCGCACAGAAGTATAATAGTTACAAATATGACCAAAACGTGTGTAAAGATATTAATAGAACTATGGAATTCAAAGATTTTTTACGTAATAATTTTATATGTGTAATTTAATTTGTATTGTACGTATAACCGTAGTATTAATGCGATTTATTTTACGGAAGTGCATAGAAACATTATATAGATTTTTGGCGAGTATTAAACAAACAAATTGTGATATCCCAAACATATTATTTATGATACGAAAGAATAAAATGGATTAAAATGAAATATGACTAATGTGTTTTATTTGAACTACTTAATATTGCTTCAATGTCTGTCCTATCTGCAATATCATGTATGTATTATGCACACTTACAAGTATTTTTAAGAGATCGGTGCCGTCCATAGGTGTGTATAATAAAGGTTAAAGGTTATCCCCAACCCAGAAACGAAAAATTCTTTAAACAGGAGAACTTTTTTGCTGACCTCGACTATATACTTCTTCACCGCATCCCCCCTTAACAAGACGATATCTACGTCCATAATGCCTTTATAATCTACATTTCTTATACGTCGCTTAGTAATGAATCAACCTTAACTTATTATATAAGCAAAACCTTCCTAAAAAGGTCAAATTATAAATTTTGGTACACAAAAAATATTGTTTTTTTTTATAATTTAGGAGTAGCGGACGAGCATGCAGTCCATCTGATAGTAAGTGGCTACTGCCGCCCATGGACATCTGTAATCAACCCCAGATAGGATCAGATACTCCTACCTGAGGTCGGCCACAGATACGCCGCTACCCCTGAGGACTAAGCTGGAACGCCTCGGAAAAGTCTGTCTCCCTTACCACACCCTTCAAGACGGAACACAGCAGCGCCTAACACTGCTGTTATTAGGTAGAAATAGGTGTGGCGGTGGTGCCGCCGGAGTCGAACCACAAAGGATTCTACCAAAAGTATTAATTTATTATTACTAACATGCGTCATAAGTGTCATAACTACCATTAATAGAAGTTAAATAGTTCAATATCCAATTCGATCATTTGACAAATTATCTAAGTATAAATAATGCAATCTCATTCCTGAAAAGATAATCTCTCGTGGACCTCCGTTAAAGGATTCTACTTCTCTATTTATCTATAGTCATAAGATAACAAAAACGTGGGTTGTCCACTGCGATTACTTAGATGTAACATGACGCATGCGCTATCAAGTTACACGCCCTAATGTTGAAAAATGTAATAAATTCTGTCCTAATGATAAAATAATAACGCCGTACCGTCTTCAGTGTAGCTACAATTTGTTTCGGGTAAAATACATTTTCTGTTTTAATGATTTTAATTATCTCACGCGCATAAATAAATTTAATTCGAAAGCTTCGTTGTTAAAATCACAGTATAAGGATATATCCTTAATCCTTATACTGTGTTAAAATTGTAAAGCAATGAAGCCAGGTAATTTGTATAAGCTCTCACTACTGCCATCTGTCGTTCAATAGAAATATCGCAGTAAACTACTCACCAATAGATGGCGCTGGTTACAAAAATACTTGTTTATGAACTAGATGGCGCTGTTTTCAACAAATATTAATCGTACTTGATTGCTTACTACTTAACTATGAAGTATATTTATCTCTTGATAGATGTCGCTAGCTAAATAATGTGTATGCACCATAGAATAGGAAACATTTTTCTTCTATGATGCACCATTAAGTGATTTGATATTTTAAATGGAGTAGAAATATTAAAATATGACGTAAACCTACGTCGATAGTTACAACAGTGATTCTTTTAAAGTTTAAAAAGAACACTTATTGGGTCTATAAGTGTACAAAGCGCCATCTATTTATATTAGGGAAACTATCTTCATATTCTACAGCTAGGGTTGCGCAGATCTTGGTCCCAGTAGTTCCGGGACCAGAAAAGGGCTACGATATTCCCTGCCTGTCGTAAGAAGCGACTAAAAAGGGCTTCCGGGGTTGCGGGTGGCAAGAGTGGGAGCTTGAACCGCCCGTCAGCGACCCCGGGAAGGACAGCTGTATGTGTGGTCGCATACCGTTGTACACACCAGATGGCGTGGCGATACAAACTCACCTGGGCGGAGCCCGACGGAGCAACGCGCTAAGAGGACTCCGGTTGCGTTCCTTTGGATATCCCGGAGCACGCAGCGCAGAGGACGGCCACGGGGGGGGTTTTTGTGCGGAAAAATCCCACATAACCCGGCGTCGTTCCCACATTGTCGGGTCCCTTTTGAAGGTTTCTCCCTCGATAACAAAAAAAAAAGGGTTGCGTAGATCTTATACAAAACAAGAAGTTAATTAATTAACCTTCGTTAAATAATTATGTTCTATTGTGTATCATAAACTCTTCTTATAGAAGCAAATTGAAATGAAATGATTGGCAATGTACCACACCAAACGTCACGTATTGTCACTAAAATCTACTCGTAAACTCATTGCTGTCTTCTCTCAAACGTATTATACAAATAGGCATTCCAAAAGATCTACAGCTTGAAGGTGGTAGAACCCTTTGTGGTTCGACTTCGGCGGCACCACCGCCACACTTATTGCTGTCATGACAGCAGTGTTAAGCTGCTGTGTTCTGGTTTGAAGGGTGTGGTAAGGGAGACATACTTATCCGAGGCGTTTCAGCTTAGTCCTCAGGGGTAGCGGCGCATCTGTCGCCGACCTCAGGTAGGAATATCTAATCCTAACTGGGGTTGATTACAGATGTCAATGGGCGGCAGTAGCCACTTACCATCAGGTGGACTGCATGCTCGTTTGCCACTCCTATATTATATAAAAAAAAACTGGCGAGAGTATAAAATAATAGTCTTTACGGCATTATAATAAATTTATTTATTTAGTCTAGTCGAGCTCGAACTCGATGATGTCGCCGAGGTCCACCTCCACGTCGCTGTCGCTGCTGATGCCGTCCGCCGCCGCCGCCGCGGGCTGAGCCTGGTAATACATTGCACATTGTTACATTTTCAACTAAAAACCAGTCATAGGTTTTTTTTTTATAATATAAGAGTAGCAGATGAGCATGCAGTCCACCTGATGGTAAGTGGCTACTGCAGCCCATGGACATCTGTAATCAACCCCAGATAGGATTAGATATTCCTACCTGAGGTCGGCCACAGATACGCCGCTACCCCTGAGGACTAAGCTGGAACGCCTCGGAAAAGTATGTCTCCCTTACCACACCCTTCAAACCAGAACACAGCAGCGCCTAACACTGCTGTTATTAGGTAGAAATAGGTATGGCGGTGATGCCGCCGAAGTCGAACCACAAAGGGTTCTACCACCTTCAACCAGGGTCATAGGATCATAGTCATAGGGTCAACCAGTACATATCTGATGGAAAATGCGTCAATGATTTTAAAAAGTATAACTGAAATAATATATAACTTAAAATAAATTCTTACTAACCAATTAATTTTTAAGTATCTTTAAAAAATATTTTTTTAAAAATTATAGTAGCAAACGAACATAAAGTCCATTTGATGGAAAGTGGTCACTACCTTCCATGGACATCTGTACCATTAGATAGATTATAAATAGATTAAATAGATTAGATTTTAAAGTTGGTAGACTCCTCTAGTTCCAGCTGCACCACCGCCAAACCTATTTCTGTTACAACAGCAGTGTTAAACGCTGCTGTGTTCTGGTTTGAAGTGTGGTAAGGGAGACATACTTTTCCGAGACATTCCAGCTTAGTCCTCAGAGGTAGCAGCGCATCAGCGGCCGACCTCAGGTAGGAATATGTAATCCTATCTGGGGTTGATTACAGATGTCCATGGGCGGCAGTAGCCACTTACCATCAGGTGGACTGCATGCTCGTCTGCTACTCCTATATTATAAAGAGTCATATGTACATACCCTAGCGCGGCGTCGTCTGCGGCGTCTCGGCGGGCGGGGTCCGCGGTCCGAGTCCGGGGAACTGTTTGAACCGGATCCGTCCTCCGCTAGACCCATCACTGCGTTACGAAGCAACGACCGAGCCACTGTACACACACATTCATAATTATGTAAATAGGACTCATACAATACGCACTAAGGGAACGTACCCATACTACGTGACCCATTTAGGGGGGGGAGGGTGGTCTTTAAAATGTTACGCTAAGTCACAGGAGCGGGGGGGGGCCTAGATTTTTGTCACGTAGTAAGAATCCGTGCTAGGCGTATATAATAATGTCGATCGCCTGTATAAAGCTTCGCAAAAATTTGCTCGTCGCGCCGGCACAGTTCCCGTTTTTTTTTTTGCTCGTCGCGCCATACCTAGTCCCAAATTTACGTAGTACAACCATCTCTAATACTACGTAACAATTTGAGGGGGGGGGGGGTCTAGCATATACTATGGGTGGTCACAGAAGGGGGGGAGGGGTCGAAAAATATTAAAAAATAGGTCACGTAGTATGGGTACGTTCCCTAATAAGTTTATTTAAATACCTAAAATTAAATTTTTAATGCCATTTTCTTTTATTAACAAATTCATTTTACTTTATATTCTAGTAGTCACTTAAAATAAATACATCGTATGTATTTGTAAAAAATACATCGAATATTATATACATATATGTATACATATATTTGCCCTTGCTTATAGAGAAATACAGTCTTTATTTTCACTGTTCGACTCAAAGGAGTAAATAACATTATATAATATGCATGTGTAAAAATAAGTATTAATTTGAATGACTCACAAGCGTCCTCGTTCTCGGAGCCGGAATCTGAACCGTCGTCGTTCTCGGAGCCTCCCGGGAGCTCCTCCTCCTCCTCTTCCTCCTGCACACACACAGAATGACAATAAATAAGTATTCCTACATAAAATACCTTAAATAGAATAAACTTAAGCTACCTATCTTATTGACGTTAAAGGCATAATGGATCAAACACAAATTATTAATGGACGAATATTACAAAATTTCTTTTATGTCTTGTAATCACAAATAGGTGAGCTTGCAATGCTCGAATGACTTCTAATAATTCATGAAACTATCAAAATATATCTCAGAAAATATAATATAAGGCAAAAAAATAAGCCACCGAGCTGTCTCTATATAAGCCGCGCGACTGTTCAGCGAGCCACTCACCGCGTCGTCGTCGTGGTCGCGCCGCCGGCCCACGTCGTATATCTCACGTTACAGACTATAAGCCACCGAGCTGTCTCTATATAAGCCGCGCGACTGTTCAGCGAGCCACTCACCGCGTCGTCGTCGTGGTCGCGCCGCCGGCCCACGTCGTATATCTCACGCTACAGACTATAAGCCACCGAGCTGTCTCTATATAAGCCGCGCGACTGTTCAGCGAGCCACTCACCGCGTCGTCGTCGTGGTCGCGCCGCCGGCCCACGTCGTATATCTCACGCTACAGACTATAAGCCACCGAGCTGTTTCTATATAAGCCGCGCGACTGTTCAGCGAGCCACTCACCGCGTCGTCGTCGTGGTCGCGCCGCCGGCCCACGTCGTATATCTCACGCTACAGACTATAAGCCACCGAGCTGTCTCTATATAAGCCGCGCGACTGTTCAGCGAGCCACTCACCGCGTCGTCGTCGTGGTCGCGCCGCCGGCCCACGTCGTATATCTCACGCTACAGACTATAAGCCACCGAGCTGTCTCTATATAAGCCGCGCGACTGTACAGCGAGCCACTCACCGCGTCGTCGTCGTGGTCGCGCCGCCGGCCCACGTCGTATATCTTGACGCAGGACTCCTGCACCTGCTCGAAGTCGCCGAGGTTCTCCACGACGGAGATCTGGGTGCCCCACCGGGACACGCTCAGCGAGTATATGTTGCGTTTCACGTCGATTGTCGCTGTGGACAGACGGGTGGTTTGTTGGTACATGTTGGTTGGTACTCACACACGGAGACAAACGCATACATATAGGCAAGCATGCACGAATACATATCGCGGTGTAAGAGTCACATGAAAGTATGTATTAAAAATCAAAAAATGGTTTCTTTTTCACAAAACGGTCCACAATGTAGTCCTTTATGAAATAGCAAAACGACGTTGCGCTATATTCGATATGTCACAAGTTACAAAAAAAGAAATCACTTTCGACTGAACCAGAATAACGTATTATGAGTACCGTTAAATTAGTTTTAATTATCATGTTAACTGTTAGACCTATAAGAACGTATTTGCAAAAAATATGTTATTGTATGTCCACAATATTATCACTGTATCATCACAATATCATAACCGTATATAATCTCTATTAATCAGCTGGCAAAGTTTGAAATGGCGAATTGTCACACTATTTTTGCTCTCCTGTAAAATTAACAAAATGTAGATACGTTCATCTGACTCTTACACCGCGATATACACACACCCATACGCATGGATGCGTACGCGCACACACATACGCAAATTACGTTTGCTGCTCTCGGAGGCTCCAAAAAAAAGCCAGATTTACTTTAAAACTAATTTAATTATATTAAAATTACATTAAAAACTCTTATATTTAAGGCTATTCCTATATTCCTATCTAAGTTGGATTAAGAATACACATTTTAATGTTACAATAATTAAGGAAAGTATTGATTGGTAATTGCGAAATTGCTAATCTGCAATAAATCTAGGTCTAAGTCGGTGACTCGCCAATACACGTGTTGGTGGCGTCAGCGATCCTCTTAGGGCTGCTATTCGTAATTCGCACGTAAACACGTGCGCTCACACAGACATACAAATCAACAACTTAAACATGGTAACGAGCGTGTGGTCCGTCTGATGATAAGTGGGTACTGTTGCCCATGGATATGTAATCAACCCCAGATAAGGTGAGATCTTCCTACCTGAGGTCTTACTAAGTTCGATCTTAAATAAAGTAAAAAAAATCATTCACTCACACGTTTACTGTTTTCATACACACAACACACACACACACACACACACAAATAATTAAATACCTAAGCATCTCGCTTTCATTGAAGAAAAATCATTCCCTTCAGTAAGTACCACAATTTAATGAACTACAGAAGGTTCTACCACCTTCACAATATCACATGCATATCTATACTAATATTATAAAGAGGAAAACTTTGTTTGTTTGTTTGATTGTAATGAATAGGCTCAAAAACTACTGGACCGATTTTAAAAATTCTTTCACCATTCGAAAGCTACATTATCCACGAGTAACATAGGCTATATTTTATATGAAATATATTTGATAAATAGATTTTGAGACGGTACAAAGTTTGCCGGGTCTGCTAGTATTATAATATACAGTAACATCAGTCACCTATGCTGGAGTAGTCGTAGGGGTCCAGGGTCTTGAAGCTGGTGTCGAACTGGCTGCGGTCCTCCGAGTCCTGGTCCGAGCACACCGCGTACAGCGCCGTACACGTCGGATTGAATATCACCTGAAACATTCAAAAAATCTAAATTAAATTGATTCTCAAAAAAATTCTTATATAAAATTCTCGTGTCGCACTGTTAGTTACCGTACTCCTCCGAAACAGCTTTACCGATTTTCACCAAATTTTATATGCATATTCAGTAACGTCTGAGAATCGGCTACTATCTATTTTTCATACCCCTAAGTGATAAGTGTTGTTCACCCTTAACATTGTTTTATTTATATAGCAAAACAACGTTTGCCGGGTCAGCTAGTATTAAATAAAAATGTTCAATATTTTGTTTTTTATTTTTATATTTAAACAGTAAGGTCGTTTGTCCACCGCACCGTCACCGAGCCGAAAACGAGAACGACATTATTTCGGGCCAATTTTAATACGCCGTGACGGCAATAGTTTGTCCACCGCGACCGATATCAGTTTATTTTGTTCACAGCTGTCACGCGTGTAACGGCAGTGTATGGACAAGTTCCTATGTGTTTTATATTGCCAGCACATCGGCCCGTCAAAATCTCGGTGCCGATCTAGCGGTCACACCGATATACTCGAAATATCGGCGGCCGGGATGACGGTGCTCGGGTGACGGACGTGCGGTGGACAAGCGGCTATAGTAAATGTATGTACGCTACTTCGGCGCCGTCATTAATTATCGGTATCGGCTCGGTGACGGTGGCGGTGGACAAACGGCGTAAGTCAGGTAGGTTGTTGGAATACATTGTCCCTGTAGTACCGGGACCAGAATAGGGCTACGGTATCCCTTGCCTGACGTAAGAGGCGACTAAAAGGGGCTTCTGGGGTTGCGGGCGGCAAGAGTGGGAGCTCATCCCGTCCAGCAAGCGACCCCGGGAAGGACAGCGGTTTTGTGTGGTCGCATATCGCTGCAATCACCATGGGATGTGAGAGGAGCATAAATTGCTCCCCCCAGGGCAGAGCCCGATAGAAGGGCATCGCGTTAGGAGGACTCCGGTTGTGTTCCGTTGGAGATCCCGGAGTTCTCCACCAAACGCTGAGGACGGCCACCGGGGGGGTTTTAGTGCGGTAAAAGTCCCACATAACCCGGCGTCACTCCCATGGCGTCGGGTACCTTTTGAAGGTTTCCCCACGTCAACAAAAAAAAAAAATACATACTATCGTACCAGCGATAGTTGCGTAAGCTACCATCTTGTCGCTTAAGCTACTGAACAGTTACTTAATCCACTGACGTTTAAAACTCTTACTATCAATACGTGTAATAGAAAAACGTTTCGCTATTCGCAAATTGCCTTTGTAGCCAAACATGTATCTATTTAATTATATCATCGTCAACCCATTATTGACGCACTGCTGGGCACGGGTCTCCTCTTAGAATGAGAAGGATTAGGCCATAGTCCACCGCGATGGCCAAGTGCGTATTGGTAGACTTCACATACCTTTGAGGTTTTTTTTTATATAAATCTCTCAGGTATGCAGGTTTCCTCACGATGTTTTTCTTCACCGTTTAAGCAAGCGATAATTAATTTCAAATACGCACATAAACTTAAAAATTCAGAGGTACGTGCCTGTGGTTTGAACCGCGGACCCATTTATCAAGAGGCCGAGTTTCTTAACGACTAGGCTACCACTGATTTTTTTTTTTTTTTTATAATACAGGAGTAGAAGACGAGCATGCAGTCCACCTGATGGTGAGTGGCTACTGCCGCCCATGGACATCTGTAATCAACCCCAGATAGGATAAGATATTCCTACCCGAGGTCGGCCACACATGCGCCGCTACCCCTGAGGACTAAGCTGGAACGCCTCGGAAAAGTCTGTCTCCCTTACCACACCCTTCAAAAGGGAACACAGCAGCGCCTAACACTGCTGGTATTAGGTAGAAATAGGTGTGGTGGTGGTGCCGCCGGAGTCGAACCACAAAGGGTTCTACCACCTTCAAATCAATTTCAATTTTCTTTTTTTCTGAGTTTGAACATTACATATTAAATAATATAAGAATAGTTAAATATCCAACGTTAAAACTCAGTGCTCAGTGTAACATAACTGTGATAGATTTTAAACAGGACTACTATTTTTATGTTCCTTTGTATATTTATTAAAATTAATAAAGACAACCGCTGAATTTTTTAAAGTTGATTTAACACTACAATGAATGTATAGTTTCAAATACTAACCTCAGATTTGTCTAACGCAGGCACTGTCCGTAGTAGGTGAAATGTTCTTAGGTCCCATACTTCCGTATTTGATATTACCTATAATATTACATAAAATTAGCAACTCATTAGTGTTAAAACATAAGTATTAAAAACAATAATAATGTTATGTTATGTTAATAATAAATGTTATGAGGCAGAAATAGCTGTGGCGGTGGAGCCGCCGGAGTCGAACCACAGAGGGTTCTACCACCTTCAAAATATTTTTGTTTGGGGGATGTTTTAAACTCACCTCTAACCCGTTCGGATGGAAGACCCCGCTGTGCGTTTGGTTCAGCTTGTCGAATTTGTGTATCTCCTTGCCCGTGTTCACGTCCCATAGTACACCGTCTGTAAGCATATAATAAAAAATAATCTTTAATACCCAATAGGAAAAATATTTAAAAAAATATTTTTGAGAATCATGCCTCACACGGCAATTTCAAATGGCTTATATTATTTATAATTTTCTTTTTTTTGACACCGACAGAACAAATTCTTCAATGACGCGGGTCTTCTTATAATGGACTGTGCATGTTAGGACCAATATAAGCTGACCCACCTGATAGTACCAACTGTTTGATAGCGCGGTCCTTTGCATACTGGTTATTATAGCCGGCATACACTTGACCAATATAAGGTGATCTACGTGGACGCGTTTCTTTGGCGGCGTGATTCCTCATACAGTGGCTAATATAACCAACATAAGTAGACCCACCTGACAGTACCAGCTGGTTAGTAGCGCGGTTCTTTGCATACTGGTTGTAATAGCCGGCATAAGAACAACCAGTATAAGGTGACCTACGTGCACGCGCTATTTCATTGGCGGCGTGATTCCTTATACACTGGCTATTATAACCAACATAAGTAGACCCACCTGACAGTATCAGTTGGTTGGTAGTGCGGCTCTTTGCATACTGGTTGTTTTAGCCGGCATAAATTGACCAATATAAGGTGACCTACGTAACAGCACCAGCCCATTGGTGGCGTGGGTCTTCTTATACTGGGTACTACAACCAACATAAGTAGACCTACCTGACAATACCAGCTGCTTGACAGCACAGCTCTTTACATACTGGTTATTCTGGCCTAAGTAAACCAGTATAACTTGACCTACCTGACAGTACCAGCTCGTCGGTGGGGTTGAATGTGGCGCGGTTCTTCGCGTACTGGTTGCTGATGGCCGGCGTGAGTGTGAGCAGCTCCCGGCCGGTGCGCGTGTCGTATATAGTAGCGGTCTCCCCCTTGGTGCCTATTATCCTCAAAACAACCAGTATAAGGTGACCCCCCTTACAGAACAAATTCTTCAGTGGCGCGAGTCTTCTTATACTGAACTACTCATGTAATGACCAGTATAACCTGACCCACCTGACAGTACCGGCTGTTTGGCACCGCGGCTCTTTGCATACTGGTTTTTATAGCCCGCATAAGAACAACCAGTATAAGGCGACCTACGTGGACGCGTTTCATTGGCGGCGCGGTTCCTCGTACACTGGACAAATTAACCAACATAAGTTGACCCACCTGACAGTGCCAGCTGTTTGGTAGCGCGGTTCTTTGCGTACTGGTTGGCTAGTTGGCATAAACAGACCAATATAAAGTGACCTACCTGACAGAACCAGCTCTTTGAAGGCGCGGTTCTTCTTATACTGGCTATTATAACCAGTATAACTTGACCTACCTGAGAGCACCAGCTCGTCGGTGGGGTTGAAGGTGGCGCGGTTCTTCGCGTACTGGTTGCTGATGGCCGGCGTGAGTGTGAGCAGCTCCCGGCCGGTGCGCGTGTCGTATATAGTAGCGGTCTCCCCCTTGGTGCCTATTATCCTCTCGTCGGTCATTTTCGAGAATTCCACGTACTCCTCGCTGTCTAGTTGGAAACTGGAATGGGATTTTGTTTTTTGAAGTTACACTTCTATTGAGGCGCTTGGATAAAAGTATTTTGGCAAAGGGAGATCTCCCTGTGGGCTAGGTGATCATGCCCGGGGAGCGGCCGTGCTCCAACAGTCTTAGTTCGGAGCTTGTATATATACGGCATATTTAGAAAACTTCGATAGCGTGATTCAGCAGCGCCATCTCTTGACGAGTAGCGGGAAGTCGCTACAGTACGATTATTTACAAAACCGACAGATTTACATCGACACCATGAAGTTAGCTAGTAAATATGGCCAATGCAAATTTTATATACATACTTGTTATGTATATACAGGGAGAATTTTTCAAATGGACCCCCGGGGACAAATCCGAATGTATAAGGATTAGCAAAATATGCTGAAGGCCGATTTTGATACAAACTAAAACTGCATCATTCGTTTCTTAAAATATATTTTCCCTTCATTTTGAAAAAAAAAACACCTGTATTATTCAACTATCGCATAGTGTTGCTTATATGGGTCAATTAGAAAAAACGCCATTTTGGTACAAATTTGACGACACGCAGGCGGTTCTCGGTTCAATCCCCGGCCAGCCAGACGTCTCATGAATTTACATTTCTGTTCACGTTCTGGGTGTACATAGCACCCACGACCCATTAAAAAAATATGGTAGGAATAGTACTTAATTTTTTTTATACATACATACTACATACATACATACACACATACATATATACATACATAGGAGTACAGAACACGTAATATATCTACATATATTAATGTAAAACTCACAGCTGCTCAAACTCCTTCATATTCCATAGTGCAGAGAGCGTCCGCCACGTGGTGGTAGAGGACGCCAGTAGTAGGAGCCCGTCTCTGCTCGCCTGCGAATACATTATCATAGTATAGAACAGATACTTCTGCTATAGTCGTCACAATTTAATAGGCCCATTTTGACACATGCCATCCTAATGTCATAAAATTTTTGAACTAACTTTGTATGAACGTATAATACGTAATTGGAAAGTCAAATACTTCTAAACATACAATTACGAAATAATTTATTAACAAGAATAATTAATAAAATTTATAATTATTGTATTACACATTTTATTTCAATTAAACTGTGTCCAGAAACCAATTTATTCTACATCAAAAAGTATCATAGGGCTTCGTTGCAATGTTATATCAGTCAAGAAATTTTGCAGTTTACGACAATTTACGGCTACAGCTTGCGAAAGCAAACCATTCGAAAGAAACCATAATCGATTAACTTTCAAATAATCGAAACTTAGAATTACCAATAATTATGTTTTATGTTGGTGATAGATGGCGCTACTTGTACCCTCAATCACGCTATCAAAGTTTTCTAAATGATCCCTGATTTTATTAATATAAGGAAGAAATGTTAATCTGAAGTGTGTTGTTAACTTAATCCTCAGCCTGACGTCTTACTCAGATCCTTACTAATATTATAAATCCGAAAGTACTCCGTCTGTCTGTCTGTCTGGTTGTCTCTTCTTCACGCCTTAACCACTGAACCGATTTTAATGAAAAGTTGTACAAAGATAGTCTGAGATGGTGCCACTGTCGTTGCAATGAAGGTACGAATTTTCAGTTTTATGGATGTTAGTATGTCATATTATTTTCTTTTAAACGCGGGCGAAGCCGCGGGCGAAAACTAGTAATACTATAATTCCAGGTTTGATTAAAGAATATATTGACACAGTCCACTTTTAGTCAACCTATTACTCTCCTACGGGACATGGATCTCCTCGCAAAGTGAGAGATGGGATATATAAGTTTAGGGCATAATCCACTTCGCTGGCTAAGTGCGTTTTGGTGGACTTCACACACCTTCGAGATTGAAGAAACTGTCAAGCGTGTAGATTTCCTTACGATATTTTTCTTCGTCGCTCTAACACATTATAATTATTTTTTAATACAAGCTTAGCCTTTAAAAGTTAAACGTTGCTTACCTAGAAATTGAACCTCAAACCCACCAACTTTCAACCGTTTTTCAACTACTCGACTATCCCAGACCACTTACAATAATAAAACACATTTAAAGTGAAAAAAGTATACATAAATCAGTTCCCATACCTGCATATGATAAATATAGGACTCGTGAACTTGATAAGAATTCTCTTCGGTGCCCGAGAACAGGTTGAATACGCGGATGTCGCCGTTCGACGTCGCCGCTAACAACTGGTGTTGCGTTGGCTGTAAAATATGTAAATTATTATTATTTAAAAAAAAATGCGTAAGAGATTTTCTATTTTCAAATGTTAACAAAATACAAATTTTAACTGAATAAATTGCATATGTCATTACTATCACAAAGAGGGCGCAGGCTTTATGTTATCAGTCGGTGATTGACTATCGGTTCCAACGGACGTGTCGGTGTGTTAGTGAGCCGAAGGGTATTCATATTGGTGGCGGGTGTGCGTGAGGTGTACGAACGCAACGTGCACGTGCAGCGTGTATGTGTGCGGTGTGTACGCTGGTGAAGTGCACGTGCAATATGTGCGTGTGTGTGCATGCGTGCAGGGGTCACGGCCAGCTCGCGGCGGCCGCGCGGTGTGTGTGTGTGTGTGTGTGTGTGTGTACGCACGTGGAACACGGTGTGCGTGAAGTACGCGTCGTCGTCCTGCGGGCGCAGCGTGCGCGCGGGCGCGAAGTGCGCGTGCAGCGGGCGCGCGAGGTGTGTGTGTGTGTGTGTGTGTTGTACGCACGTGGAACACGGTGTGCGTGAAGTACGCGTCGTCGTCCTGCGGGCGCAGCGTGCGCGCGGGCGCGAAGTGCGCGTGCAGCGGGCGCGCGAGGTGTGTGTGTGTGTGTGTGTGTGTGTGTGTGTGTGTGTACGCACGTGGAACACGGTGTGCGTGAAGTACGCGTCGTCGTCCTGCGGGCGCAGCGTGCGCGCGGGCGCGAAGTGCGCGTGCAGCGGGCGCGCGAGGTGTGTGTGTGTGTGTGTGTGTGTGTACGCACGTGGAACACGGTGTGCGTGAAGTACGCGTCGTCGTCCTGCGGGCGCAGCGTGCGCGCGGGCGCGAAGTGCGCGTGCAGCGGGCGCGCGAGGTGTGTGTGTGTGTGTGTGTGTGTGTGTGTACGCACGTGGAACACGGTGTGCGTGAAGTACGCGTCGTCGTCCTGCGGGCGCAGCGTGCGCGCGGGCGCGAAGTGCGCGTGCAGCGGGCGCGCGAGGTGTGTGTGTGTGTGTGTGTGTGTGTGTACGCACGTGGAACACGGTGTGCGTGAAGTACGCGTCGTCGTCCTGCGGGCGCAGCGTGCGCGCGGGCGCGAAGTGCGCGTGCAGCGGGCGCGCGAGGTGTGTGTGTGTGTGTGTGTGTGTGTTACGCACGTGGAACACGGTGTGCGTGAAGTACGCGTCGTCGTCCTGCGGGCGCAGCGTGCGCGCGGGCGCGAAGTGCGCGTGCAGCGGGCGCGCGAGGTGTGTGTGTGTGTGTGTGTGTGTGTGTACGCACGTGGAACACGGTGTGCGTGAAGTACGCGTCGTCGTCCTGCGGGCGCAGCGTGCGCGCGGGCGCGAAGTGCGCGTGCAGCGGGCGCGCGAGGTGTGTGTGTGTGTGTGTGTGTGTGTGTACGCACGTGGAACACGGTGTGCGTGAAGTACGCGTCGTCGTCCTGCGGGCGCAGCGTGCGCGCGGGCGCGAAGTGCGCGTGCAGCGGGCGCGCGAGGTGTGTGTGTGTGTGTGTGTGTGTGTGTACGCACGTGGAACACGGTGTGCGTGAAGTACGCGTCGTCGTCCTGCGGGCGCAGCGTGCGCGCGGGGCGCGAAGTGCGCGTGCAGCGGGCGCGCGAGGTGTGTGTGTGTGTGTGTGTGTGTGTGTACGCACGTGGAACACGGTGTGCGTGAAGTACGCGTCGTCGTCCTGCGGGCGCAGCGTGCGCGCGGGCGCGAAGTGCGCGTGCAGCGGGCGCGCGAGGTGTGTGTGTGTGTGTGTGTGTGTGTGTACGCACGTGGAACACGGTGTGCGTGAAGTACGCGTCGTCGTCCTGCGGGCGCAGCGTGCGCGCGGGGCGCGAAGTGCGCGTGCAGCGGGCGCGCGAGGTGTGTGTGTGTGTGTGTGTGTGTGTGTACGCACGTGGAACACGGTGTGCGTGAAGTACGCGTCGTCGTCCTGCGGGCGCAGCGTGCGCGCGGGCGCGAAGTGCGCGTGCAGCGGGCGCGCGAGGTGTGTGTGTGTGTGTGTGTGTGTGTGTACGCACGTGGAACACGGTGTGCGTGAAGTACGCGTCGTCGTCCTGCGGGCGCAGCGTGCGCGCGGGCGCGAAGTGCGCGTGCAGCGGGCGCGCGAGGTGTGTGTGTGTGTGTGTGTGTGTGTGTGTACGCACGTGGAACACGGTGTGCGTGAAGTACGCGTCGTCGTCCTGCGGGCGCAGCGTGCGCGCGGGCGCGAAGTGCGCGTGCAGCGGGCGCGCGAGGTGTGTGTGTGTGTGTGTGTGTGTGTGTACGCACGTGGAACACGGTGTGCGTGAAGTACGCGTCGTCGTCCTGCGGGCGCAGCGTGCGCGCGGGCGCGAAGTGCGCGTGCAGCGGGCGCGCGAGGTGTGTGTGTGTGTGTGTGTGTGTGTGTACGCACGTGGAACACGGTGTGCGTGAAGTACGCGTCGTCGTCCTGCGGGCGCAGCGTGCGCGCGGGCGCGAAGTGCGCGTGCAGCGGGCGCGCGAGGTGTGTGTGTGTGTGTGTGTGTGTGTGTGTACGCACGTGGAACACGGTGTGCGTGAAGTACGCGTCGTCGTCCTGCGGGCGCAGCGTGCGCGCGGGCGCGAAGTGCGCGTGCAGCGGGCGCGCGAGGTGTGTGTGTGTGTGTGTGTGTGTGTGTACGCACGTGGAACACGGTGTGCGTGAAGTACGCGTCGTCGTCCTGCGGGCGCAGCGTGCGCGCGGGCGCGAAGTGCGCGTGCAGCGGGCGCGCGAGGTGTGTGTGTGTGTGTGTGTGTGTGTGTACGCACGTGGAACACGGTGTGCGTGAAGTACGCGTCGTCGTCCTGCGGGCGCAGCGTGCGCGCGGGCGCGAAGTGCGCGTGCAGCGGGCGCGCGAGGTGTGTGTGTGTGTGTGTGTGTGTGTACGCACGTGGAACACGGTGTGCGTGAAGTACGCGTCGTCGTCCTGCGGGCGCAGCGTGCGCGCGGGCGCGAAGTGCGCGTGCAGCGGGCGCGCGAGGTGCCGCCGCGCGGTGGGCGCGCCGAGCTCGCGGCGCGCGACGTGAGCGCACACGTTGCGCGAGCGGCCGCACAGCGCGCCGCGCATCGCCGGCTCGGGGCACTTGTGTGGCCTGCGGACGACGATTAAAGACATTACAATCGTTCATGTGAAAAACTGGGTTGTGACGTCATCATTGACAGACAATCGTACATGTGGAAGAATGAGTTGTGACGTCATCATGAATAGACATTACAATCGTAAATGTGAAAGAATGAGTTGTAACGTCGTGATGAAATTAAGCATATATCACAGACTGGACTCTACCCGCGGCTTCATTGCAGTCAGAGGACAGTGACATTGATTAATAGAATCTTAAAACGTTGTTAAACGTATGAGGGAAGGCCGCCCTCTCCCCCCTCCACCTGACCTAACCACGTGTGCTGTAACCCACGTAACACACACTCACTCGAACAGGTTGAACTGGGGGCAGGTGACGACGGGGTTCTTGCAGAGCGCGTGCTGGTTGTACAGGTACTCCGTGATGATGGAGTGCAGCGTGACGCGGGGAGGGGAGGCCGCCCTCTCCCCCCTCTCCACTGTCTGCTTCTGGAGGGAGCGGCGTTCGGCGCCCGTCGGGGATGACGTCACGCAGCCGTGGGTCGGGTTCTGCACCTTCCTGGGGACATTTTGTTTATAATGTAGGAGCAGACGAGAATGAAGTCCACCTGACGGGAAGGTCACTGGTCTAAGTTCATATATGATAAGATTTCTGACCTGACCTAAAGTCACTCCTGATAATTAAGTCAGGTGGCATCCACACCGTCCAACCGAAACACAAAATAGAAATGGGCCTGGCAAAGGCGTCCTCGACCAAACCAATCTTAAGCAATCATACAAGTCCTAAAACCTTTTTTCCTTTTACCATAGTATTAAAAAAAAATTTCAAAGTAATAACTGACCACAAAGATATCCGCAAATTAAATAATCATGTATTGCAACCCACTCGAGTTTATAATCTACTGTTCCAACTCATCCGAGTTTCATTTAATATGTGGGTATGTGGGTACTTCAATAACGAATTGCTACAAACTCGAGGTCATTAATTAATCTACCATTGCAACTGACCCGAATACAATAATCTCACCTGAGTTTAATAACGGCCGGTATGGGGCTAGCCTCCTCCGTATGATTGTGCTGGGGTTCGATACTGTCGCGGTGTAGTGATGAGCTGCTGCTTTGCCGGGACACCGAGAGTCGGGGCTGGGGAGGAAAATACATTTTATTTAATTTTTTATCGTATTACAGATGTAGCAAATGATTTAACTTTTCAAGCTAACAGGAAGAGTACAAATATACGAGTACAATGACGTCACACTGTGGCGGGCGTGGCGGATGCGTGTTGCACGTGATGACGTCACTCACTCGGACGGCGACGGCGGGCGCGTGCCGCATGTGATGACGTCACTCACCAGACGTGTGTATGTAATGACGTCACTCTGCGGGCCGGCGTGACTGCGCGCGCTGCACGTGATGACGTCACTCACTCGGATTGGGACGGCGGCGCGTTCTGCATGTGATGACGTCACTCACCGGACGCGTGGAGGTCGCCTGCATACGATGACGTCACAGGTCACATCCGGGCCAGCGTGGACGGTGCGTATACAGAGCATGATGACGTCACTCACCCTTGCAGGCGTGAAGAGCGTGTACACAGGCGCCGGGGATGGCGCGAGGGCGTGCTGGGCGGGCGGCGGCAGTCCCGCTTCGCGCTGCAGCGGCGCTGCGCTGTGCGGCAGTCCAGGGACAGCAGGTGAGACGCGACCAACTGCAGCAACTGACGCTCGTACACGAGCTGCACGTGATGACGTCACACGGCCGAGCCGGCATGGACTGCGCGCGCTGCACGGGATAACGTCACTCACTCGGACGCGGACGGCGGGCGCGTGCTGCATGTGATGACGTCACTCACCGGGCCGGCGTAGAGGGCGCACGCTACACGTGATGACGTCACACGTCCGTGCCGGTGAGGACTGCGCGAGCTGCATGTAATGACGTCACTCGCCGGGCAGGCTTGGAATGCGCGTGCTACGCGTCGTGACGTCACGCAACCTAGCATGCATGGCGGGCGTACACAAATACTGATGACGTCACTCACCCTCGCGGGCGTGGAGGGTGTGTACACTGGCGGGGGCGGTGGCGCGGGGGCGTGCTGCGCGGGGGGCGGCAGTCCCGCTTCGCGCTGCAGCGTGGCTGCACTGTGCGGTAGTCCACGGGACAGCAGGTGCGACGCGACCAGCTGCAGCAGCTGACGCTCGTTGTAGTTGATGCGGGTTTGCGCTACCACGTTCGCCTGGAGACGAGAAGCATGTGTTAAATAGGCAAATAAAAGTTATATTTCCGTGGTGTAAATAATATAAATTTGTTTAAATACAAACAACCGGCTAACATACAAACAACACGCTAAAAAAGATGATCTTCTCGAGCAAGTTTGTGTCACATAACAAATTATATGTCGTCAAAATATACATCGGCACGTGCAACTTCATGCCAAAAAAAAAATTAAGTGTTTATTCGACGCGCACATTTAGCTGGTAAAAATCATATAACCCAGAATCGCTTGGATTAACATATTTACCTTAACATCTTTCAAAGCGAAACACAGCAACGTTTAACACTGAGGTTATAAGAAATAGGTGTGGCAGTTGCGCCACTTGAGTCGAATAAACTTCAAACTAATACCATATCGTACAAGTGGCATAGTATTAAAACATACCTTATGTATATTAGCGAGCGAGGTCTCGAATTCGGCTCCCATGTGTTTACTCTTCCCGGACACCCGCTCGAGCAGGTCCAGAGCGTACTTCTGGAACATCACGTGCTCCTGCCGCTTCTCCTGCAGGATCGGGTCCCGCATCAACACTGCGAAGATATATACGCCATAATTAGAACAGGAAGAAAAGTAGCAAGATTGAAGGTTTTATTAATACAGGAGTAGCAGACGAGCATGCAGTCCAATTGATGGTAAGTGGCTACTGCCACCCATGGACGTCTGTAATCAACCCCAGATAGGATTAGATGAAATATTCCTACTTGAGGTCGGCCACAGATGCATCTGGTCGGCCACAGATGCATCATGATCTGCCCGACGGTGCCCCAGCGCCCGCGGGGCGGCACACACACTCACCCTGGATCTGGCTGGTGGTGAACAGCGGCAGCTTGGAGATGATCTGCCGGACGGTGGGGCGGCACACACACTCACCCTGGATCTGGCTGGTGGTGAACAGCGGCAGCTTGGAGATGATCTGCCGGACGGTGGGGCGGCACACACACTCACCCTGGATCTGGCTGGTGGTGAACAGCGGCAGCTTGGAGATGATCTGCCGGACGGTGGGGCGGCGCACACACTCACCCTGGATCTGGCTGGTGGTGAACAGCGGCAGCTTGGAGATGATCTGCCGGACGGTGGGGCGGCGCACACACTCACCCTGGATCTGGCTGGTGGTGAACAGCGGCAGCTTGGAGATGATCTGCCGGACGGTGGGGCGGCACACACACTCACCCTGGATCTGGCTGGTGGTGAACAGCGGCAGCTTGGAGATGATCTGCCGGACGGTGGGGCGGCACACACACTCACCCTGGATCTGGCTGGTGGTGAACAGCGGCAGCTTGGAGATGATCTGGCGGACGGTGGGGCGGCGCACACACTCACCCTGGATCTGGCTGGTGGTGAACAGCGGCAGCTTGGAGATGATCTGGCGGACGGTGGGGCGGCGCACACACTCACCCTGGATCTGGCTGGTGGTGAACAGCGGCAGCTTGGAGATGATCTGGCGGACGGTGGGGCGGCACACACACTCACCCTGGATCTGGCTGGTGGTGAACAGCGGCAGCTTGGAGATGATCTGGCGGACGGTGGGGCGGCACACACACTCACCCTGGATCTGGCTGGTGGTGAACAGCGGCAGCTTGGAGATGATCTGCCGGACGGTGGGGCAGCGCGCGAGGCCGGCCAGTGCGCGGCACGCGAGGCCGCGGAGCCGGTCCGCGTCCGTTATCGGGGACTTCACTAGCATCAGCGAGAGGAGCACCTGCACACATATACGTAGACGTTAGTGATGGGACAAAAATCGATTTTAAAATAATCTATTATTTTTGCCTAATATTCGATTTTGAATTAAACGATCGATCTAAATAACTCTATCGACTGTACTTTCGATACTCCTCAAAAATATTCGATCATTCTCAGCGGTATTGAATTTAATCCTTAATTCCTTACTAATCCTTACTAACATTATAAATCCAAAAGTAACTCTGTCTGTCTGGTTGTCTCTTCTTCACGTTTAAACCACTGAACCGATTTTAATGAAATTTTGTACAAAGATAGTCTGAGACCCGAGAAAGGACATAGGATAGTTTTTATTCCGGAATTCCCACGGGAACTAGAAATGACGATCTAAGCTTGATTAATCGGCGCCAAACAGCTAGTCCTCTCTGAAGTTGCCGAGCAGGTGTAGTCATATAATTTGCTATGGCGACGCGATTCATTTCTATATTCAGAGCAGACTAGCAGTTTTACGCGGACTATGCGTGTGTACGCTTCCACACGTAAGCATCACCATACGCTTACACCACATTAGACCTAAATTATGTCAAAAAGGAATAAAATATGAAACCTTAATAAATAATTCATTATACACATACTACCTGACCCGGCAAACGTTGTGTTGCCATATAAATAAAAAAATGTTAAGGGTGAACAACCCTTATCACTTAGGGGTATAAAAAATAGATAGTAGCCGATTCTCAGACCTACTGAATATGCATATAAAATTTGGTGAAAACCGTTTCGGAGGAGTACGGTAACTAACAACACACAACACTATGAGATGGTGGAATAATATAGAGGGTGTATTCTTTTTCAAAATGAACTCGTTCGATTCCCGGCTAGGAAAATAGATATTTTAAAAAAATAATAATGCAGTTTTAGTTTTTATCAAAATCGGCCTCGTAACTCCTTTCAGGATTTTTCGCTCATAGTTTCGGATTTGGCCCTGAAGGCCCGTTTGAAAAATTCACCCTGTATATGATACATTTCTGCCATCTTTAAAACAACTACAAATTGGTAACAACTCACCATAATGCCGTTGTTCGTGCGAACACTCTCCCACACCTTCTGTATCACGTCCTCGTACGACTTCACCGTGCTCTTCTTCTTCGTGGAGCCAGTCACTGAGAGACGGGTTGATGACGTACCCGCCTGTGGGATAGATAGAAAATAGATAAGATTGAAACATATATAAAATAACTACAGTCTGATTCATAATTAGGTGTCCAAAATGTAAACAAAGAAATGTCACTGTCAAAATTAACAAGAAATAAAAACTTTAACAAACTCAACAAAAAACGAAAACTAACAACTATACACAATTTAACAAACGCGCTATGAAAACGAAAACGACTATGAATAACATCAGCTACGGAACTTAAAAATGACGGAACATGAAATGTTTTGAATTCCGATTGTGTTATTACATTTTAATTTTCAACCATAAAACTTGTTTTTTATTATTATTACTGTATTGAACGAAATTGAAGGAATATAAATATTAGAAAATGTTAATTAATCTTAATTTATTTAGATTATTATTTTATTATTGTTGTATTAGGTACTTTAATATTGTCAAAAATAAGAAACTACCACTTGAAACATATTTTCAACACCTTTGTTTACATTTTGGACACCTAATTATGAATCAAGCTATAGTCATATTTTGAACAAGGAAACGCCGCCAGCATTTTGGGAACCATGCCTCACGTGGAATTTTTTTACAATAACTTGTTTTATTTAAAAAAATTCTTGTAAATTGTTATTATTGAAAAAATGCTTCTTACAAATTAATAAACTGAAAAAGGGAATGGAATCAAATTTACTAATAAACGCCCTTATACGCAATAACTTCTTTTAACAAACACATTACTTTTGTTTAATTTTCAATAAACAAGATACAATACAATACAATTTGAAGGTGGTAGAACCCTTTGTAGTTCGACTCCGGGGGCACCACCGCCACACCTATTTCTGCCTAATAACAGCAGTGTTAAGCGCTGCTGTGTTCCGGTTTGAAGTGTGGTAAGGGAGACATACTTATCCGAGGCGTTCCAGCTTAGTCCTCAGGGGTAGCGGCGCATCTGTGGCCAACCTCAGGTAGGAATATCTAATCCTATCTTGGGTTGATTACAGATGTCCATGGGCGGCAGTAGCCACTTACCATCAGGTGGACTGCATGCTCGTCTGCTACTCCTATAATATAAAAAAAATACATTACCCTATGTACAGGTGCGCACACACAGTTGACGAGCACGTTCAACGCCGCCTTCTGGACCTCCGGCTCCGGTAGGATCTCACCATCGGCCGCACCTGTATGCAATATATTTTAAGAAACTCTCTTCACTCACAGCTTCACACTGGGATAACGTTACGAGCGAACCATTAACACATATAAAGATGAATATTACTGAATATCTATATATATCTGGCCGGGGATCGAACCTGGAATCCTTTGCGCATCAGACCGGTGTAGTAACTGCTCTGTCAAGCGCTCGTAGAATGTGAAATGTCCGAAACTTCGAATATCACGCTTAGGTACTTATCAAAACTTGGCTATTTCATCCGAAAGTTCTGATTTCGTCAGAACCTTCGGATTTAGTGCTTAATGATTTATTGACGTGAAAACGAAAGTTAAACTCTCTTCAAATTCTACGTCTAGCATAGTCCGTGTCTCTCGCGGACTGTGTCTGGCACGCGCCGCTCTCTCTCGAAACTCTCTTTGAGTTCTGTCTTCACTGTCGTTCACGGCGCGTGTCTGACACGACCCGTGCCTGACGCTGTCCATGCCTGTCACAGCGCGTGCCTGACCCGCCCCGTGCCTGACACGGTCCATGCCTGTCACATCACGTATTTAACAAAGCGCGTGCCTGACACGGCGCGTGTCTGACCCACCCCGTGCCTGACACGGTCCGTCTCACCTAGCACGATGTTAACCCCGGTGGTGATGTCCGCGTCTCGCATGTCAATCTTCTCCGTGAGCAACAGCTGGCCGCGCGGCGACACGCAACACACTGAGATCACGTCGAGCGCTGAACGTACCGTCTCCGCCCTGTAACAGACACACATCGGATTCATATAATATAGGAGTAGCAGGCGAGCAAAAATAGCAGTGATAGCCTAATGTTTTTTGTTTATAATATAGTAGTAGCAGACGAGCATGCAGTCCACCTGATGGTAAGTGGCTACTGCCGCTCATTGACATCTGTAATCAACCCCAGATAAGATTAGATCCCTATCTGAGATCGACCACAGATGTGACGTAACCCTTGGGGGGTAAGCTGAAACACCTCGAAAAAATGTCTCCAGTACCACACCTTTCAAACCAGAACACAGCAGCGCCTAACACTGCTGTTATTAGGCAAAAATAGGTGTGGCGGTGATACCGCCGGAGTCGAACCAAAGATTGTTCTACTTCTTCCACCTATTTTGTTACTGGATCACTGGGTGTATGTGTGCGTCAACGTGTGTATATATGTGAGTGTGTGTGTATGTATGTGCGCGTGATTGTGAATGAGTGCAAGTGTGTTCTTGTGTGTGTGTCGACGACCCAGCTCTCTGACCAGGGTTCTCTATATCAGGTAACTCTCTCTCTCTCTCTCTATGTCTGTCTCTCTGTCTGTCTGTCTATCTGTGTGTGGGTGTATGTGTGTGCGTGTCTGCGCGTGTGTGCGTGCATGTGTGTGTGTGCGCGCACGTATGTGCGTGTCTCCCGCGCTCGCTCGCTTTCTCTCTCTCTCTGTTTATACGTCTCTGTGTGTATGCCTGTCTCCCTTTCCCTCCCTCTCTCTCTCTTCCTGTGAATGTGTGTGTCGCACCTGCCGTTGAAGTTCCAGTCGTACGCGTAGCCGACGACGCTGAGCAGCAGCGTGACGCCGCCCAGGTCCAGCAGCTCGTCCACCGCCGCCCAGCGGGACCACGGCGCGTTCTGGACTATCTCGATGTTCTCCTGGATCTCCTCCGCTGAGGACTTCGACGCCTGTGGGCGACGGAACGAGCGGTTAACTGACGAAATGTGCTTGGAGACGACAAAATTAACGTTTGATTTACGAAATATGCGTGGGGACGACAAAGTAAACGTTTAATTGACGAAATAAGGTTCCGGGCGACGAAATGAGCGTTTAATTCACGAATATGCTTGCGGGCAATGGAATAAGTATTCTAAGTAACGAAATATGGGGCGACCAAACGAGAGTTTAATTCACGAAATATGACCGTGGACGACGAAATAGTTTAATTCACAAAATATGCTTGGGGACTGACGAAATGAGCGTTTATTTGAGGAAATATGGCAGGAAAGACGAAATTAGTGTTTAATTCACGAAATAGATCCAGGAACGACGAAATGAGTTACAGGCATAATTGACAGAATGTAGCAGCGATGACGAAATAAGCTTTTAACTGACTGAAATATGGTTGGAAGCGGGAAATAAGATGGGTTTTTTTTATCCTTAGCGTTTGGGAAAAAAATAGTTTTTAAATAACAGACTGACAGATAAAAATCGATACCATGAAGTTGGCTACTAACTAATGCTAGTTTTACAGGAAATGTATGATTTATGAAACTTTATTTTCATTAATAATTACAAGAAAATCACTCACATGAAAACATATTTGGTTCCTAATTTTTTTATTTGTATTTTAAGTGTATGTACGTGTATGTAGTTTTAAGGCAATTTTAAACCACCAACCTTATAAGGCGGTAATTCGGGTACATTGTCGCCTAATTGCCGCGCCACTTGAGCGGCGCGGAGCCTCAGATGAGCCTCTAGGTACCTGGAACAATGGTTCTGCTTAAAATACAACAACAACAACAACAACAACAACAACAAAAATAACAACAACAACAAATACTCTTTATTTTATATGTATACCTAATATTAGAAATGTATAAAATAATATTAGAAACGGCATTAGGCCGTTGCATATAAAAAATAAGAAAGAAATCAAATTATTAAAAAAAATCAGACTCTGCCCTTTCATTTGATACCCACATCGTGGGGTGAATAAAATAATTGGTCCGCCATCTTGGAGCTTCTGCTATATTGAATTTCGAATGACGCCAACATGCTCATAATTTAATGAAATGCTACTTCTTATGGGAGGGTATAGTTCGCGCCAAACTTTTAGTCCGCTCTGGAGTAGTTGTGCAGGTGTAGTCAGAGAGCCATTCCGGTCGAACACAAATACAAGCATATCCTCCGTAGCAACGTGCGGGTACGCTAATATCTACAATTTGTCGTTGCGAGACGACTCGTTTCTATATTCAGAGCGGACTAGCAATTTGCCGCGGACTCTACCCATACCCCTGCAGTGGGATAGTTACATACATACATACATACAGGTCAAGTTAATAAACAGTGTGTTACCTCCTGAGCGCGACGCACACGTGTCGCACGATCTGTCGCGCCGCGCAGGTCTCGTCGTCGGACACGCGCGCCTCCTCCTCGTCCGAGCCCAGGATCGGCAGCGTCGAGATCACGTTGTACAGCTTGCGCAGACCGTCCTGGGAAAAGTAACAGTGTAACATTGAGATAATGTGTACTGGACACACACACACACACACACACATACATACATACACACATATATGTGTAGAAGCGGACAGTGGAGGGTGCCGGGGGGACCCGCGTTGTCTTCGTCCCGCTAATATCTACAATTTGTTATTGCGACGCCCACTCCTTTCTATATTTATTTATTTATTTATTTATTTACTATTTATTGACCATGTTAAAAACAGTGTGATGCAAAAGGCGGACTTAATGCTAAATAGCATTTTCTCCCAGTCAACCTTAGGGATGTGCAGAAAAATTGAAGGCGGTACAACTAAGCCGACTAGAAGTTTGGCGCGAACTCTTCACAAGCTGATACGTCCACATAGTCAGGTACACTCGCGCGCAGTCATCACGTTAGCTCGCACATACTCAACACGTACACTCGCACACACTATTCTCCACACACGGTTATAAAAAACAAAATTTATCACAAATTTATCATATAAGTGGAAACTTTGCTGATTTTTGTTATGTCTATGTGAAAGTTACTGTGTGTATTGAATATTGTATGTTTCCCAAATAAAAAAAAAAAAAAAATCCGTGTCATTTTAATCTCAATACTGACCTGATTGTCAAACTCTTCTAATATGACCCTGAACTGGAAGGAAAGCCCGAAGAACATAGTGGCGTGGCACCGACCAGAGTCGTGTGAACATTCTAACAGCCATAGAGCGTATCTGTAACCAAAATGTTGATGTTTTATTTATTTACATATAATTTACTCTTCAACTTATACAACTTGTATATGTATAAATAGTTTCAACTAGAGTGATAGTCCAAATTATTTTTGCAAAATGCCCTTTTAACAAACCAGAGTCTGTTAACGGTAAAAGTATAAAAATCCAACATGTAAAACATTTTTATAATATCTAGGAAGGACAACTGCCCGACTTAATAACGGCTATAGGCGGCCGTGACCGCATTGGCGTTAAATAAGTGACAGTTGAAGGTGGTAGAACCCTTTGTGGTTCGACTCCGGCGGCACCACCGCCACACCTATTTCTACCTAATAACAGCAGTGTAGGCGCTGCTGTGTTCCGGTTTGAAGGGTGTGGTAAGGGAGAAATACTTTTCCGAGGCGTTCCAGCTTAGTCCTCAGGGGAAGCGGCGCATCTATGGCCGACTTCAGGTAGGAATATCTAATCCTATCTGGTGTTGATTACAGATGTTCATGGACGGCGGTAGCCACTTACCATCAGGTGGACTGCATGCTCGTCTGCCACTCCTATATCACAAACAACTCACTTGACGAGATGTGCGAGTGTCGCTCGTGGCAACAGACACACTCGGTCCATAGCGTCCTCGCAGTACGCCAGGTAGTATAGACAGATAGAGACACAGACACCTATATCTGTCTAATAACAGCAGGTTTAAGCGCTGCTGTGTTCTGGTTTAAAGGGTAAGAGACATACTTATCCGAGGCATTCCAGACAAATCCTCAGGGGTAGCGGCGCATCAGTGGCAGACTTTAAGTAGGCTCTAATCTTATCTGGGGTTGATTACAGTGGTCCTCCGAGGTATTCCAGAATAATCCTCAAGGGTAGCGGTGCATATGTGGCCGATCACAGGTAGGAGTCTAATCCTATCTGCGGTTATTATCAGATAGTCACCATCAGGTGGTCTGCATGCTACAGCTATATAACAAACAACTCACTTGACGAGGTGTGCGAGTGTCGCTCGTGGCAACAGACACACGCGCTCCATAGCATCTTCGCAGTACGCCAGGTAGTATAGGCAGATGGAGACTCCGGTAGCCGCCACCGATGGCCGGGGGACCTCTAGGAATTTCTGTAAATCACCCAAAAAATGTTATGTTAATTAATTTATTTTTTTATTCTTCATATACCTAAAATATGGTACTAAGGCGGACTTAATGCTGTGAGCATTCTCTACCAGTTAATCTTAATAAAAGTTAATAAAAAAAAATCTGTAAAATATACTTCTGCTTAAAAATAAAAAAAAATATATGACTTCTTTAAAACATAAAAAAAATATCCTGACATCTTTAAAAAAATGAAACAAAAATACCTGACTACTTTAAATTAATTAATTGTAAAAGATACCTCACCTATCGAACCATACTTTAAAGATTCGTTTCCAGCGGCATCACCGCCACACCTATTTCTGCCTCATAACAACAGTGTTAGGCGCTTTCCGAGGCGTTCCAGCTTTAGTATCAAGTATTAAGAGGTAGCGATGCATTTGTGGCCTATCTCAGGTAGGAATATCTAATCTCACCCGGCGGCACCACCGCCACACCTATTTCTACCTAATAACAGCAGTGTTAGGCGCTGCTGTGTTCCGGTTTGAAGGGTGTGGTAAGGGAGACATACTTTTCCGAGGCGTTCCAGCTTAGTCCTCAGGGGTAGCGGCGCATCTGTGGCTGACCTCAGGAATATCTAATCCTATCTGGGGTTGATTACAGTTGTCCATGGGCGGCAGTAGCCACTTACCATCAGGTGGACTGCATGCTCGTCTGCTACTCTTATATTAAAAAAAAAAAAAAAAAATTATGACATTTCTATTCAGTGACTTCACTGGTGTTTTGCGTAAAGTGTGGATATATATGTTTGTCTCTTTCTACGTAACGCCTCAACTTTTCGTGTTACACTTGATTTTACTCCTCATAAAATTTCCGTACCGGGCCTTATAACTCAAATCGTTTCTTAAGGAGTAAACTCCAAAAAATCTCATCTGGTGTTCATTCCAGTAGTCCATGGGCGTCAGTAGCCACTTACCGTCTTATGATCCACTACCTACACTATCCCACCACACACTCACCTGCAAACCGCCCATATTAATGAAGTCGATAGAGAACTTCTTGTGGCAGAGCAGCGCGGCGAGGTACTTCAGGGCTTCGAAGGCGAGACGGGAGTCCCGAGACTCTCGCACGTTCAGGTAACCCAGGATGAGGCCCAGGGCGTTCTTCTCGAACACATGAGACAGGAACTGGGAACAGGAAACCTTATTTAGAGGAATATTTCTTTATGTTTTTTTTTTTTTTTTTTTTCGATTTATTTGGGTTAACAAACAGTAAACAACAAAAATTACATTGGAATAACAATTACAAACAACTGTACTAAGTCGTTAACCAACACCGTTAACCACGGATTACTATAAAAATAAACAAAACAAAAATGTTATTGAAAGTGGAGGAATACAATATAAGTTAACATTACAAACTACTCTACAGGCACAGTCAGCAGAACTTGTTTTTTAAATAAGCCAGGACTAGTGTTTATCATATCCAGATTTTTAAAATTTACATTATAGTTACGCATCATATTATACATAGGTGAGCGTTTGCCGGCATTAGTGCGACATTTAGCAATAGCAAAAAATGGTATTTCTCTACGCATATAAGTTCGATGAGGTACAGTATAATACAATTCATCATTAAGGGGTATGCAGTCGTATTTTCCATGGTAAATGTCATATAGAAGAAACGATATAAGCTGAAGGCGTCTAGTTTTAAGCGTTTGTATGTTGTACATTTTAAGAAGAGAAAAATATGAGCGTTGATTGTGACCAAATTTATAACTTAAACGTTTTAAGTATTTCTTTTGTACTAATTCGAGCGCATCTATATATTTATGATAAAAAGGATTCCATACCGATACTGCATATTCTAATTGAGATCGAACGAGACACTTGTAGATGTAAAGAAAAGTGGAAGGTTGGGTAAACGCCAAACATGTACGCATTACAAAACCATACATTTTAAAGGCCCTATTTATAATATTATCGATATGTACATCTAAATGCAGCTTGGAATCTAGCGTCACACCAAGATCTTTAATTATTTCCGTTGAATTCAAATCTGTACCGCGAAGTGTATATTTATAATTACTAATCACCTTTTTTTTTGTAAACCTTATTACCTTGCATTTATTTAAGGCAAGATCCAATTTGTTTTGTTGACAATACATTGAAAAACAGTCAAGATCTGCTTGGATTTTAGCATGGTCGTCAGCACTGTTAATAGTGTGATAAATTTTTAAATCATCTGCATATAAGAGAAATTTGCAATGTTGAAAACAATTATTTATATCATTTATAAAAATAATAAATAGCAATGGTCCCAAAATGGACCCTTGCGGGACGCCAGATGTTACAGGAACGAATGCCGATTCGAATCCATTGACGACAACTTTCTGTGTACGGTTCGAGATGTACGATTTACGAGATTACCGCGATTACCGCGAGTTCCGTTGTATGCTAGCTTATTAAGTAGAATTTTATGGTCGACTCCGTCAAAAGCTTTCCGAAAATCTGTATATATGCTATCTGTTTGTACATTTTTATCTAGTGCTCCGAAAAGATAAGTTGTGTAGATCAGCAGGTTCGTGGTGGTAGACCGTTTCTGAACAAAACCATGCTGCTGTTCAATTAACTTACTATGTAAAGATGGATAGATACTCTTATGTACAAGACGTTCAAAAAGCTTCGAGAGAGTAGGCAAAATTGATATCGGACCAATGTTGTCCAACTTCTTAGGGTTTCATCAAAAAAAATCAACGGATTGCTCTCCGGGAGTGCCGGCAGAAGCGAAAACGTAACGCGAATTTAACATTTTTCCCCATCATAAAAAGTACAAAATACCGGTAAAGAAGTTTTCATTTCAAAAATTAGCAATAAAGAATCTTTAACTTAGTTTAACTTAGACCTGCACTGCAACAAATATTTAAAAAAACTATATTAAAAGGACTATGTGATTTAAAAATATCTATACAAATATGAAGTACAGAGTGGCACCACCAATTAAGCTATATTTTTTCGAACATACTCTAATCTCCAATCTGCTTTAAAAAAAAATCTATACAAATATTAAGCAGACAAAGGCGCCACCAATAAAGCTACAATTTTTTCTAACGAAGGACCTTTTTTCTTTTCGAGGGGGAAACCTTCAAAAGGTACCCGGTGCCGTGGGAGCGACACGGGGTTATGTGGGACTTTACCGCACTAAAACCCCCCCGGTGGCCGTCCTCGGCGCTGCGTAGAGGACTCCGGGATCTACAAAGGAACGCGACCGGAGTCCTCTCAGCGCACTGCCCCGTCGGGCTCCGCCCAGGTGACTTTCTGTCACCACACCGTCTGGTGTATACGACGGTATGCGACCACACATATCGCCGTTCTTCCCGGGGTCGCTTGCTGGACGGTTTGAGCTCCCACTCTTGCCGCCCGCAACCCCGGAAGCCCCTTTTAGTCGCCTCTTACGACAGGCAGGAGATACCGTAGCCCTATTCTAGTCCCGGAACTACAGGGACAACTCTAACGAAGGACCTAACCTACATTCAACTGTCTACAGCATCTATTATCAACATCATCTACAACAAAAAAAATCATCATAAAACACACTGATCTACCTCCTGATATTCACCCATGGGCGTCAGGTACCGGAGTATCAGCATCTGCTTGGTGGCGTCCGTCGGCGGGTGGATCTGAATATTACCTGAAAACACACACACACATAATATATTGACAATAGGTCATACACACACACACACACACACACACACACACGTAATATATTTGTTAAGTTATAAATTGTATTATGTCAAAATATTCTGTTTCTTGCCGCTAGAGGAGCTTATGTTGCCTTTATTATCTGTGTTCTGCATTTTTAATATACTCTGTGGATATACTGTACTCTGTCACTTCCAAGTATATGAACAATAAAAGTGCATCTTATACGATATCAGAATTCTTACTTTAATTTCAATATCCGTTGTTAATAACCGAATCTCAAGTATATCAACAATAGGTCATTCACACACACACTGGCATCGCTATGAACGGTCAAATATATTACAGTCTGTAAGGTATAGGTAATAAGGTGATAGAACACCTTGTGGTTCGACTCCGGCGGCACCACCGTCACATCTATTTCTGTTACAACATTTCTGTTATAACAGCAGTGTTAAGCGCTGCTGTGTTCTGGTTTGAAGGGTGTGGTAAGGGAGACATACTTAACCCTCAGGGGTACAGATGTTCGTGGACGGCAGTAGCAACTTACCATGTGCTCGTCTGGTACTTTAATATTATATAAAAAAAAAAAAATATTAAAAAAATAGTCTTTTGATGATGGTTGAACCCTTGCGGTTAGACTCCAGCTCTATTAATGCCACATGTATTTCTCTCTAATATAAAGTTGATGATACCTGATACCTAGGAACTATGTCGAAGTCGAATGAATACCACACTCAATGATACCTGGGACACGACTATGATTTTAGATAACAGGTTACAAAGGTTTAGGCGTAGCTAAGCGACCTTTCGTTCCCGTTTATTCGCGCGATATGCAGCCGAAGGCCTATTCTGGAGAAGCCCTATTCTGTAGCGCATTACAAAGTGTTATTATAATAATTGATAATAATAATATTTACCTATAACATATGTCTCCATTTCCGCCCAACTAGAGTTTGAAGAAGTTTCGTGTATAGGGGGCGCTCTAGCCGGTCTAGCCGGTGGGGACATCAGCCCGCTGTCCGGTGGCACCGTGTGCGCTGGAACAGGCGATGAGCGTGTCAGACACGTGTCGCGACAGACATAATAATTTACACATGCATATAAAATCGCAAAGGTGCCAGAGATAAAAACAGCGCAACCGCTGAACCTAAAATCCTGAAATATTGCACATAGGTAATTTATGTAGCGTAAGTGAGCATTAAAGAAGGAATTTTGGAAATTCCACCCCTAAGTGAGTAAAATAGGGGCTGGAAGTTTGTTTGAATTTAATGCAAATACTAAGGAGATTATCAACGTTTTCGGAAAATTAACCCCAAGGGGCGAATGATAGAGGGTAAAAATGGGGGTTGATGCAAGTCTGTATTATTATTTATTTTTTAAGTTTGTATTAAGATTGATAATATTTATTTTCAGATTCAGACAAAAACAAGAATAAGTCGCCAACGAATATATCCAAATCCGAGGTTCAAATCCCAGGCACGCACCTCTGATTTTCAAATTTATGTGCGTATTAGAAATTAATTATCACTTGCTTAAACGGTGAAGGAAAACATCGTGGGGAAACCTGTATACCTGAGACATTTAAAAAAAAATCTCAACGGTATGTGAAGTCTACCAATACGTACTTGGCCAGCGCGGTGGACTATGGCCTAATCCCTCTCATTCTGAGAGGAGACCCGTGCCCAGCAGTGGGACAGTAATGGGTTGATGATGATGATGATGATGATGAATATATCGATATGATTACTTACAGTTATAATTCTTCACCGGCGTCTCCGGGTCGGAGCTGGGCGGCGGCAGGGGCGGCGTCTCATCCACTATCATGTGCGCACCCCCTCCGCCCTCCTCTTGCTCTGAAATTAATCAATAAAAATGATTAAAATATAGAATCGTGAAATTATTTTAAATAATAAAATCTTATTTTCTTAGCTCAGACACATCTTTATTTCTTTAAATATTCGACAAGAAGAACATCAAGAAAACATTACCAAAGAGTTTAGTAACCTATGACAATACTTTTTCGATCACCGTAGATTACTACTATTTTTACTTAAATGAAGATTATAATATTTACTTATTTTCAACAAAAGTAATGTAACTCTTACAGAAAAAAGAAATATAACAATATGTAATTATAAATTTGAAGGTGGTAGAACCTTTGTGGTTCGACTCCGGCGGCACCACCGCCACACCTATTTCTGTTATAACAGCAGTGTTAAGCGCTGCTGTGTTCTGGTTTGAAGGGTGTGGTAAAGGAGACAGCTTAGTCCTCAGGGGTAGCGCATCTGTGGACTACCTCAGGTAGGAATATGTAATCCTCTCTGGGGTTCATTACAGATGTCTTTACGGCAGTAGCCTTACCATCAGGTGGACTGCATGCTCGTCTGCTAGTCCTATATTATACAAAAATATAGTAGTTTTAAAGCTATATTTACCCATCTTCTCAGTCCCCGGGCCGTTGCACTTGACGTCGTTATTTCTCCTCTTGTCAAATCTGGCGAAGTGTCTGGTGACCAAACCAGGCGGTGTCACCGAATTCTGATTTGTTTGCTATGAATTCAAAAAAATACATATTTTATTTTCACGCAAGTTTTAAATGTTACTTATGTAAATGAAATAATAATTAAAAACTTTCAGCAACTACCATTTTAGCCCATTAGTGGTTTGATTTTCAGAAAACGGAGAAATGGGCGTTTAATTATTCCTATCCAAAAAGCCAAAAATATAAAATTTCAAAAAGTTGCTTCAAAATTGACAGATTAAGAAATATAACCCCTATATTGCCCTCTTAGGGGTGGTTTTTAAAAAAAACACAAGTATATGTGTTTCCTTATATTTATCCAAAAAGCCAAATACAAATTTTCATAGTGGTTGCTTTAAATTTGATAATTTTTCAAACAATATTTCAACCCCTATTTTATCTCCTTCAGGGTGAAATTTCCAAAATTACTTTCTTAGTGCTCCCTTACGCTGTATGAAGAATCTACGTCCTATGTGCAAAATTCCAGAATACCAGGTTCAGCGGTTTCGGCCGTGTGTTCTCTCTCTGGCACAATCAGTACCCATACAATTTTATTTTACTAGATTTATTGATATATACAATTGTTTTGGAAAGAAAATACTCACTTTCTCGTCTTGCGTCTTATTTCTTAGTTCGTGCAACCTCTTCAACATGAGTGGCACTAATATTGCATTTAAGTCCCTGAAAACAATACAAAAACGTTTATTGTGGTCGTCAAAACCCATTATTGTCGCACTGCTGGGCACGGGTCTCCTCTCAGAATGAGGAGGATTAGGCCATGGTCCACCGCGCTGGACAAGTGCGTATTGGTAGAACTTCACATACCCTTGAGAATATTTTTAACATACATAAATTAATATACCCTTGATAATATTTTTTTAAAGGTCTCTTTTCCTTCACCATTCTTTATTTTAATTCACACAACACCTCGGACCTCAAGTTCGAGGGGCCGAGTTTCATTCATCTGATGTGGGGTTTTTCTTTTTACAATATAGGAGTAGCAGACGAGCACGCAGTCCACCTGATAGTAAGGGTACTGCTGCCCATGGACATCTGTAATCAACTGTGTGAGAGAGAGTCAGCGTGAAACTGCCAGTCCAATCCGAATATAAAAATGAGTCGCGTCGCAGTAACAAATTGTAGATATAAGCGGGACGAAGACAACGCGGCCCCCGACACCCCCCGCTGTTCTCGCCCACGGGTACATAGCTGCGTTAGTGTGCCCTTACGTTGCTACGGAGTATATGCTTGTAGTTGTGTTCGACTGCATTGGCTCTCTGACTACACCTGCCTGACTACATTTGAAGGTGGTAGAACCCTTTGTGGTTCGACTCCGGCGGCACCACCGCCTCACCTATTTCTACCTAATAACAGCAGTGTTAAGCGCTGCTGTGTTCTGGTTTGAAGGGTGTGGTAAGGGAGACAGACTTTTCCGAGGCGTTCCAGCTTAGTCCTCAGGGGTTGCAACGCATCTGTGGCCGACCTCAGGTAGGAATATTTAATCCTATCTGGGGTTGATTACAGATGTCCATGGGCGGCAGCAGCCACTTACCATCAGGTGGACTGCATGCTCGTCTGCCACTCTTATATTATAAAAAAAAAAAAAAAAACCTGCGCGCAAGACCTTCAGAGCGGACTAGAAGTTTGGCGCGGACAAGTGGCTACTGTCGCCCATGGACATCTGTCAACTGTGTGAGGTAGATAAAGCCATATGTTAACAGTGTCTACCTGAAGTTAGTGGCGATCTCCTGCACCTCCATAGCGGCTGCTAGCAGCCCGGTCGCGTAACACTGCAGCGGCTCCGGCGAGCTGGTCGCCCAGTTCACCAGCCGATGAATGAGCGGCTCGTTGTCCTGGGGAAAACATGGGTTTTATTTATATTGGTATTCATTAAATTCAATAAATAGTATTATAAATAAACCCTGTAAGAAACAAATAAATTCTTTTTTTGTTTTCTAAGTCCTTATCACGGAAGAAATATGATGTCGTTCGTTAAAAAAACATTTATGATTCTTCACAACCCCAGATAAAATAATCCATAATCCGAGGTCTGCTACAAATACTTTGCTACCTCAGAGTAAAAAAAATGTGTGTGTGTCAGCTACGACGCACGATTGGAGTTTACTCCGTACGAATGATAATTATGATATATATCGAATAGAAAAAAGGGTAGGTAAATGAACGCATCTGCTAAAATGATAAGAGAAACAAACATATATCTGTAATTATTCGGATTATTTATATTACTTCAATAATGCGTATTACATAAAGTATGTTACAAAATAATATAAAATAGCGCCATCTAGTGGCAAGTTTTATAAATTGTAAGTTTGCAAGTTTATCAATCTATGTATTTTGGTTCCAAATATTATAATGGTAACTTAATATAATTGTTTATATTAAAGTAAATTTTAATATAATATAATTATTTATATTTAAAACAATGTTAAACGTTTTATAACTTAAAACTTAATAATTATAATTTCTTTGCCATCTATAAAATATCCTTGTTGCAATTTACGGATGAAATTTATATGAGACTCAATAAACATGTTATTATATGTAATTTGGATTGTTTCTGAATGTTTTATAATTCTAGAATTCATTTAAAACGTATTGCTAATTTTATATAACTTATTTTGAACATAATTCATTAGCGATAATTATGTAATAAATATTAAATAATACTGTTTTGATTTTGCCCGTTTATCGTTGATAGATGGTGCTGATCAATAATGCATCCATTTTTATAAGTTAAATTAATATATCAGTAACTTACAAAAGCCTCTTTATGTTAAAAACTTATTTTGCTAATATTATATCTTATTCAATTGCTTACTGATTTTATATGTTACTCTTCTTTAAAAACGTTCATAAAAGATTGTTAATCATATTATGGCGCCAATGTTCATATTTTTCAGTGTTTATAAATGATCAAACCTATAACGTAATTTATGCAAAAATGTAAACAAATTAGTTAATGACGTTTTAATGTTTTATATATTGCTAATTATTTTTATTGTAATAATTACTTTCATATGGGATTTGAACTTACTGTATTTTAAATTAATAAAAGCACTCTTGATTCATATTTTGGTTACCGTTACGCCTCAACTTTTCGTGTTACACTTGATTTTACTCCTCATAAAATTTCCGTACCGGGCCTTATAACTCAAATCGTTTCTTAAGGAGTAAACTCCAAAAAGTCAAATGCCTCAGAAAAATATATTCCTCAGTTATAATAAGATACTGCTCTTCAAAGCAGGACGCAGCAGCGCTTAACACTGTTATTATGGGGAAAAAAAATAGGTGTGGCGGTGGTGCCGCCGGAGTCTAACCACAACGGGTTCTACCACCTTCAGACCTCCTTACGTGTAACACACACTAGTACCAATATCCACAGCATCCCCAACTGACCTGGAAGACGACGCTCATCTCCAGCCCCGGCATCAGGTCGAGGGTCAGCCTGCACGCGGCCACGTTCAGTTTGAACACGTCGCGCCCGGTGATGTTCTGCCGGGAGTAGTACGTGTCCCGTACGTAGTCGTTCACCAGCTGGAAATATGTTTGAACATATTAGAATACAATGTAACACGGTAAAATACATTGAAACACAATACAATACGTTTAAACATGTTAATAAATTGAAGTAAGGTAAAGATCAATACATTAAAATAATAGAAAATACATTTTTAATGCACTTTATAAACTAAATTTAATTTTAATATCTTTGTGGAAGTACAAACAAATGGTAGAACCATTTGTGGTTCGACTCTTGGGGTACCACCGTCACACCTTTTCTTGTCTCATAGCAGCTGTGTTGAGCGCTGCTTGTCATGAAATCGATCTCAGATCAGGACCCTGAATCTGAAAATCTGAGATTGATGACAGATACATTACAATCAGATGGACTGCATGCTGGTTTGTTACTTCTATGTTATGAAGGTCATATTCATGCTCATGCTCACCTAGGTCATGAAGTTGTCCTTCTTGAACATGACCTTGTCCGTGCGGGAAGGGTGCCGCTCGTCGAGAGATGTTCATACGATACACACACCATGCTCATGCTCACCTTGGTCATGAAGTTGTCCTTCTTGAACATGACCTTGAGCGCGTGCCCCAGCGCGCACTCCGGGTCCGTGCGGGAAGGGTGCCGCTCGTCGAAGGGGTCCGGGTCCTTCTTCATGAAGTTCTCCGTCTCACCTTCTATTATTTCCGCTATCCTGGAATATGGGAAGAAAATTTTTTTGGCAATTGATCTGGGTATATGAAAGTTTAAACGACATTTGTTGAAATGGGTTAAAGCTTTGATTGTTATATTTTTTTATGCAGAGAGACAGAACTATTTATTATTGTAGCGTCTTCCCACTACTCGTCAAGAGATGGTACCACGAATAGAATGACACTCTCAAAGTTTTCTCAACATATTACATATATATACAAGCTCTGATCTGAGACTGTCGTAGCACAGCCTCTGTACAAGCTGCATCACCTGTTCCTCAGTGAGATCTCCCTTTCCCAAATTATATATGCAGACGATTTGGTGAGGCATTGATATTTTTTTTACATAATTATTATTGCAATCTGCCCAAAGACATAATGAAATAGTATATAGAGGTATATACAACACAAGCTTTTGCCCGCGGCTTCACTTGCGTTACGAAATAATATTATTAACTAAGAAGATTTATACAAACTTTCATCCCCTATTTTATCCCCTTGGGAGTAGAATTGATCAAAATCCTTTCTTAGCAGATGCCTACGTCATAACATCTACCTGCATGCCAAATTTCAGCCCGATCCGTCCAGTGGTTTGGGCTGTGCGTTGATAGATCACTATGTCAGTCAGTCACCTTTTAGTTAAATATATTTAGATAAAAAATTTAAAAGATGATGGAGTCCGTATGGTTCTATGTGGCTCTATGGTGGTGGCAGCTATTTCTAGCATGAAATAGTTCTGAATTTTGGGGGAATGTCAGATGACTTACGTAGAATTCTTTATAGAGTTGATCATAGATATACATTGGAGGTAACCACATATTAGGTAATCAGGTATAAATTAACAAATAAAAGAAAAAACGAATATTACTCAAAACATTTTTGCGACATTTTTTTTTTTAAAACTTGATTATCTATTAAGATAAACAGATAATTTCGAATTAAGATTACTTTTCTAAATTAAATTTTAGTAGCAACCCTATTTATATGAGATAATGGTAGAAATTGCACAATATTATATAATCTGAACATGTGTGAACATGTCCTAATTACCACATGTCCGAACATGACTCATGCTATATAAAATACACTACATATGGTCTGAGAGATATAGTTATTTATAGTAATTACAGTCGAAAATGAGGATGAAATTAATTAATAAGTTACAATTATAATTACATTTGAATTTAGGCTTAAGGATGAAATTGTGTCTATTAGAATCAATTTGAATTAATTCGCAACTATCCCATTACTGTCCCACTGCTGGGCACGGGTCTCCTCTCAGAATGAGATGGATTAGGCCCTGGTCCACTGCGCTGGCTAAGTGCAAATTGGTAGACTTCACATACCTTTGAGAACTATTTTTTAAAGATCTCTCAGGTATGCAGGTTTCCTCACTATGTTTTTCTTTAGTATTTAAGGAAGTGAAAACTAATATCTAATATGATATGAGCATTTTGAAAAATCAGAGCTACATGCCTGGTATTCGAACCTTAGAATCCTCAGAGGCCGAGCTTCAATCACTAGGTTTGATGCAAAAGTAATTAATTGCACACCTCATAATGGGAAATGCTTAGGGTAGTGATCTATGCCAACACAACTTTACATTTCTTTTATAATATAGGAGTACCAGACGAGCATACAGTCCATCTGATGATAAGTGGCTACTACCCATGGACATCTGTGATCAACCCAAGATATGATTAGATTCCTACCTAATGTCGGCCATAGATGTCCCGCTACCTAGGACTAAACTTGAACACATCGGAAAAGTATATCCCCCTTACCACTCCCTTCAAACCACAACACAGCAGCACTTAACCCTGCTGTTATTAGGTAGAAATAGGTGTGTCGCCGGAGTCGAACTACATAGGTTCCTATGCCTAGCATGCTTTATGGAAGGGCTACATGAATTTGATTCAACATCAATTCCATCTACTCTCTATGTTCACAGTGAGGGATACCATCACGTATCAAAATTCTTACAATATCAAACCAAAAACTAGTCCATATAATTCAGAGGGCGGTGACCTCATTCAGGTGGAACTGTAAATAAACCTAATATTAAAGAGCATATGGGTAGAAACCAACTAATTAAAATATTGGTAAAAATATAAAACATGTGATAAAGGGGTCATGATCTCCCCAAAACCATCGAGTTAGACTCGCACTCAAATTTAACCAAATTCACCTGTGACCCAAGATCAAACTATCCAATCCAAAATGAAACCCAAAATCTGATGGTACACATAATTGCTCCTGCTCTGAATGTCGACATTTATTTCAATGTTTGCAAACTTGCATTCCTATAATTATTTACCACTTACACCATAAATATTATAGCGTTTTCTGCGATACGAGGATACTTATATATTATTACTTCATATAAGTAAATAATTGCAACAACAATTACAACAACTAGTTGCTAACCTATATTTATGTAGAATTTTCTAAAATAGAGTAAACATAACAATTATGAATGTCATGGAACTCTTCATAGTTCGACTCCGGAAGCATCACCGCTATACCTATTGCTGCGTCATAACAGCAGTGTTAAGCTCTGCTGTGATCTGGTTTAAAGTGTGGTAAGGGACATACTTTTAAAGCATTTCAACTTAGTCTTCAAGGGTACTGTGGCTGACCCAGATGGAACTCCAACCTAGCCGGTGCTGACTTAAAATGTCCATATGACAGTCACCATTCACCATCAGATATGCTACATCCTTGCTTGCTACTTGTATATTATAAAACAAAATACGTATTTTTCGTAACATTACAAATACAGCCGGTGTCTACAACCATATTTTTCGTGCTAATCTGGTAGTTTGAAAGTCTCACCTGGTCAATGTGGGTATGGGGTCGTAATTCGCGGTAGTATGCTGCTCCTCCCATTGTTTCAGCAGCTCAGTCACTTCCTGAGCCGGCGCGGAATCCATCCCGAGGTAATCCAATACAAAATTACGCACAAAATCTCTCCAAGAACCGATATAACCTCACTGTAATAATGTCACTTGTACGACTTTCACTGATCACACTCACACACTGTTTAGGCGTTACCGCTAATAACCAATTACTTATTGTCACGATGCGTTATTTATTATATTACAATTAAATTCGACCTTATCGCAACATATTGTCTTATGCTTATGCCGCGCTCCATCCGTTTCATCGTGAATTTGTCAATTGAATTGGGCTTTAGGGATGCCAAATATAAAAATTCTTAATAGAACACAATAAAAATAGGAAAGTGAAGAAAACAATTGAAATATTATGAGTTTTGTACAGTAGTTTATTATTTTTATAGAACAACTATTATTGCGGTACCAGACTTGGCGTGTATAATATTTGTCATATCAAGCCATGCGTGCGACAGCGACTCTTCACCACAGAACACCTATACTTATAACGGAGCTCTTCGCCAACTTGTTGACGCTTCGTTGTATATTCCGATATAGGTTACTTATTAAACCAAGTTGGTTTAATTATCTAAGAGGTTACTATATTCTTTGGTTGTATATCGGGCCACATTGAAGATTTTATAATGTTGTAAATGTCGAGATTATGAAAAGATAATCGTTGTAAGAAATATCTATATAATCAAACAACATATTGTAAATAACCTATGAAATAATACAATATTCTTGTATTTCTTTCTCTTTATTCTGGTCACTTCCCAAAATTTAAATTGTTCGTATAATATGAAGGTCTTTTTTCTCTATTTATGCTTATTAATAGCAAAAGGATCGAGTTATACAAAATTAAGCAATTGAAAAAAAAACAATTTTAGGGTTATTTCTTGTATTCGTTTGTATACAAATAATGCATTTGTACACTTGAAGATTAATATATGGTCAAACATTGCGATAATGCTACACTCTTACACAACGTCATGTCTAGTCCCATCATTAGAGTAGCAGAAATCAGCAGAATACACGTGTGATTGAGAGACTATTTAATTTGTTATTGCTCAGCCACACAGAACGCGTAATTAATCTACGCGCGACCGTACGAGAAGTAAGTTCTGACTCAGACACAGAATAAAATCCATTTATATTAGGAATGTTATGGATGTGATATTTCGGATCTGGATATTATATTGAATACGGTCGCGGATTTGGAATTATTTCGGATTATCCGATAGTTTCGGATAATTTCGGTTATGGATTCTATATTTTTATTTATAAAATAACTAAATAACAACAGTTTATTCGAACGAAAGCTTTTTATAATAGTGTGTCATTTAGACTCCGCTTTATGCAAATCTTTTATACCGGATTTTTTATTTAATAAGATATCCGATAGTTCGCGGAGCTTCTCCATCCCTGATTTGTATATCTGCTCAACCGTGATTGAACCCAGAATACCACGTCAGACTCGTTTCAACTCCACCACCCATCTGTCCTACTGCTGGGCACAGGACTCTTTCCAGAAATGAGAAAGATGACACACATAGACTTCACACAGTGAGAGCTATTCTTTTAAAGATCTTTCGAGTATGCAGGTTTCCTCAAGAAATTTTCCTCCACAGTTAAAGTATGTGATAATACACCCGTACAATCACGACGGTGGGGCAGAAACTGAAATATGCCGCCCCAGATCACGTATATTTATTTTTACCGAACTATGTTCACGTGCCTCGCGAATAATAATGTTCGTGCGTAGCGTAAGTCAAAGTTAAGTAAATGATATGTCCATTCGTTTGTAAAGTGTGAATTTGATTGCCCTCGGAAATTTGCCGCCCGGGACATAGGCCCCAGCTTGCCCCCTCCCCTAGATCCGAGCCTGCATCTTAAAGTGAACGACTAATACGCACATAAAAATTACAAAGTCAGAAGTCGTTAAAATAAAACTCAAAATGAATGCTCAAAATATATTTCGCACAACATAACGATTACATTCCATTAGAATTCCCACTTCACAACAATATTGGTAATACTTCAACATTTCTTAACTATGATTGTAGTATCGACATATTTTTATACGTATACTAGCTGCGCTTTGCGGATCCACTCGTAAATTATATTCAAAATAAGTAAGTTTCTGTTAAGACTTTTATATATAGGAGTAGCAGACGAGCACGCAGTCGACCTGATGGTAAGTGGCTACTGCCGTATGGACATCTTTATTCAACCCCAAATAACATTAGATTCCTACCTGAGGTCGGCCACAGATGCGCCACTATCCATGAAGGCTAAGTTGGAACGCCTCGGAAAAGTATGTCTCCCTTACCACACTCTTCAAACCAGAACACAGCAGCGCCTAACACTGCTGTTATTAGGTAGAAATAGGTGTGGCGGTGGTGCCGCCGGAGTTGAACCACAACGGGTTCTACCACCTTCAGACCACACAGCCCGTCTGCCTTATCGTTAGATATAGTTAAAAAAAAATCAGGTAAGCCCCTTCTTGTATATGGAGTTGATTACGTGGAGCAGTGGTCACTAACCATCAGGTGGTAGAATCCTTTATGGTTCGACTCCGGCGGCACCACCACCACACCTATTTCTGCCTCATAACAGCAGTGTTAAGCGCTGCTGTGTTTCGGTTTGAAGGGTGTGGTAAGGGAAACATACTTTTCCGAGGCGTACCACCTTAATATAATAACCTGAATATCTAATCCTATCTCGAGTTGATTACAGATGTCCATGGGCGGCAGTAGCCACTTACCATCAGGTGGACTGCAAGCTCGTCTGCTACTCCCATATTACAAAAAACGTGGACTGTACGCTCAAAATTCTCATACCAAATTTTAAACCACTGCTTACTGCTTCATTTGCAATTTTCCTTAACAAAAATACATCGATACATACAATACTACTATATGATATATCTAATACTTTACACTCCGCTAATGTACAATAGTTTGATCGAGGAACGTGTAGACTCGGACAGTACCTTCATAACAATGGCACTATGGGATTGCTATACAAATTATACAGATAAGGTCCGCGCCAAACTTCTAGTCCGCTCTGAAGTTGTTGCGCGCAGGTGTAGTCAGAACCAATCCGGTCGAACACAACTACAAGCATATACTCCGTAGCAACGTAAGGGCACACTATAGCCGGGCCATAAAATGTGACGTCATAAAAGATGACGTCACAACTCGATATCGCTAAAGATGCCGCTCGGACGCAGATAGCTATAATTAAAGGATGCTTTCTTTGATGACGAATGTAATTATACAAAAATATAAATATGGATGTTATTAAAGAACGTTTTAAAATACATCCTTAAAATATTATGCATTATTTCCTTAACCTTTCCTTGATTACTTGCTATTGACTATCGACAAATCCGTTTGTTGTTACGCACAACACTAGCAGTGCGAGCGAGAGTTCCGATATGCCCACGAGAGACTGATAAAAAATGTGAGCCGTCACGGGACGCCTCGCAGATGTGAAACATCGACATTATTTTGTAAAAGTAATATGCGGAAAAGAAGATATTGTGATAGGAACTAAATATGTCATAATGATAAAATAAAATATTACGATTTTTTTCCAGATAACGATGACTATTTATTGAATTTGATTGCACATGGCGACGCGTCGCCACACCGTACACACTACTGCATATAGACTGTATATATATACCATCGTATAGCGTGGCGACGCGTCGGCACGGCATGCGTCGTCACGCCAGAAATCGGTTTTACGTGCGGCTATAGATGTTTCACATCAAAAAAATGATATATGATGCACTTCGCACGTTCGTAATGGCCGGACTATAACGCAGCTACTCGTATGTTCTCGCGGGCGAGAGCGGGCAGCGAAGGTTGAAAGAGGCCACGCTGTCATAGTCCAGGGAATATCTACAATTTCCTATTGCGATGCGACTTGTTTCTATATTCAGAGCGGACTATAATATTAGCGCGGAATCTACCAGTGTTCAAATAAAATATATGATTTAAGGCTAATATTATAACGGAATTGCGTAACGGGTACTTACGATGCGCGGTTTTAATTTCCGCGGTTTCGCGGTGACCTATGATGTAATAACTAAAGATACGTTACTACCTAGGAAAAATTGAAACGTACAAACAACTAATTGTAGTTTGTCGCTCTCGCGCGGCGTAGTAACACATATACAGTGACATACACGTTAAAAGTCATTACTAAGTCATATAAACCTCAAAATACCTTCTTGTGCAATGCGTAAATGTACAAATTATGCAAAAAAATAAACAAGTTTCATGAAATCACACAATAATAAGTAATCGTGTTTCGCTCACTTTTTTGTGTTGTTTAGTGGGTATATAACGTATCTATAGTTGTTATATATCATTGCCGTTATTCAATGAAAATGCACGAAATATCAGCAATTAGAAATTAAAACAGCGTATTATGAGAGTACCTGTTACATATTAAAATGTCTGAAATAAAATATACAGCGGCGATATATGTTTTCACAGGATTAAAAAAATCAAACTGATAAACATTATTTTTATCTAGAAAACAATTTCCGACAAAAAAGAATACAATCGTAACAGAAAGATTAAAAAATGTTTCCGAAACTTATCAGATAACTATTGTATTATGGGACACAACCAAGATGAACTTGATTGTACAACCATATTTACGTTCAAGAAAAATATTTAAAATAATATTTTAAAACTAAATATAATTACAACCTTACATAACATATACAACTGAAAATTACAAATAAGTATCCCTGTAACTACATTTTTAAACCCGATTTAGTATAGCTATTAAATTTCTTCTTTAACTGTACATTTAAAAAAATCCCCTATATATTTTTTGGAATATTCATATTTATATAGAATTGCTTACTTTCATATTAATTTAAATTATAATTAAGAAATAATTAAAATAAAATGTAATTACGCATATCATTTTTTGATCAAAAAGTAGTAAAATAAAATAAGGCAATTATTTTTAACTTGGCTGAGAGTCCTTAATTATCTTTGTCATTTTAACAAAAAAAAAAAAGAAACAGATCTCAATATAATTTCACAATTTCAATAAATAATTTCGAATACAATGTATTAATAATTTAATTCAATAATTTTAATATTATTTTCATTAATTTATGATATAATTTCTTTTTTTAGTCTTATATGGAATGTACATTTTGAAAACTCTGTTTTAAGGGTGCAAGAAAGATTAAATAAAAACAAAATCTCGTATTCACTGTATACGTATATCTTAGCTATGGATTTTTTGTCCTTTTCTAGCAAAATAGCCCAAACTTAAAATGAAGTAAGTAAATTAAAGAGTAAATTAAAATGACAAAACAATTAAGTAAATATATTCTTACTAGCTGACCCGACAAACATCGTGTTGCCATATAAATAAAAAAATGTTAAGGGTGAACAACCCTTATCACTTAGGGGGATGAAAAATAGATGTTGGCCGATTCTCATAGATACCGGATAAGCACAAAAAATTTCATCAAAATCGGTCAAGCCGTTTCGGAGTAGTATGGCAACGAAAACTGTGACACGAGAATTTTATATATTAAGATAGTAAGCACCGCCGCATGTAATCATTATTTTTTTAAGCTAGATGGCGCTGATTACAACACAATGCAAAAAAATTATGTGTTACATCTGCGCGCAACTCCGTCCCAAAATAAAATGTACTCTGATCTATTTTCTTAAACGCACTAACAGATTTACCTTAATGAATATTCATTCTGTTTTAAGCACCTGAAAATGGAATAATGAAATTTACCCAAAGGCTGAAGATGGAACTCTATTACTAAGCCTGCGAGATCTGTCCGTCTGTCATAGAGTTCTATCTCCGGAACCGTAATAGGTAGACACTTGAAATTTTCACAAAATATGTATAACGATTCCATGACAATCGGTTATCGCCATGACGCCATGACGACCCGCGTGGCGGAGCGGTCACCATACCGGTCTGAAGCGCAAAGGGTCCCGGGTTCGATCCCCGGCCAGACAGATATCTAAATGATGAATTTAGATTTATGTTTCAGGGACTGGGTGTTTTTGTATTTGTGTGTGTGGGTGTGTCCATGACACCCACGATACAGGGAATCAGGGGATGAAAGTGCAACAAACAAATTCACATTCGCATTATAATATTAGTTATATCTTTCTTGCACCCCGAACTGTTACTATACAATTTACATGCGCTATTTAGTCTCGTTCGTGGCGTTCACTTGTTGCCGTAGCCTCGCGATCTCTTCGCCTAATGTATCCATGTTTTCCTGTGAAATTATATTTAATATGAAAAATCTCTTAAGTACGTGTATTTATGAAATAAATATTTATAATAAATAAGTGAAAAAAATATATTTGTATGTGGTAATTTTTTTAACATATACATTACATACCATATTTTTTTTTTAATAAAACGGAATAAAGATATGAATAAAATCATGTTGTGTGGTAAAATTACATGTAAATATGAATGATGGCCGATGATGTGACGAAATTAGGACCAAATATGAATGGCACATAGTGTGATGAACTTAGGATCAAATATGAATGATGGCACATAGTGTGATGAACTTAGGATCAAATATGAATGATGGCACATAGTGTGATGAACTTAGGATCAAACATGAATGATGGCACATAGTGTGATGAACTTAGGATCAAATATGAATGATGGCACATACTGTGATGAACTTAGGATCAAATATGAATGATGGCACATAGTGTGATGAACTTAGGATCAAATATGAATGATGGCACATAGTGTGATGAACTTAGGATCAAATATGAATGATGGCACATAGTGTGATGAACTTAGGATCAAACATGAATGATGGCACATAGTGTGATGAACTTAGGATCAAATATGAATGATGGCACATACTGTGATGAACTTAGGATCAAATATGAATGATGGCACATAGTGTGATGAACTTAGGATCAAATATGAATGATGGCACATAGTGTGATGAACTTAGGATCAAATATGAATGATGGCACATAGTGTGATGAACTTAGGATCAAATATGAATGATGGCACATAGTGTGATGAACTTAGGATCAAACATGAATGATGGCACATAGTGTGATGAACTTAGGATCAAATATGAATGATGGCACATAGTGTGATGAACTTAGGATCAAATATGAATGATGGCACATAGTGTGGTGAACTTAGGATCAAATATGAATGATGGCACATAGTGTGATGAACTTAGGATCAAATATGAATGATGGCACATAGTGTGATGAACTTAGGATCAAATATGAATGATGGCACATAGTGTGATGAACTTAGGATCAAATATGAATGATGGCACATAGTGTGATGAACTTAGGATCAAATATGAATGATGGCACATACTGTGATGAACTTAGGATCAAATATGAATGATGGCACATAGTGTGATGAACTTAGGACCACATATGAATGATGGCACATACTGTGATGAACTTAGGATCAAATATGAATGATGGCACATAGTGTGATGAACTTAGGACCACATATGAATGATGGCACATAGTGTGATGAACTTAGGACCACATATGAATGATGGCACATAGTGTGACGAAATTAGGACCACATATGATTAATGGCGTTTCGCGTGTAATTATACACTACCTTCAGCGTGATGTTCTTCAGCAGCGCGTCCTCGAGCACGGCCTGCATGCGCTTGGCCACCTCCAGCGCCAGCTCCGGCGTCAGGCCGTCAGTATCCCCGCCCCATAGCGCCGCCATCGCACCGCCGCCGAGCCGCGCTATCTCCTTCTGTATATTATAATATATCGTAACATTTAGTATTTATATTACCATACGGTATTATAGAGAAAAAGGCCGACGTACAAATTTACATACATAACGATTCAAAACAGAACAGAACAGACTTCAAATTGGTTAAAAATGGATGGATGGTAGACATTTTTTTTATATTTTTCAAAAAGCAACCTATACTTTGATCCTTTTCACGCCTAAACAGTTATATCTTCAAAAGTGACTAAAGAACTGTTGTGGCTAAGACGCCAGAGACAAAAATGTAGTTTATAGAAACTATTATTTTTCATATAGGTAAACCAACTTACCTTCGTCAACTTCCTTGCCGGCTAAAGTCAGCATAAACAATTTAATACATTAGTCATAGAGTCAAATCCATCGATATAAAATATTAATTATAATTAAAAATTTGTTATGCAATTTGTCTGTAAAATGGTATCGCTGTAGTTCTAGCATAGTTCCCTATAATTGACCCATACTTACGAAAGGGGTACATATTAAAAGAGAGAATAAAAGAGAGAAAAAGGAAGAGTGTGAGAGAAAGAGACAGAGAATGGCGAGGGAGATAAGGGAGAGATGGTAACAAAAATAAGATATACTGAGAGAAAGGTATGTGTGTGTAAGAAAAGGGTGATGTGTTGTATCTATGAATGTGAGAGAAACGGTAATAGATTGGGACCTTCTTGTATTGTTGGTGTGACAGAAAAAGAGTAAGAGAAGTAGAGAGAAGTGGGAGTGGAGGAAATAAATGGAATGTGAGAGAGAGTAGGGGGTAATGGGGGGGAATGTAGAAGGTAATAAGGCTAATGTAATTGCGAAAGGTTATTTGGTGTTATGGAACACTGAGAAAGTGAAGCAAGATAAAGAAAGAGAGAGAGAGAGAGAGATATGAAAGATGTATTTATGACACATTGGGAAGTATTTATCTTCAGGTGTACTCAGTATCTTATCGCTCATAAAGTGATCATTTCAAGGAAGCGACCATGCATAAATAGTCTCAACTTGCAGTATATATAAAAACAAGATATTTAGAAAACTTTGATAGCGCGATTCAGAATACACGTCATTTATCGATGAGTTGCGGCAACAATGTCATATAGCAGCGCGGGCAGCACGTGCCGCACGTGACGTCACCCCGCGCTCCTCCAGCTAGAGAGACACGGAGCGTCACGTCACCTTGTGCGCGTCGCTGCGGTGCGAGGCGAGCGCGCCGGCGGGCAGCGCGGGCAGCACGTGACGTCACCCCGCGCTCCTCCAGCTAGAGAGACACGGAGCGTCACGTCACCTTGTGCGCGTCGCTGCGGTGCGAGGCGAGCGCGCCGGCGGGCAGCGCGGGCAGCACGTGCCGCGCGTGACGTCACCCCGCGCTCCTCCAGCTAGAGAGACACGGAGCGTCACGTCACCTTGTGCGCGTCGCTGCGGTGCGAGGCGAGCGCGCCGGCGGGCAGCGCGGGCAGCACGTGCCGCAGCAGGCGCGCCTTGCCGCGCAGCTCCGACGTCAGCTGCCGCGCGTGCTCCTCGAGGAACTCGCAACGCTCCGCTCGCCTCGCTGCGGCGCGTTGGAGAGAGACTATGCGCTCGATCAGCGCTTGACGCTCGGGGAGGGGACCTGACGGCTGACGAATAAATGTACGCTATAATCACGTGATTTTTTGTAGATTTTAACATCTACCACCTTCTCAGCCTGGAGGTGATACGTGGTGAGATTTTAGAACCTTCCCCTCGTGGTATATGGATCATCATCAATCAACTATCTAGTTTAGACTAGCCCCTTTGCCTAATATATGGTAAAATTTCAGACTACCCTACCCCTAATATATGGTGAGATTTCAAACTACCTCCACCACCTGATTTGATGAGATTTCAGACTACCCTCTCCCCCTGATATGGTTAGATTTCAGATTACCCCCTCCCCCTAATATATGGTGTGGTTTCACACTACTCCCTCTGCCTGATTTGATGAGATTTCAGACTACCCCTCCCCCTGATATGGTCAGATTTCAGACTACCCCCTCCTCCTAATATATGGTGAGGTTTCAAACTACACCCTACGCCTGATTTAATGGTATTTCAGACTACCCCCTACACCTGATTTGATGAGATTTTAGACTACCCTCTAACCTCATGATATATCGTGAAATTTTATACTACCTTCTCCACCTCTTCAAATACGGAGAGATTTTCGACTACACTCTCCGCCTCGCGATATATGGTAAGATTTTAGATTACTGCCTCCCCCTGATATATGGTGAGATTTTACATTACTGCCTCCCCCTGATATATGGTGAGATTTTACATTACTGCCTCCCCCTCATATAAGGTAAGATTTAAGATTACTGCCTCCCCCTCATATAAGGTAAGATTTAAGATTACTGCCTCCCCCTCATATAAGGTAAGATTTTAGATTACTGCCTCCCCCTGATATATGGTGAGATTTTACATTACTGCCTCCCCCTCATATAAGGTAAGATTTAAGATTACTGCCTCCCCCTCATATAAGGTAAGATTTTAGATTACTGCCTCCCCCTCATATAAGGTAAGATTTAAGATTACTGCCTCCCCCTGATATATGGTGAGATTTTACATTACTGCCTCCCCTCATATAAGGTAAGATTTAAGATTACTGCCTCCCCCTGATATATGGTGAGATTTTACATTACTGCCTCCCCCTCATATAAGGTAAGATTTAAGATTACTGCCTCCCCCTCATATAAGGTAAGATTTAAGATTACTGCCTCCCCCTCATATAAGGTAAGATTAAGATTACTGCCTCCCCCTGATATATGGTGAGATTTTACATTACTGCCTCCCCTCATATAAGGTAAGATTTAAGATTACTGCCTCCCCCTGATATATGGTGAGATTTTACATTACTGCCTCCCCCTCATATAAGGTAAGATTTAAGATTACTGCCTCCCCCTCATATAAGGTAAGATTTAAGATTACTGCCTCCCCCTCATATAAGGTAAGATTTAAGATTACTGCCTCCCCCTCATATAAGGTAAGATTTAAGATTACTGCCTCCCCCTCATATAAGGTAAGATTTAAGATTACTGCCTCCCCCTCATATAAGGTAAGATTTAAGATTACTGCCTCCCCCTCATATAAGGTAAGATTTAAGATTACTGCCTCCCCCTCATATAAGGTAAGATTTAAGATTACTGCCTCCCCCTCATATAAGGTAAGATTTAAGATTACTGCCTCCCCCTCATATAAGGTAAGATTATAGACTACCGTCTGTCTTCTTTTGCGCTTTATAAATGTCTAATTTAACGAAAAATAAACACATAATACTACCTATTAATCTACATATTACGTACCTACACAATCTAGGTCTAGAAGTAATATCTACTATGCTAGATCTATTTTTTAGGATTATGAACATAATATCAAACCTTTCCAAACACAACGTCGAAAAAACTTGAATATTTTATCTGTGAAATTCAAAAAATACATTTCAATCCTTACCGATGTATTCTCTTCCTAATCGTTGCATGAAAATTGTATAAATATAGTAAGGGGTTATTCAGTATTAACGTAAGAAGAATTTTAGAAATTTTTTACCCCCTTCCCTCTACCTCGTCTCTCTAACGAATTTAAATAAATTTCTTACACCTTACCCTATGATTAAACATCAACAATATGTAAACATTAGAACCTACAGCATTTAAAAACAGAATCTGAAATGGATAATACAGATAACTCTGACACCCATGTCATCGAATATAAGCGAAACAAAGATTAAATTGGAACACCTCGGATAAGTATGTCTCCCTTACCACACTTCAAACCAGAACACAGCAGCGCTTATCACTGCTGTTATAACAGAAATAGGTGTGGCGGTGGTGCCGCCGGAGTCGAACTACGAAGGGTTCTACCACTTTTAGATGCTACATTTATTTACTTAAATAAAACAATAAACTCAAAGTAATTTTATCTCTTTCATTTTATAATATAATTTTTTGTAACATTGCACGTACATATCTACGTATGCATATATAAATCTATGTATGCACACGTAAATCTATGTATGCATACGCACATCTGTGTATGTATACGTACATCTATGTATGCATGTGTATATCTATGTGTGCATACATACATCTATGTATGCATACGTAAATTTATGTATGCATACGTAAATTTATGTATGCATACGTAAATCTATGTATGCATACGTAAATCTATGTATGCATACGTAAATCTATGTATGCATACGTAAATCTATGTATGCATACGTAAATTTATGTATGCATACGTAAATCTATGTATGCATACGTAAATCTATGTATGCATACGTACATTTATGTATGCATATGTACATCTATGTATGCATACGTACATCTATGTATGCATACGTACATCTATGTATGCATGTGTATATCTAGGTATGAATACGAATATATTAGTATAGACCGCGCCAAACTGCTAGTCCGTTCTGAAATAGTTGCTACCTGGTGAATTTCTATATTCAGAGCGGACTAGCAGTTTTACGCGGACTATACTCACACGTATATCTATGTATGCATACGTATATCAATGCATGCATATGCTCACCTGTACGTCGGGCAAGGGCTCCGCATGACCGTTCTGAAGCCGGTCTTCTTGCGCGCTCTCCCCACTACTCAACGATGTTATTGAACCTTGAAAATCAAAATATTTTTTATTACATTTAGATTGATTTAAAAACAATTTATATATACTATATAATCTATTAATATACATATGTTCGTCGGTAAATATGTATTATTTGAAGGTATGAAGCCTTTTTATAAAGTTTTAATTATAATTTGATTTTTTTACCTGAATTAGTTGTCCAAATTGGTTTTTTTTTTTTTAAATAATAGAGTATTTTTTATTTATTATATCCAGACATGATACGGGACACAGGCGGTTGGTGATCCGGGCCCCCTAAACCATCCTTTTTTCAAAACAAAAAAAAATATTTATATACAAATTTCGAATTCATACTACACCCTTATACCCTACGCCCTTCCTTACCCGTCCTAGTGGAGGGGGCATCGTTGTTGGGTCGCGGCACCTTCGCCTCGAGCTGCTCCACGCGTTTCATTGCGCGCTGGAGTTCACGGTTCAATTCCTGCAAATTACCAATACAATAATATAATATTGTCCCGTCGCGCACAGTCTCTAGATTCTTTTAAAAGACAAGTGAAGGAAAATTAAGTAAATCTGTTACCTCTTTCCCTATGATTATGTAAACATTAAAATTAGAACCTACAGAATTAGTGTGGTAAAAGAGACAGACTTTTCCGAGGCGTTCCAGCTTAGTCCTCAAGGGCGGCGCATCTGTGGCCGACCTCAGGTAGGAATATCTAATCCTATCTGGGGTTTATTACAGATGTCCATGAGTGGCAGTAGCCACTTACCATCAGATAGACTGCATGCTCGACCGCTTCTTCTATATTATAACAGAAGTGTCATACCTTTATGGCACTAGCGTGTTTCTTCTTCAAAACGCTATTCTCCCCTTTCTCCCACTCCAACTTCTTGCTCAAGTCCGCAACTTCTTCTGTTAGCTCTGCGACCTGCAAATGAATTGATTATAATATAATAATTTCAATACAACGTGTTAAATTTTTTTTTGCGTAATCCACGCCTAGGGGGCTAAACTAGGTGTTGAAAATTTGTTTGAAAATGTATGTAAATTTGTATTTCGCTTTTTAAATAGTAATTTTGCAACATCTATTTTGTCGTCATTGGAACATCAACTCCTAAGAGAGTAAATTAGGGGTTGAAAATCAGTCAATTTTGAAGCGAAAAGTATGAAAATTTATAATTGCTTTTTTAATAGAAAATATATTATTCATTATTAAGTCAATACCAAAATCAACTCCTAACGGACTGAAATGTGGTTCGGTGAATATTGTATTATTATTTCATTCTATAATTTACGCATACGAAGTCGTGAGCAAATACTAATAATGAATAATGACAATTGAACACGTTGCACTTATGTTATTGCAACCTGATGTTTTTACGACATTATGCATTGACAAAAATGTTGCTTAAAACTATTTGTTGGGCTGTAATACATAAAGAAGCGTTCACATCAATGAAACCCGTACCTTCCTAGCTAGCACTCTGCTCTCCCTGTTCCGTCTCTCGGCCTCCTCCTCGCAAGCGGTCCTCAGCTTCGTACACTCAGCCTCTAATGACGTCACTTGTTCCCGGAGGGACGCGTTGTCCGCGGCTAGCGCTTGTGCCTGAAAATATAATGAGGTTTATGTGCATGTGTATGTGTATTGTGTGGTATAGGAAGTGTGTTGACACACATACACCTTCTGACACTATACAGTGACATTCTATATAGTGAGCTGTGTCATAAATATATATGTATTTATATATTTCTCGACTATTCACGAGCGCAATATTTTGGTATTTGGTACCTGTGCGGCGCAGTGTCGCTGCGGTACCTGTGCGGCGCAGTGTCGCTGCGGTACCTGTGCGGCGCAGTGTCGCTGCGGTACCTGTGCGGCGCAGTGTCGCTGCGGTACCTGTGCGGCGCAGTGTCGCTGCGGTACCTGTGCGGCGCAGTGTCGCTGCGGTACCTGTGCGGCGCAGTGTCGCTGCGGTACCTGTGCGGCGCAGTGTCGCTGCGGTACCTGTGCGGCGCAGTGTCGCTGCGGTACCTGTGCGGCGCAGTGTCGCTGCGGTACCTGTGCGGCGCAGTGTCGCTGCGGTACCTGTGCGGCGCAGTGTCGCTGCGGTACCTGTGCGGCGCAGTGTCGCTGCGGTACCTGTGCGGCGCAGTGTCGCTGCGGTACCTGTGCGGCGCAGTGTCGCTTGCGGTACCTGTGCGGCGCAGTGTCGCTGCGGTACCTGTGCGGCGCAGTGTCGCTGCGGTACCTGTGCGGCGCAGTGTCGCTGCGGTACCTGTGCGGCGCAGTGTCGCTGCGGTACCTGTGCGGCGCAGTGTCGCTGCGGTACCTGTGCGGCGCAGTGGTCGCTGCGGTACCTGTGCGGCGCAGTGTCGCTGCGGTACCTGTGCGGCGCAGTGTCGCTGCGGTACCTGTGCGGCGCAGTGTCGCTGCGGTACCTGTGCGGCGCAGTGTCGCTGCGGTACCTGTGCGGCGCAGTGTCGCTGCGGTACCTGTGCGGCGCAGTGTCGCTGCGGTACCTGTGCGGCGCAGTGTCGCTGCGGTACCTGTGCGGCGCAGTGTCGCTGCGGTACCTGTGCGGCGCAGTGTCGCTGCGGTACCTGTGCGGCGCAGTGTCGCTGCGGTACCTGTGCGGCGCAGTGTCGCTGCGGTACCTGTGCGGCGCAGTGTCGCTGCGGTACCTGTGCGGCGCAGTGTCGCTGCGGTACCTGTGCGGCGCAGTGTCGCTGCGGTACCTGTGCGGCGCAGTGTCGCTGCGGTACCTGTGCGGCGCAGTGTCGCTGCGGTACCTGTGCGGCGCAGTGTCGCTGCGGTACCTGTGCGGCGCAGTGCGCGGCGGCGGCGCGCTGCGCGACGTGCTGCGCGGTGAGGTGCGCGGCGTGCTCGAGCGCGGCGGCCTCACGTCGCGCGCATGTCTCCGCGCGCGCTCGTTCGCCGCCCAGCGCCTCCTCGGCCACACGTGCGCGCTCCGTCTCTCTGCGGAATGTACCGAATACATATGTTTTGGTATTCGACGAGTGAAGACGAATACGCGCGAATATATGTATGTAAATTAAATACTCAACTATATTTGGTATTTGCCACAAATACTCTTTGTATGTACCCACATAAGAACAATTATGAATAAAACTGAATACTACCGAGTAAGGTATTTACACCACCACAAATACCCATTCGCTATTACGTTTATTTGTATGTGAACAGAATGGATTCTAGGTGGACAAAAAAAAGGTGGACAAAAATTTTCATCAAACGAAGAGGTCGAAGCCGCAGTAAAACACTATTTTGTAGGACTTGAAGAATCTTTTTAAAAACTGTCATAGAAGCATTTTGGGCGATTTTTTTTTGCTTTTCTTGGCTAGGCCGCGAACTTTTCAATCCACCCCCATACTTCTTTTTAACCGACTTCAAAAAGCCGGCTTTTTTTTTTTATGTATGTACACGAATTACTCCGCTGTTAGTGGACCGATTTAAATAATTCTTTTTGTATTGTGTAGAGGAGAGCTGGAAGTTGGTCCCATTTAAATATGGTTAGGATCCATCGATGGGTTCTGGAGAAAATGAGGGGAACTCCTCCACCCATGTAAATATAATTCTGAAGTCGGCGCTTATATTAGACACGCTGTTTACATCATTATGCAACGAAATATATTGAGCGCCGACTTCACAAATATGTACTAAACCAACATTTATTTCAATTATTTTTTACTTTGTAGTGACATAGAAGTCGGTTGTATTTTTTTGTTAATTTTTTTTTAAGATCAATATAACAACAGCAGTACCTCTGCAACTGCGTACTGAGTGTGTCAGCGAGAGCCGCTCTCGCTCTTAACGCCGCCAACTCCGCCGCCTCCTCCTCTAACCTCAGGTTACTCTCCTTCAACTCCTCCACCTGACATCAAATTAAACGAAATGTATAGAAATATGAAACAGAAATGTCACCAAAAAAATCTTTTTGACTATAATATTTTATATAGCAACTTAGAGGACTATATTACAATGTTTGTCTTTCTTTTTCCACACACAAACCAGAAAGGAGCTGTGCTACACTGCTGTTATGAGGCAAAAATCAGTGTGGTGGTTGTGCCTAAAGTCGGTGGATTCTACCGGTAGTATAGTCCGCGCCAAACTGCTAGTCCACTCAGAAGTTGTTGCGAGCAGGTGTAGTCATACAATTTGCTATGGCGACGCGATTCATTTCTATATTCGGAGCGGACTAGCAACTATACGCGGACTATACTTAAAAGGGGAAACCTTAAAAGGTTCCCAACGACGTGGGAGCGACGCCGGGTTATGTGGGATTTTTACCGCACTAAACCCGCCCCCCCCCCCCCCCCCCCCCGGTGGCCGTCCTCGGCGCTTGTTGGAGAACTCCGGGATCTCCAACGGAACACAACCAGAGTCCTCCAAGCGCGATGCCCGGATCGGGCTCTACCCTGGGGGAGCAGTTTTCGCTCCTCCCACACCATGTAGTGTTTACGACGCTATGCGACCACACATATCGCCGTCCTTCCCGAGGTCGCTGGCCGGGCGGTTCGAGCTCCCACTCTTGCCGCCCGCAAGCCCGGAAGCCCCCTATTAGTCGCCTCTTACGACAGGCAGGGGATACCGTAGCCCTATTCTAGTCCCGGGACTACAGGGACAACGCGGACTATACCTGTGCGGAGGTGCGAGCGAGAGCCTCCCTAGCGTCGTCCCGCTCTTTCCTGCAGGTGTCCAGCTGCTGAGTGCTGCTGCTCCAGCGCCTCTCCAGCTCTTCCTTCTCATGACGACACAGGATTAACGCCGCTTGACTCTCCTTCAACTCCGCTTCTGTAAATAAAAGACATACAAATAAATAAAAATTGAATTGTCAGTTTGTCATGGTGCCAAATTTGAAGATAGAACCTAGTGCAGTTCAAATTTAATTCAAATTTCATTTTTCAAAATTATAGAAATATAGAATTATTTTTGAATGTCAAGGAACTACTAGCGCTTCGTAAGGTGTTTCGTCATGGAGAGGAAGCGAAGAAAGAAACTCCATATGTGTGCAAATTTACATCTTTTATAAAGTAAATATTATATATTTTATTTATTTAAACAGAGACATACATTACATTATTTACATTTTAAGAAGTGGTACATAGAAAAAATATTTATGTTGGAGTGTGGAGGAGATTAGAAATTAATTATCAATTGCTTAAACGGTGAAGGAAAACATCGTGAGGAAACCTGCATACCTGAGAGATTTATAAAAAAATATCTCAAAGGTATGTGAAGTTCACCAATACGCACTTGGCCAGCGCGGTGGACTATGGCCTAATCCTTCTCATTCTGAGAGGAGACCCGTGCAACAGTGGGACTGTAATGGATTGATGATGATGATGGAGGAGATGTATGGAGTTGGCACACGATACAAATTGTACTCCGGTGGCACCACCGTCACCTCTATTTCTGCCTAACAGTAATAATAAGTGTTTCATTACCGAATTGTTTCGCCTTAGCAGAGTCGGTGGCGTTAACCGCAGCGGTCTCCCGCGCTGCTTCTAACTCCGCCACCTGCTGGGATAACTTCTCAGCACGTTCTGAACTCTCCTGCAAATATATAATATAGATCACTTTAACGTTTTTCTATAACACTTAGTTCGACATTATAACCGTTGTAAGCTCAAACTAGCTTAGATACTAGATTCACGACCCGCGTGGCGGAGCGGTTACCATGCCGGTCTGACGCGCAAAGGGTCCCTTGTTCGATCGCCGGCCAGACAGATATCTAAATGATGAATTTAGATTTCTTTTTCTGGGTCTGGATGTTTGTGTATTTGTCTATGTGTGTCCATGGCACCCACGACACAGGGAATCCTAGTGTGGGCTGTGAGTGTAGAAAGCGTTTATTTATTCATTTATTATTAAATACTATATAAAAGAACTTTGTGGTTTAACTCTGCCAACACCACCGTCACACCTATTTCTGCCTCATAACAGCAGTGTTAAGCGCTGCTGTGTTCTGCTTTGAAGGGTGTGGTAAGGGAGACATACTTATCCGAGGCGTTCCAGCTTAGTCCGGAAGAGTAGCGGCGCCAGTGTGCCCGACCTCAGGTAAAAATATAATACTATCCGCGGTAGATTACAGATGTCCATGGGCGACAGTAGTCTTACCATCAGTAGAATACTCGTCTGCTACTCCTATACTGTAAAAATCCTGTGAACTCTCCATCCTCACCTTATAAGCATCCATCTCGACGCGCAGTTTACTCTGCGTCCACTTCAGCCGGCCGTCCAGTTCTCGTAATTCCTCACGAAGCTTTGCTGTCTCCATCTCGCTGGTCTTCAGCTCATGGCACTGGAACAAATAAACCATATCCGTGAGTACAGTCCTAAGGGTGTGAGAAGGCAGTGATACTTTTTTATAAGATACTAGTAGTGCCCGTGGCTTAAAAAAGTATTACATGACATATTTATAACTGAAAATTTGTACATACATTGCAATGACAGTGGCGTCATTTGCCGAAAATTGGTCGTATCAACTCAGAAACCTTTGTGGGTTCATGCACAACATCTTTCTAAAGATCGTCACCTGATCAAATGCATATTTTACGATTCTATAGGGACACACAGACAAAAGTTTATCTTACATATCTAACGAAGCAAATATTAAAAATACTAACGTTATTATCGTACATATGACATATTGGCTCTCTATCTGCGCTACAGCAGCCCGCTCACCCTTGACCACTGTCTCGGATAATTGTCATCTGAGCTAACATATGAGCATCACATACCTTATGATATCTGACATATCCTCTCCCTCTTGTCCCGGGATGACCATAGCCGCTCTTTCTCCTCCCACTCACCCTTGACTACTTCTATAGATAATTGACGTTTGAGTTAACATGTTAACATCAATACCTTATCATCATACAGCTGACAGATCCTCTCTCTCTCGTCTCTAGCGGACCTCAGCTTGCCGTTCAGCAGCTCCCGCTCCGCGACGGCAGCCCGCTCACCCTTGACCGCCGCCTCCGCCGCCCGCTTCGCTTCGATAGCGGCACACTCCACGCTCGCGTAGCGCATCACCGCTATGTCCTTCTCTGCTTCGCTTCGATAGCAACACACTCCAAACTAACGGGGTTTTTGTGTGACCCGGTAATAGGACAAGCGTGGGTATAGTCCGCGCCAAACTGCTAGTCCGCTCTGAAGTTGTGGCGAGCAGGTGTAGTCATACAATTTGCTATGGCAACGCGACTCATTTCTATATTCAGAGCGGACTAATAGTTTAACGCGGACTATACTACGGCTTTGTTCCCTACTCATAGATATCTAACTAAGCAAATATTAAAAATAGTAGGGTCACATACCTTATTTTCTTAGATCTGACATATCATCTGTCGGCTCTCTTTCCGCTACAGCAGCCCCGCTCACCCTTGACCACTGCTTAGGATAGTCGACATCTGAACTTATATATTAACGTCAGGGACCTTATGGTCATACTAGTAGGGTTTTTAAGTGTCCCAGTAACACCAAAATTCCCTAATATTGTCATCTTACTTAGCTATCATATTAGAATCAATACCTTATCATCATACAGCTGACAGATCCTCTCGCGCTCGTCTCTAGCGGACCTCAGCTTGCCGTTGAGCAGCTCCCGCTCCGCGACCGCAGCCCGCTCACCCTTGACCGCCGCGTCCGCCGCCCGCTTCGCTTCGATAGCGGCACACTCCACGCTCGCGTAGCGCATCACCGCTATGTCCTTCTCTTTGTGAGCTTGTTCAGCGCGTTTGCACATCTGGAATCATTCAAAAAATGTTTAATTAACTGGGGAATAAAAACAAAAAAGTCAGGTTTTTCACTCAGTTTTAGTCAGTTGAAAATAAAGCCTGTTACTCTCAAAACTTGACAAAACGAATGAAATCCATTCACAGTCAGGTAAATGTATATTCAGTAATATTGTTAATATTGTTTATCATTAATTTATTTCAAAAATTGACAGATAAAATTCGACACCATAAACTTAGCTAATAATAGCAAATAAAATGTAGCAAGCTTTTTTTTACGTATTAACATGTTTGTGTCATTTTAATGTATTTAAATCCATTAAGCCCTGCTGCTGGGCGTGCCAAAGAATGAAACATTCATGTACATATACATATGCTCAAAAAACATTATATAACCAATTATAGTTTAAAAACTAGGGAGAGGAATGGGATAAAATTATTAAAATCATGTATCGTCATCCTTTCTTCATAAGTGTTCAATATTTTAAATTAATCTGACTGTTCAAAGTGGGTAATAATAGAGTTCAAAGATTCCGTTACATACATACATACAGTTCAAGCTAATAAAGGTGTGATAAAAAAAAATTACCAAATCAACTTTAGCCTCCAACTCCTTAAAGGTCTGATCTTTAGACTGTAATTCATCCATCTGCTGTTTGACACGATCACGTAAAGCCGCATTCTCTTTCCGTTGCTCCGCCAGCACTCGTTCCAATGACTCTATTTGCAGCTTCGTTAAGTCCTTATCTGTCTCTTCATCTGTAACACTTTGGGTAACGGAGTCTTCTGTATTTGTTTTATTCTCAGGACTAGGCTCTGTGTGTGTGGGTTCAGGTACATTGTCTTCGAAGATATCGTTCATAACTTTTCCATTAACTGGCTTAATGGTTTTCACGGGCATTTTAACGGAAACTCGTTGGCTATTATACGCGTTCTTTAAGCTGCCGCTAACCGAAGAGAATATACCATGGACACTCTTCGCAATGCTCCCTAAGTCTTGCGATAAGAGTTCTTTAGGAATCCGTGCGTAATTCGCAGGATTCGTTAACGATTGTGCTGTCTCGTTAACAATCTTCTGTGTCGCTTTAACTTTGTTCTTCTGATTCGTGAAATCTGATAGAATTTGGTCGGTATTCAAGTCTTTTGTACTGGAAGTAGAGCTGGATGGTATAGTAACATTCTCATCCATAATAGAAATGTTTTCGGCACTACGACTGTATGGAGATTTGGTTTCATTTATAGTATTGGTTTGAACGTGGTCAGTCAAGCTCATGGTTGACATTGTAAGGGCACTTTTAGCTTCCTTTTTTAAATTTTGCACCTCATTACTAATATTATCATCACTGGTACTTAAATTTTCTGTTTTCAAATTTAGAACAGTTTGAGTCTCGGTACGTTGAGAATCAAGTTCCAAATTTGAATTTTCAACTGGTGTTTTTGATTTCTCTACATTTTCCAGATTATGTGGTTGTGGTACATTTTCTAGCGCTAGATCATTATTAGTAACTAGAATTTTGTTTTCATTTTGGGTTTGTGTAATCTGTTGGAAATCAAGTTCTAAATTTGAATTTTCAACTGGTGATTCTGATTTTTCTTTATTTTCCAATATACCCGATTGAGATACATTTTCTATTGTTAAATCCTTATTTGGCGATAACATTTGGTTGTTTTCATTGTGTTGAGAATCAATTTCTAAACTTGAATTTTCAACTGGTGATTCTGATTGTTCAATATTTTCCAATATGCCTGATTGAGATACATTTTCTGTAGTTAAATCCTTATTTGGCGATAAAATTTGGTTGTTTTCATTGTGTTGAGAATCAATTTCTAAATTTGAATTTTCAACTGGTGATTCTGATTCTTCAATATTTTCCAATATGCCTGATTGAGATACATTTTCTGTTGCTAAATCGTTATTTGGCGATAAAATTTGGTTGTTTTCATTGTGTTGAGAATCAAGTTCTAAATTTAAATTTTCCACTGGTGTTTCTGATTTCTCTATATGTTCCAATATATCTGGCTGAATTTCATTTTCTGGTACTAAATCATTACCAGTACCTAATATTTGGTTGTTTTCTATACTTTGTATAATATTAGCCTCATTTGTCTCATTGATGTTTATTAATTCAGTTTCACTATTTTCTAATAATTCTTCACTGTGTAAATTGTCCTTATATTTATCGACAATATTATCTATAATGTCATTTTTAATCGGAGAACTGTCTGCAGGAAGTGGACTTCCGGAATTTTTAGAGGAAAGCGACTCCGATAGGGACTTTGATAGACTATCATCATTCAAACCAAGATCTACGGAGCTCGCTCTGTCGTTCGAAATAGGGCTTTCCGAGTGTTTTGTGGGGGATACCTCGGAGTCGGAGAGCGTCGGACACGACACAGAGGCTGTATCTAGCGTCTCAGCCCCAGAATCAGGTGATATACCGCCGTGTAACACATTCTCTTTCATCGATATGTTGACGTCAACTTCCGTACGAACGCTAGTAACGCTCGTATCCAGCGACATTATGACTTTCTACACCAGTTTTTCACGGTTCAAAAACTCCGATTCCCCGTCGGGGGAAGGAAAAGCCATCAGGAAACAGAATTTAATATTTTTAGCAACAAAAATAAACATTTAACGTCTGACTCTGACGTTTGATGCACTTACAATTTTAGTATATTACGGCTGGCAACATTTATATGTTATAATGACCTTGTCATAATATATTATTATTTTATTTTTCACACATTCTATTAACAATCACTTTGATAATTTGTTACTAAACATTGCAATTTTATGTCTATCTCGAGATAATTTTAATAACAAAAGTAATAAAAAAAATATATACAATAAACATTACATGGTAGCTTTAAAATGAATATTTGGTAGAAAATATTTTTTCTTATTACAGCTGTAAAAAAATGTTTTATATTTATTTATGATATGAAATTAAATAAACAACTTGTATACTTAAACTACCACGGTAAATTAATGCTATTTAAAAAATAATGGAACTTTTCAAGAATTCGCAATGGTAGGTTCCTTGGTATCATGTAGACAACACTGCAAATCTCAATCTGTCATTTCATTTCGTTCGTGCGAAGAAGAGGGAATTCGAGGCCCAGGGAAAAGTAGGTCGCCCGTATTGATTTTTACCCAATATTCGACAAACAAAGACGTAACTCCGCTTTGTGCGGTAATAAAATATATGTTTGCGTGATCTCGTCGGAGGAGAACGTGCAAAATGCCTGTAAGTGAATTCACTTCTCTTATCATGTGATTTCCGGAAACCGTGTACTATTTCATAACTCATCATTTCCTTTCTGTAGGTGTTCATTGCGTTCCGATTAGAATTATTGCGAATTTGCCAACGTTGCTAAAACCGTTTTGCGTCTGGTGCGCCCGTCCATTTTGGTGAATAGCGTGAAATATGGTTACTGGTTCTATTTCGATCTGTTAATTCTAATAAGTATGAGTCATGGAATATTCGTGTCAGGGTCATATCCAGTGCGGCGGTCTGCAACTACGCATTTGATTTAGTAGGCGACTCCGCGGTGTTTTGGGCGGACGTTCTTTTTTTAATTTGCTTCAGTTAGTGCTGTTGGCAGAATGAGTTGGCTGTATGAGTTTTTTTTTTAATTATTTTAATTTTGGCGGTAAAGGATGCGGAGTTGGGCGCGGCGACTGTCGAGAATGTTCGCGTGGTGGTGCGAGTACGTCCGATGGACCAGCGGGAGAAGCTCGACGGGGCATATAGCTGCGTGTCGGTGGATTCTATTAACAACTCCATCGCGGTGACGAGGAGCAACGTGACGCCGCCCGAGCCGCCGCGCGTCTACGCTTACGATGCAGTATTCGATAGCAATACGTCACAGGTATTACAGCTTTTTCCTCCTAAAACATTTATAGCAATCATTCTGTTCTTGTGGGTTCATTTTATTCTTATTGGAAATAATTTGCGCCTTTTAGCGATGATTTCCTTTGTTCTCTACTATACCTATATCTATTCACAACATAATTCTTCTTTAGAATATTAGTATAGAAACTGTATTATTACAAAGTAACAAAAATTAGATTTTCCTCTAATTCTAATAAAAAAATTGTAACCACACCTTTCCAAACTATGTATATTTTCTATTGTTTCAAATGTGACTAATCAGTTCTGAAGCAACACTGGAGCGTTCCAATGTAGTCCTCAGGGGTAGCACATATGTAACCAACCTCTGATAGAACATGATTGTATCTGGGTTTGATTATAGTTGTCCATATTCGGCAGTAGCCGCTTACCAGGTGAATTGCATGTTCATTTACCACCTTTGTATTATAAAAATAATGGTAAAGTATGGTAAGGTTATATGTGATTAAAAACACAACTGGAGTCTGTGAGAAGTTAGAAAAAAGAAGTAAACAGAAGATAACCATATGCCTCTCCCGTCATTCCACTTGACTGTGGATATGCCACCTCAGTCTTGTCGAATGGTGGGTGAGTTGTACGGGAACCAACACAGAAGAAAGAAGATTGAAGAAGGAAAAGTTACTCTCACGTCATTCCTTTGTTCCATCAACATTGGTAATTAAAAGAGTATTTCAATAATGTCCTTCATCTAATTCTGAATTGAGTGAAAATTTTAATATCAAGGTTCATTTTAAAACAATTCTTAAAGTATAGAGTTCAAATTGAAGAACTGCCCCCCAGCAGTGGGCATTATAATGAGTACTAGCCCACAAAAAGATATATCAATGCATGTCAACTGAAATGTTCAATGTTTTTTAATATCCTACAAAATTTCTTTTTAGAATGGAATTATCACACAAAATATTCAAAGTAGGGAATGTGTTAAAAAAATACACACTCATTGCTATTGCCTAATTATTTTTTTTATTATAATCAAAATAATTTTGGTAACCTAATTTTAATTCTACTTTCACAATTAATTTAAAGTGAATTTGTAAAATAATTTCATACAAATTGATTTTGTCCAAGTTTCCAATATTTGATCAAATGTTTTATACGACATATATGAAAAATGAAATTTGATATACAAATTACATTAAATAATTATGCACGCCCTATTAAGTGATTGGCGAATGTAACAATTAAGAAAGAACAATAGTCATTCCGGCAATATTTATGGTCGTTGTGACGTCATTGCCATATCAATAAAGCATACTCCCTCTCCAGCCACAACTCACAAATTTTGCGAAACTGTGACGTCATATTTTTTACTACGCTTCATATCCTCGTCTTTCCATCCTTACGTCCCCATCCGTAAACAACTGACGTCATGACCATTTTCCATTAAAGAAGAGAAGAAAACAGAAGAACACTAGTATGACATTCTAAATGCATCTTGCACCCGTCGGGACGTAGCCAATAGGCGACTCTCGCGGTGCAAGACCTAGACACTCAGGTGCTCAGTGCATGAAGAATGTCACGCTTATTATCGTCTGGAGAAGAACGGAGATCAGAACGGAAGATTTATATTTGTATGTGTTCCTTTGGAGGATTTTTCGACGTTACGACTTTGTATGTGTATATAAGAACTGTTTTGTCTCTTGTTTTTTAGTCTAAAAGTTGTCTTTGAATTTACTTGATTTTTTATGCTGTGACCACACTTGGCGTATGCCCCAAACTCTAAACCTCTGCAAAGGCAAACGTGTAAATATGGACTTTATATGTGTATAAAACACCAGTTTTATCTCATGTTCCTTAAAGAAGTAAAGTAGTCTATGGATTGACGTGAATATTTTATGCTACATCTACACTTGGCGCTTGCCGCAAACATCTACAAACACAAAGACAAACGTGTGGGTACGTCGCATGCGCTTGCGTCTAATTTGGTTCAAAAGATTTGTGCCAAAAATAAATAATCGACACTCCATCGAATCGGCTACAAGTGCTTGCAAAGCTACACGAACCAAGTCAAAAATCCACACGTTTCAATTTGTACTGGTTTGTAGAGGTTCAATGTTTTATCGACATCGATATTTCAAGTATTTGCAACGGTTCGAAATCGATATTTTAATCGATTCCTTTATCTTTGCATCGCTAGACACAACAAGAATTAGAAGTAATGGGTCATTTATTTTTCCTGGACATATATAAGCAAACTGAAATTGCAAGTAGTTGCAAAATTATTTGTCTACACATATTCCACAATCCACATTTTTTCCAGTTATTTGTACATAGTATGATACGTAAGAAAAATTGATAAACTAATAATGCCTTCTGTTTGGCTCTGCTGTCTGCTTGCGAATATGAAATAATTTGTACAAACAGAATAAACGAAATTAGTAAGAAACATACAATTATATAATAGTACTGTAATATAAGAAACATTTACTGTATTTACAAGGACTATGTGCCTTATTGAGCTCGCGAGGAATACAAAATAAATATTTTCACATGGTAGCCTCTAGGGACTCCTTATACGTTATTGTACATAAGTACTCGCGTAAGAAGTTTCACTTATTTACCGTGTTTAAAAATAATAATCTTTTAGAAACAAAATCTTATAATAAAAATGGTACGAAATTATACGATACGACACGGTATAATTATGTCGTTTATTATATCCGACCTTGTGAAAGAAGCGGTTGGTCATATTATCGATGGCTATACTTCTATACTAATATTATAAAAAGGTAAAGTTTGTAACTTTGGTTGTCTGTTTGTTTGTTTGTAAGGTTTGTCTTCGGAAATACCCAACGATCATGAAAATTATTTTACAATAAATAAATAATAAACGCTTTCTACACTCACAGCCCCACACTAGGATTCCCTGTGTCGTGGGTGCCATGGAGACACATAGACAAATACACAAACACCCAGACCCAGAAACAGAAATCAAAATTCATCATTTAGATATCTGTCTGGCCGGGGATCGAACCCGGGACCCTTTGCGCGTCAGACCGGTATGGTGACCGCTCCGCCATGCGTATCATCAGTGACCCATTCACATCAATGACAATGAGAAAGCTACACTATTCAGGAGTGCTATGGGTTATATTTTATTATGATTAAATAAAAAGCGGGCGACGCCGCGGGTACTGCTAGTAAATAAATAAAGTGACTTTCGAGCAATGGCGCCGGACTTATTGCCTCGTTAGATGTTACACATATTAAAGCAACGGTCTGCAACCTCTTACGTCAATACAGCATAATGCGAAACTAGTCTGAAATTTTGATGATGAACGTCAAAAAATAACCATCAACTGGAATTTGCCCGAAATAGGGCCGTGGGCAGCAATAAGAATTTCTAGGAAGATCCACGGGCCACGTGCGGTCCGCGGACCATGCGTTGCTCACCTCTGAATTATAGTATTTCTCATGGACTGATACGATACCGATATATAGTCGCCGACACATACGTCACCGACATTATCTTGAAAATTTTACGCACGGTACTATACCGATATCGCTTATCTGTTCATTGAACAGGAATTTCTCATTACAAATCAATTTGCAGTGACGTCATAGAATGACATGGAGGCGTGCGATCAGAGATGTAGGTTTCTTAATTACGCGCATCTTGTACGCATATATTAAATCGGAATGTAATTACATCACGTATCCTTCATTATATCTACCGAATGTATAGAGCGGATGTAGTACCGTCATGTCGGCGTCGGTGTCGTGTCGGATAGTATAAAGGGCTCACGTCACAGTTCAGAACCTTATGCTGAGTCCGCACATGGCGTTTGCTCCAAACTTCTAACTGCTACAAAAGTTGCTTGATCAAAAGTTACGTTACATACAAGCTTGCAAACTTACACAAAAATTAAATGGTCTATCCACACATTTGGATTTGAGACGGTTTGGGAAGCATGCGGACACGGCATTATATTGATTACTTTAGCTTGTATACTAATGACAAAATGCTACCTTTCAAAGCATAATTACTTTAATATACTAAGTTTTTATACAACTTGAAAAGCAATGCATCTGTGATCATCATTTTTTATAATATAGGAGTAGCAGACTATGACAGACATGCAGTCCGCTTGTTGGTAAGTGGCTACTGCTAGACATGGACATCTGTAATCAACCCCAGATAGAATTATGTTCCTTCATAAGGTGGCGCCACTGCCCCAGAGGACTAAGCTGGAATACATCGGAAAAGTATATCTCCCTTACCACCGAAACAGAACACATTGTTCTGAAAGGATTTATTAAAAAAAAAATAGCGGCATTGACTACTTTTAATTACGTAGAAACAGGAGCATTGTCTTTGACTTTTGTATTACTCATTGACATAATAATATATTTATTTATTTACTCTTTATTGACCATGTTAAAAACAATGTGGTGCAAATAGCGGACTTAATGCTAAATAGCATTTTCTACCAGTCAACCTTACGGATGTGCAGAAAAATTAAAGGCGGTACAACTATATATACAAAAAAAAAAATAATAATAATAAATAGGAAATAAAATAAAATGATAAAAAAGGGGAGAAAGGAGAACATAGTATAAAAGAAAGAATGGGAGAAAGAGAGAAAAAAATAAGATATATAAAGATAAGAAGTAAATACATTTAAAATAAATTACTACATAAAAATGAAGAAAAATGATGTAGACGCGTATCTAATGATGAACTAAATTACAATAGTGAGCAATGACTTTCTTTTTAAAAGTGTACTTGGAGCACATCTTTCTAAGTTCCTCCGGAAGAGCATTCCAAAGCCGCGCTGATTGGAGCATTGGAATTGAATAATCATTGGTATTACTCAATAAATTACGTCTATAAATGATACTACTGTCTTAATAAGGTTGCTACCAAAAGTTTTATACCGGAGGACGATTAAAACTAATTATTAACCTTTTTAAGTACATCCCTCAAACCAGAACAGTAGCTTGACTCTATTGTTATATGGCAGAAATAGGGAATGCCTTCGGTTTCTTATAAGAGTTCTACCAATATTAAATGTTATGAAGTTACCCGTTTAAATTGTAAGCAATTTTAAAATAGAAAATTTCGGTTTCGAAATAAATAGTACCTATCTGAAATTTGTCAAAACAAAAATTGATTGACCTGACAAGAATCCTACTTGACGTCGGCCACGGATGTTACCCCTGAGGACTAAGTTAGAATGCTTCTTGTAAATACGTGTCCCTTACCCCTTCAAAACGGAACACACTGTTATTTCACAGAAGTAGATGTGACGATGCTGCCTCTGGAAACCGGAGTAGAACAACAAAGGTTTTTACCACCAGTTTTGTCTGCTGCGTAAATTTATATTATGAAAAAGACTAAAGAATTGAAAGATGCTATTTTTGTGGTAATATTTTAGCCCAGTCCTACTACCTTCATAAACATGAACTTGAGTCTATAAAGTGCCTAACCAACAGCGCTGCATAATCAGAAATACGTAAACGGAGATCGCATATTAAATTTAAAATACTCGACGCAAAATGGCGTAGTATTTCGCACGCATAACGTATCTCCCCTACGTATTACGATTCTACGTTATAGAGAGTAAAATCGATGTTATGTTGAAGATATAAGGCTTAAAATACACTGTGCGACTGGGACATAGCGCGTTTGTGCTGTTAGGTTCTTCGCCACGGCGGACTAAATTGAATGTTGTGGTAAAGATATAAGGTTCAGAATACACTGCGATTGAGGGGTGTATACAATGTGTAGTTAGGTCTTTTTGCCTCTAGACGTCGCTATCGATTGAACGTCGCCCCTCTCCCCGCCAGTATTAGGTACCCGACGCAAATAGGTTAAATGTAGACTTAGATTGTATGAAATGTACAGAATAGGTACGTTCGCTTGCTGTTTGGTTGTGTGACTTTGGGTGAAAAGATTATCATTCTTCGGTTGTATTATTTGGATTAATTGAAATAAATGATGGTTGAATCCTTTGTGGTAAAATCCGGAGATACAAACGCCACACCTATTTGCACCTAGTAATAGTATCAAGCGCTGCTGTATTCCGGTTTGAAGGGAATAAGAGTGTACTTATCCTTTAGGGGTAGTAACGAACCTGGCCAACCTTATATGGGAATTTGGTCTTATCTGGTGTTGATTATAGATGTCCATGGGCGGTAGTAGCCACTTACCAGCAGGTGAATTGCAGGCTAGTTTGCTACTTCGGTGTTATAAAAAATACCAAAGAGCCGTAATCCAAATGTTACACTTTTTTAAGATTATATTTATTTACCAAAGGAGTACCATAGTTAAGTCGTAATAGTGACGACGATATACTGAGAATTAGAAAAGAACAGAATACGCATAATACGAATGAAATATTTCACTTTTTCAACATTTAATCAATCAATATTTTTTTAACAACATTGTTAAAAAAATATATCACATCAATAAATCAGAGAACAAGTTAAAAAATTACATACAGCTGAAAACAGTTCCTGCTCATTTTGCGAATTTGGCAAAAAATAACTACTTCTGTACTTTAGTACAATGATAAATCATAAAGAATATGAAAGCCAGGGGGAAATTTGAGGTTACTTTTTGTAGGTGGTAGAACCCTTTGTGGTTCGATTCCGGCGGCACCACCGCCACACCTATTTCTGCATAATAACAGCAGTGTTAAGCACTGCTGTGTTCCGTTTTGAAGGTTGTGGTAAGGGAGACATACTTTTCCGAGCGTTCCAGCTTAGTCCTCCGCGGTAGCGGCGCATCTGGCCGACCTCAGGTAGGAATATCTAATTCTATCTGGGGTTGATTACAGACGTCCATGGGCGGCAGTAGCCACTTACCATCAGGTGCACTGCATGCTCGTCTGCTACGCGTATATTATAAAAATAAAAAAAATAATAAAAAAAGGTACCCTAAAGCCTGTTGTATAAGCATCGGTATCAATATTGTCGATACTTTTTTCTAAATATATCCGTATCATATCGTCAGAAGTGCGTATCGATGCGTGCCTGAAATTATGTAGCATTAAACTCTATCACATTAGGACCTATGGCTCTTAAAAAACCAAAATGACCTCTTCTTCAAAACCAGTAATGCGCCACTTCAGTGTTACCAATGTCCATAGTCGATGGTGACTACTTTCCATCAGGTAGCCATATCGTTACGTATAATTATAAAAACTTAGCATCTCTACATAAGTTCTGTTATTGGAGAATATATGAATTTATGAAATCTATTTACTGGCCATTTAACTGACGCTTGCTTAACTCAAACTGCTATACCGACGCGGTTTTTTTTGCAAAAACTAGTCAGTTCTATAAATAACTAAGGAAACAAAATGCATCTGCAATGGCCACGTCATCACTCGTATATATTATAAGCAATATGACTAACACGTAGACAGTGAGATCATAATTGTATATATAGTACATAATACATATTGTATGTATACCTAGAGTCCAAAGGCAAAGCTTTACGGGACATAATTACAGATAAGTAAAACTACAGAAGGCTTAAAAGTGGTAGAGCGGTCTGTTCGACTCCGGCGGCACCACCGCTACACCTATTTCTGCCTAATAACAGCAGTGTTAAGCGCTGCTGTGTTCTGGATTGAAGGGCATGGTAAGGGAGACGAACTTTTGTGAGATATTCCAGCTTAGTCCTCAGGGGTAGCTGCGCAGACAGATGGCATTACAGCCCCGTGGCTGACCTCGGGTAGAAATCTAATCTATCCGGGTTTGATCACAGATGTCCATAGGCGACAGTAGCCACTTACTACCAGGTGGACTGCATGCTCGTCTACTACTCCTATATTATAAAAATGGACTATATAAAAAAGCTTATATATGAGGCGGATGGCGGTAGACTGCATACTCGTTTGCTATTTTTGGCTTTTTCACATAACCATCGTCTACTCTGAACTACAACCTTCATTCAAGTTTCGAATCCCTCCAGTCTAGTGAAATAACAATCAACTACCGCGGATTCTGTATATTTAATGTTCTAAGGTGTTATAATTAATTTGTCATTGGTTCGGAAAATTCACCTCGTGGAATAGAAAACTACTGAGGCGGAAAATGACCTATTAATTATTGTTACCTTCCCTTGGGAACCTTTCAGTTGGTATTGGCCTAATTTGCGATTGGTCCAATTTGCGTAGAGTCCAATTTCATTGTGGTTTGGTCCAAGTCGCGATTGGTCCAATATGTGTAGAGTCCAATTTGATTCGGGTTTGGTCCAAATCGCGATTGTTCTAATTTGCGTGTAGTTTAAGTCAATTCTGGGTTTTTCCAATTGATCTAAATAGAGTGTAGTCCAATTGAGGCTAAAACCAATTCACGGTTGGTCCAATTTCTATATGGTCCAATTCGCGGTTGGTCAAATGTGCATTTACCGGGGAAATCGAATCGGGATTCGTTGTTAGTTCTATTTGAATTCCCAATTTGCGTTTACACCAATTCAGGGTTGGTTAAATTCGCTGTTGGTCCTATATGCGTTTGACTCTATTCATGGTAAGCCTATTTCGTGGATATTCCAATTTGATTTTTGTCCAATTTACGGTTGGTCCAATTTGCATTTAAACTAATTCAAGGTTGGTTCAATCTGCAGTTCTTTATGTGTTCTCAATTCATGTTTGACCCAATTCGTAGTTATTCCAATATGTTTTTTGTCCAATACACGCAAATTGGACCAACCGGGGTTGCGGCAATTTGCGTTTAATCCAATTCACGCTTGGCTAGATTCGCGATTGGTATATTTTACTTTTGTGTGCAATTTACAGTTGGCTCTATTAATATTTTTTTGAAAGTAAACAAATAGGTTTTTTTATATAATGCCCGTTTTCACTGTATATTCAAATTTAAGCTCTTGAAAATCTAAGCCAAGCCATTATTTATGCCTTAAATTCCTACTTCCATTATCTACTTCTCTTCTTGAAATACATTTACTGTACTGTAAATATGTACTGCAGTATACAATAGATCAGAACAAGACAGTTTTTAAGTCATCATGGAAGTAACAAACGAGCTAGCGGCGTACTTTTCGTTTGCTATTAAACGGAATGGAAGCAATGGACATTTGAAACCGGAAAAATAATTATAGTTGAAAAACTAAAAACAGTACAAAGACCGCTAAAATCGTACAAAGAAAATCGTTAATCCTGATTCCTGACGACCCTAATGAGGACAATGGGATAAAATTATTAAAATCGTGTATTGTCATCGGTTCTTCATAATTGTTCAAAATTTTCAAAGTGGGTAAAAATCGAGTTCAAAGAATCTGTACCATACATACAGGTCAAGGTAATAAAAGCGTGGTAATTAAATTCATAGTGGTATATAGCGGGCATTGTAAAGATTTTCTTACAAAAACTTTCATCCCGTATCAAACGAGCACCATTTCAAATTTATTGACATTTGACATATGTTCCAGAACAACTCCAATCCAAGTGGAGTGTCATCCAAGACTTATTTCCAAATGGACTCCCATTGGAGTCTTGGATGACACTTTTTCTACCCATCTCCAACCAACCAACATGTAACTATATGCATGTAGAAAAGGGCCAACCACTTCTGAGAACTAAGCATACTCGTACTCGTATATGTCTCATATTGTCAGCATATATGTTCTGAAACCTAAGAACTACTTCATGCTAGCAATAGGCATGGTACTTTCCCTGTCGAACCATTGTAATTGTTCACCCTATCATGTACTGTATGAACAACCCACTTAACTTAAGTGGGATTCGTTTATTTTTGATACTTGTTCATTATATTATAATGTTTTAAATAACATTATATTACTACCTGACCCAGCCAACGTTGTGTTGCCATATAAATAAAAAAATGTTAAGGATGAACAAGCTTTATCACTTAGGGGTATGAAAAATAGATAGTAGCCGATTCTCAGACCTACTGAATATGCATATAAAATTTGGTGAAAATCGGTAAAGTCGTGTTGGAGGAGTACGGTAACTAACATTGTGACACAGAATTGTATATATAAGAGTATGAATAATTATTATAATCCATATATCCAGGGGGCATTCGACCACCTGAGAATCTGCCCGGGCAAAGAGGGTATCCTCGAGACCCGAATTTCCTGTCCACCGCCCTTATGACAATGCCGCAATATATGTCCGCCCGGGGGGTTAGACGTCCTGCTTAGCTAGTATCATAGCATGCATGGTAGTTGATCCTTGTGGAATCATACTAGTTCCACCTTTCATTACCGCACTACGATCACTCAAAGCCAAGTTCCTATTACGTAACGCGAGATAGGCTCGCAATCAATAGTTGCAACGCGCCGAGGCCGCGCGCCGTCCCTGCTCCACTGACCCACTTGGACCTACCCACCGGGGACAAAGAGATCTTAGTTTGGTTTATGACGTGGATATTGTTAAAATTGGATAGTGCGTCGACGATGCTTCTGTACCCGTATTATGAGGTTTTATGTTGAACCAAAAATGACTGTTTTTGTATTTGTACGTATTTCCCATATATTTCCAATCAACTGACTGACTGATACAGTCCGCTGATTGCACTGATGCAGGGGCGCTGATTGTCGTAAAAACGTAAAAACTCATACTAAAGGTCCACCAAAATTTAATATGGTTTTACTGACTTCCTAAAGAAGGGAGCTTATGTATTCGACACGTATATTTTTTATGTATGTCCAGCGATTTTTTCACGATGCCGCGATCGTTCGACATGATTCAAACACCATTGTATGCGGCTAGTTTCACAGGGGCTCCCATTACGTGGAAATTTTCGCTAGTTTCCCCGGAAAATCGGAAAATCCTGATATCATAAACTTAAATAACTCGAGTATTTCTTTCGAATAGTACGAGTATTTCTTAACCAATTTCAATTTTCTTGTTTTCATTTGAAAGGGTGTTTCATTGCAGTACTTTTCTACCTTGACATGGATATGGTGTGATGATTAGAACTTTGAGTTATGGGGTGGAACTCACCACTATCTCTGCTTTTTCTTTATTTTCAGTCCGGGGGGGACAAAGAGATCTTAGTTCTGTTTATGACATGGAAATTATAAAAAAACCCAAGTGCGATCGACGATGCTTCTCAACCACCGAAAATTCATTTGTTTTTGACGTGACAACGTCTTATAATTCGATGGAGCCGGCTGCACGTTACCCCGCTCTGAGGCGTTCCATTTAAGGCTTGAAGTGCAAGCGAGAGGGAACGAGCGACAAAGAGGCACAATCGGCCTCCGCGTATTTACCTCCTTCTCTATATCCATACAATATCTATTAAACAAATAAAATTAAAATTTTCTTTTAAAAAATGCAACCATTCCATCAGTATTTTCTTATGACGTTGTCACGTTCAACTATCGTCAGTAAACCGACTTTACAGACAACCAATTTATTTCAGTATTTGTTATCATAACAGCTATAGAAGAGTATAATGCTTCTGCACCACTAAAGTTTCATTTAATATTTGTTACTATAGCCGCCCTTGAATGCATTGTGAAAATTTAAACTGTCTACCTTTTTTTTGTTTATTTTTTTTTTCTTCTCGAGGGGGAAACCTTCAAAAGGTACCCGACGACGTGGGAGCGACGCCGGGTTATGTGGGATTTTTACCGCACTAAAACGCCCCCGGTGGCCGTCCTCAGCGCTTGTTGGAGAACTCCGGGATCTCCAACGGAACACAACCGGAGCCCTCCAAGCGCGATGCCCAACGGGCTCTACCCTGGGGGAACAGTTTTCGCTCCTCCCACACCACGTTAAACTGTCTACCTATTACCGTTCAATAGAAATAGCGATTTCGTTTATGGCGACCCCCAACTTGAAGATTCATCAATTCGTCAACCCATTACTGTCCCACTGCTGGGCACGGGTCTCCCCTCATAATGAGAAGGATTAGGTCATAGTCCACCGCGCTGGCCAAGTGCGTATTGCCAAGACTTCACATACATTTGAGATTTTTTTGATATAAATCTCTCAGGTATGCAGGTTTCCTCACGATGTTTTCCTTCACCGTTTAGCAAGTGATAATTAATTTCTAATACGCACATACTCGTAACTTTGAAAAATCAGAGGTGCCTGGGATTTGCACCTCGGACCCCTCGTTCGAGAGGCCGAGTTTCTTAACTACTAGGCTATCACTGCTACTTACTATCACTATTCTATGAAAAAATTAACACTTGATTTTTACCTGCCTGCAGAGTAATGTTTTTCAAGCCTATAGTATATTTATGTACCTCTTATACAGACGAACCGCATTATATACATTTGCTACTTACCACAAAAAAGTTGTATAAGTACTTTGCTTTGTTTAAGTGCCACTATCTTGGCCAGAACAGAAAAGCTTGATATTGCTGTAAACAGTATGGCGGTGAATCTAAAGTCGAAACAAGATATAAGGTTTAAAGTTTAAGATCTTTTTTACGAATTACGAAATAATTTTCTTACAAAGAAAAAACAAAAACTTACATATAAAATAATATGAGGCGTACACAGAAAACAGTCTTTCCTTAAATAAATGCGTTACAATTATAATTTACTAGATTTTCCCGCGGCTTCGCTCGCGTTTAAAAGAAAATAACTAACATACATACAACTGAAAATTCGTACCTTCATTGGAATGACAGTGGCGCCATCTGGCGAAAATTGGTCGTACCAACTCTGAAACCTTCGTGGGCTCTTGGACAACAACTTTGCTAAAGATCATCACTTGATCAAATGCATAGTTTACGATTCAATCCTTACTAATATCGATTAAAATAATCGACTGTTTGGTCGAAAAGATCGATTCTCCGATTAATCGATCTTAGATCGCCATCCCTAGTTCCCGTGGGATTTCCGAGACAAAAACTATCCTATGTCCTTTCTCGGGTCTCAGACTATCTTTGTACAAAATATCATTAAAATCGGTTCAGTGGTTTAGGCGTGAAGAAGAGACAGACAGACAGAGTTACTTTCGGATTTATAATATTAGTAAGGATATATAGTAAGGATTGCAGGTGGGTGGTATAATTCATAGCAGTCGATATTATAATAAATAATAAGGCTTCGTGTCTACTTGTGGTCTAATCTGAGTTGCTACCCCTGACATTTAGGTACAAACGTGTAATGTAACCGTTTTGTCTTACAAAGAACACGGCAGCGCTACACTGCTCTTACTATGCTGAAATAGTTGAACTGATTTTGCTACCTTTAATGTCCTTTTGATCGACAAGCTGCTTCAAAAAACAGCAATTAATATTAGGTATACCTTACCTATACCTACCTTGTAAGTTTTTGAAGTAAAAACTTTTGTAGACACGTTGAGCAATTTTTGGGTGAATAAAGAGCGGGATACTCGCGTCATCGTCACCGAACGCTTTATGAGCAAGGATTAAAGTTTAAATTGGTTATTAACATTTTCATCATCAACACATTACTGTCCCACTGCTGGGCACGGGTCTCCTCTCAGAATGAAAGGATTAGGCCATAGTCCACCGCGCTGGCCAAGTGCATATTTACATACCTTTGAAAACTTTTTTTTAAGGTTTCCTCACGATGTTTTCCTTTACCGTTAAGTAAGTGATAATTAATTTCATGTGTAATTTTCGTCATAAACACTTCTTTACAAACGAAAAATAATCTTATAGCTCGATGATACAACTCAAAAGTTACTTAATTTTCTCCTATCGACAGTCCCCAAGGACTGCCCCGTTTTTTTGTTTGAGATTTTATCTACCGTCGCATTAAGTCGGGGGGGAGAAGTGACCCGGTAAACTGGGTCACGCTCTATCTGGGTTACTGCGGGGCGTGGACTATGATGCAGTACTCAGTGCAAACGCCCATATGTTTTCCTATTACTTTCATGTACAGCCAGCTTCAAAAGTATATGAGCAGGTTAAAACTACCTGTACACTCAAAAGATCATAAATAGCTGAATACCCGTAGCATCATAATTAAATGAACACTTAAACACGTAAAAAGTAGCTTTATATCACGGCGTGCGTAAATGGACGTTTTACGCACGCTTCGCGTGCGCAAAACCCCCATTTCCGACCCCGTAATATAAAATTTTATACAACACGCGGACGAAAAATGTTTTTCTGACTCGTGTGATTGCAGTCCTCGCCTGCGGCTCGGCCTGCAAACTCACACTTGTCAGAAAAAAATTTTTCGTCCTCGTATTGTAATGTACTATTTTCTATTATCACAGTTCTTGCATAAAAAGGGTGTAAATGCCGGTAGACTTACAGAGGTGTAGGCAGATTAGACGTAACAGACATTTCAAGCTCCCTTTGTTCAAATAGAGTTTGTTACAGATATCCTTAGGCAGTATATACGATCCACTGCAAGCCCGTTTGCTATTTCAATCTTATAAATTCAATCAATCTTCTCTTTGTTTCGTCGCAATAAGCTACGGGGAGAAGTGACCTGGTAAACTGGGTCACGCTCTATGTGGGTTACAGGGCGGGGCGTGGGCTACGATGCAGTAGTCTGTGCAGACGCCCTTATTTTTACTATTAAATTCATGTACCTACCTACCTAATTTTATAAAACACTGACAGCTACTAGGGCTGTTTGTCCACTGCACCGTCACCGAGCCGATACCGAGAACAAGATTATTTCGGGCGATTTTAATTATGTCGTGACGGCGATAGTTTGTCCACTGCGACCGATATCGGCGGTTTATTTTGTTCCAGCTGTCACTCGTGTAACGGCTGCGTATGGACAAGTTCCAATGTGTTTTACATTGCCGGCACATCGGCCCGTCAAAAACTCGGTGCCGATCTAGCGGTAACGCCGATCGATATTCCGAGTAATATCGACGGCCGGGATGACGGTGCTCGGGTGACGGACGTTCGGTGGACAAGCTGCTATAGTAAATGTATGTGCGCTACTTCGGCGCCGTCATTAATTATCGGTATCGGCTCGGTATCGGTGGTTGGTGGACAAACAGCGTAAGCTGTATTATTACTTTTAGCATTACTAAGTAATGCTAAAAGTCCAAACACTAGATGAGCGTTTCTAATTTTGTATTACCTATTTTTCTTCATCACCTTTTTCTATTACCACAGTTCTTGAGTTTTGTTTCAAGGGTATTTAAGGTTTTCTACTTCAATATATTAAATTCAATCAATCTTCTCTTTGTTTCGACGCAATAAGTATTTCTTCTTTCTCTTACGTATTGTTTCTTACGCTATTATTTTATAACGTATTTTTTTTCTTTTCTTTTATGTTTGTACCGCTTTTATTATTTTCTGCACAGCCCAAAGGTTGGCTGGGAGATAATGCTTTTAGCATTAAGCCCGACTTTTGTTCCATAATTATGTTTTGGTTCAATAAAGTATAATAAATAAATAAATAAGCCGAGGGGAGAAGTGACCCGGTAAACTGGGTCGCGCTCTATGTGGGTTAGTGGGCGGGCTGTAGGCTATGCAGTGCTTTGTGTAAGCGAATACACTTATTTCCGCCTAATAACAGCAGTTAAGCGCTGCTGTGTTCTGGTTTGAGATAAGGGTGTGGTAAGGGAGACATACTTTTCCGACGTTTCAGCTTTGTCCTCAGGGGTAGAGGCGCATCTGTGGGCAACCTCAGGAGTCTAATCTTACTTGGGATTGATTACATATGTCCATGGGTCGCTGTGATCACTTACCCTAAGATGGACTGTGTATCCGTTTACTACTTCATTCTTTTAAATTCAATCAATCTCCTCTTTGTTTCGTCGCAATAAGTCGTGGTGAGAAGAGACCCGGTAAAGTAGGTCACGCTATATGGGTTACAGAGCGGGGCGTGGACTACGATGCAGTGCTATGTGCAAGCGATTACTGTCTAGTTAATCTATATTCATTCCATGTATGTACGTATTAACTTACTAGGAAACATATAAAAATATATATATGGACGGTTGGCTGGTTGGCTCGCAGGTGAAAAAATGTTTCGAATAATATTTAAAAGTCTGGCACGACATCGCTTTTGTACCTAGATATACGAGTACGATCATCATGAAAATTATTGTGTATATCATCTACTTTTACCTGATACATATTTATGATTTTATATAAGACTAGCTGACCCGGCAAACTTTGTACCGGCTCAAAATCTATTTATCAAATATATTTCATATAAAATATATAGCCTATGTTACTCGTGGATAATGTAGCTTTCGAATGGTGAAAGAATTTTTAAAATCGGTCCAGTAGTTTTTGAGCCTATTCATTACAACCAAACAAACAAACAAAGCTTTCCTCTTTATAATATTAGTGTAGATAAGTACGCGTGTTAGACGATTAATTTATTAGTTTCTACAGCAATCGAGCAAGCAATCTGCCCAGTATTAAGTGGCCACCTTAATCCGGGCTATAATCAATCTACACATTTTTTATCTCCTTAAGATCAATTTCTATTATGCAAAAATTGTACAATTCGATCTTTGGTAGTCAAAAATCAACATATTTTCGTCAATCCTAACCAGGTTTGTTACTTATAACCAACGAGCATAAGCCACAAATAACACAATAAAAAGTCCATGAAAATATTAACCTAATAATCCTTACTTTCTTACTAATATTATAATTATAAAAATATTATAAATCCGAAAGTAACTCTGTCTGTCTGTCTGTCTGTCTGGTTGTCTCTTCTTCACGACCAAACCACCGAACCGATTTTAATGAAATTTTGTACAAAGATAGTCTGAGACCCGAGAAAGGACATAGGATAGTTTTTATCCCGGTAATCCCAAAGGCACTAGGGATGGCGATCTAAGATCGATTTATCGGATAATCGATTTTTTGGACCCAAAATATCGATTATTTTAATCGATATTAGTAAGGATTGAATCGTAAACTATGCATTTGATCAAGTGATCTTTAGCAAAGTTGAAGGTACGAATTTTCAGTTTTATGTATGTTAGTATGTTATATTATTTTCTTTTAAACGCGGGCGAAGCCGCGGGCAAAAACTAGTTCAATGTAATTCCATCAAAATCTACCAACATTGAATATAACTCGTAAGCTGTGTAAATTCAGTTTTGATTCGCAGTGCTGTAGTGACCTGGTAAATTGGGTCAGGCCTATATGGGGTAGCGGGGCGGTGCAGGGCTCGGGTCCTCTAGCGGCCGCGGTTACAACTTCTGCAATGCGGCCGGAAGGTTCAAATAAGATGTACTGAATAATATCTTCGCTCTTAAACTATATACATAAATATGAATGTTTGTCTGTATGTCCTTTATAGAATCGTAAACTATGAATTTGATTATGTGATGATCTTTAGCAAAGTTGTTGTGCATGCGCCTACAAAGGTTTTTGAGTTGGTACGACAAATTTACCACAGATAGCGCCACTGTCATTCGAATAAAGTACAAATTAACCGACTTCAAAAAGGAGGTGGTTCTCAATTCGGCCAGTATATTATTTTTTTTTACACTAATTACTCCGCCGTTAGTGGACCGATTTTAATTATTATTTTTTATCAGTTATATGTATGTCATGTTATTTTTTCCTACTACATAGTTCAGTATAACTCGTAGGCTGTGTAAATTCAGTTTTGATTCGCAGCGCTGTAGTGACCTGGTAAATTGGGTCAGGCCTATATGGGGTAGGGCGGTGCAGGGCCGGGGGCCTCTAGCGGCCGCGCGGTTACAACTTCTGCAATGCGGCCGGAAGGTTCAAATAAGATGTACTGACAAATGAATAACAAATTTTTGTATACTAGATATAATAACACTTAATATATAGATATCATAAGGCTATTAAAATTAATTTTAAAATAAAGGATTAGTTATATGCATATGATCCAAAAAAGTTTTTGAGTATAGATACTATCAGAAAGATGATTTCTACGAGTCATGTAGTACATAGTTCACATCGCTAACAGTGTAATGTATTATTTTTATTTTTAACTTTCTAGTATGTTATAAAAAAGTGATAGGTACATTAACAATTAGTTATTTGCGACTCGAATGATTTTGTAATTCATACTTACAAATACATATCAACTTGAGATTCAAGTCAGCTACACAGATAAGATAAAAAATTAAAATAAAATTTTATGAAGGGTCACCACATTTTATAATACACAGTACATCGACAATAGGTAATCATAGAGTTATTTATACTTTTAAGTTTGTTTATATTTCAGACTGATTCATTTCTATTTGTAATTTACATTAATATAACTTGACTGGCTAGTTACTAGTATAACTTGTAAATAAGAAATATAATTTCACGTAGTTATTTTGTATTGATATTACGGGAACTGTCTTCAAAATTATTTAAAAGATTTTATTTCGCTTGTTGTTTGTTCTTTATGTAATTAAAATCAAATCTAGTAATTGAACCTTTACTTCGGATGACAATACAATTATGTGTTCAGTAGGTATCATTGTATATTCAAGATGGCCGCCACCTCAAAATGGCCGTTTTTATTTATCAATGAAAACCTATCTCGAAAATTTTTAATTACGATCTAAAAATTAAAAACATAGATTAGTAAAGATTACTCACTCCTAACAAGAAAATGTAACCAGTTTTGACAATTGAAATTGTCACTGTCATCTATTTTCGTATTTGAAAAATATTTAAAAAATGTAGTTTTTACATCATTTACCAATAAAACTATATTTCTCCGCACTTTTTCTTCGATTTCGTGTTTTTGCACCACTTAACTGGACATGTCGGCATTGTAAATTACACCATGAAAGCCATTAAATAGCTGACACATTTGTCAGCCGTTTAAGATATTTAATGGCTTCCTTCAATTATAAGGCGGTGAGATATCTATACTTATCTATGATCAAAAATGACTCATCATTGAACTATTTTCCAAACCATTACACCATAAATTCCCTTGTCCCCAGATGGACATCTACGTGCAAACCGCGAGCCCTATCGTGGAGGAGGTCCTCAAGGGCTACAACGGTACCATCTTCGCGTACGGGCAGACCGGCACCGGCAAGACCTACACCATGGCGGGGAGCAACTCCGCTCCGGAGTTGAGAGGCATCATACCGAACTCCTTTGCGCATATCTTCAGTCATATAGCCAAGGCTAAGGACGATGAGAAGTTAGTATTGGTGTAGTAATCTTCACAGCATTGCGAGGTGGCGCCATATGTTTCTGAATCACGCTATCGACATTTTGCTAACATTTTGCATATATACAAGCTCTGAACAAAGACTGTCGGAGCACGGCCGCTGTCAGGGCTGCATCACTTAGCCCACAGGGAGATCTCTATCGAGATAGTATCTAAAGTTGATTAATTTTTCGAGCCATTTTGCTAAAGTTGTTAATGAGCTTCCTAGGTAAAACTCAAAAAGTGGTATGAAATTCGGCCTCTAAATAGGTGGGATATTATCTGATTCGAATCTCGGACTCCTCGACTGAGAGACCAAATTTCAAAACACTAATCTATCACTGTTGTTTTAGTTAGATTGGTTTCTAAAGCTGATTGAATTTTTGAAACGTTTCATAAAATGGTCGATGAATTAGCGAAAGGTTACACACGTTAGATAAAGTGCTAGTTATTTGTATTTATAAGCTTAGAGTGCGGTTTGTTTTACTAGATTCCTCGTATGCGTGACGTACCTGGAGATTTACAACGAAGAGGTCCGCGACCTGCTTGGGAACAACCCGCACCAAAGCCTGGAGGTGAAGGAGAGGCCTGACATCGGCGTCTTTGTCAAGGACCTCACTGGTAAGAGATCTGACTTTATAATATAGGAGTAGCAGACGAGCATGCAGTTCACTTGAGGGTAAGTGGCTACTGTCCAAGGACATATGTTATCAACCCCAGATAGGTTAGGTTAGGATAGACCTGAGGTCGGCCACAGATGCGCCGCTGCCCCTGAGGGTAAACTATCTGTCTCTCTTACCACACCTTCAAACCATAACACAGTTGCAGCTATTACGCAGAAATAAGTGCGGCGGTGCTACCGCCGCTAGAATCAAAGAGGATTCTACAACCTCCAAATTCAGAATTCGACGATGATTGAAGTAGCAATATTACTACCACTATTCTTGCATCGCTACCTCTTCATATATTGATTTACTAAACATATCTAACAAGTCCAACATCTTATTCCAGGCTACGTAGTCCACAACGCTGATGAGCTGGAGAAGATAATGGCAGTGGGCAACAAGAATAGGCACATTGGAGCAACAGCCATGAACATCGAGAGTTCTCGATCCCACGCGATATTCTCGATCACGGTCGAGAGCAGCAAGCGGGGGGAGGACGGCAAGATGCATGTTAAGATGGGGAAGCTGCACCTTGTTGATTTGGCGGTAAGGTTCAATATTATTATTTTTAAGCGTCATCATGTTTCGAGAGCTCTCGATGCCACGCGATATTCTTCATCACGGTCGAGAGTAGCAAGAGAGGGGAGGACGGCAAGATGCATGTTAAGATGGGAAAGCTGCACCTTGTTGATTTGGCGGTAAGATTCAATATGTATTATTATTTTTAAACTTCGTCAGCAACAGCGATGAACATCGAGAGCTCTCGATCCCACGCGATATTCTCGATCACGGTCGAGAGCAGCAAGCGAGGGGAGGACGGCAAGATGCGTGTTAAGATGGGGAAGCTACACCTTGTTGATTTGGCGGTAAGATTCAATATGTATTATTATTTTTAAACTTCGTCAGCAACAGCGATGATCCAGCTTCCACTTTTCTAACGAGAAAGTAACCGAACCTTCCCGCCAATAACAAATTGAAAAAAAAAAGAATGTTCGGTTATTTTATTAATTCTAAAGTATTGTCATAATGTATGTTTAAAGAGCATTCGGTCCCAAAATTCTGTATCACGTTTAGGGGATGGCAAAATTTTATATGGGAGGTATTTTGTACCGACAAAATTCAAGGACATAGTTTTTTGATCCGGGACAATATCGTGGTCCTTGACGCATTTATTCTTATTTCGCAGATTAATGTCTTATAAGAATGACGAATTCACGCTATGCCACTAGTGTCTACTATGATAAACCTAATATATGTACTCGTATTCGCTAACAAATCTCATTTTGAATACATAGTATGAATACAAAAAATATCACTTTTTGATATGACAATACCATTCCTATTCGCAAAATTTACAGCTTCTGTGCTACATACCCAAATGCTTATCTCTTCAGGGTTCAGAACGTCAAAGCAAGACCCAAGCGACCGGCACCCGGTTGAAGGAAGCGACCAAGATCAACCAGTCTCTGTCGGTGCTGGGCAACGTGATCTCCGCGCTGGTGGACGGCAAGTCCACGCACATCCCGTACAGGAACTCCAAGCTCACGCGCCTGCTGCAGGACTCGCTCGGGGGGAACTCCAAGACCGTCATGGTGAGTCACGTCACCAACAATCTTCCACTTTAGACCATCATTGACAAATGTCTTACCAAATACACAAATAACAAAGTCATCCTTAGCTCAGTTTCCAATTTATTTGCTCTGTTTCGGACCTCTCGCTACGTCTTTGCTCTTTCTTCCTCGTCTTCGCATACACACTATTTCTCTCTCACTCTCTCACCACCCTTTCACCATCCATCCTTCCCTTTTTCTCATGGCAAGCGAGTCTACTACATCTACCTTGGTAAGTGGTCTGCTTGAACTTTTGAAAAAAAAATCGCGTCCCATCATTTGATCTTCACACACTTTTTCTCTATATGTAGCTTTCTCTCTTACTCCACTCCACATAAGGTGTTCTTTATGTTCTGTACATCCTGTCGTGTGCCCCTTTCCGCCCCTCTCACGACAGCGTGTTCGGTTTATCTCGGTTTCAGCTTTTCGGTCTCCGTTCTCACTCTCTTACAGTTCATTCTCTGCCTATCATGTATGTCTATGTCTTCCTTCTCTTTCTCGCCACCTATGCTATTTCTTTTTGTACCTTTCTCACATATTTTTTGTTCTATGATTTTAACAAAGTGACTTTGATCTTAGGACTTTAAAATCTTAATTATTATTTTCAGATAGCGACAGTAGGTCCAGCTGATACGAACTACGTAGAAACGATCAGCACTCTCCGATACGCGAACCGCGCGAAGAACATTGAGAACAAGACGCACGTCAACAGCGAGCCCGGCGACGCTCTGCTCACCAGGTACCATACTATAATGAACTTGAATAAATGATTAGTGACATTAAAATCAGTGGTTTTGGATAAAATGTTGATTATTTTTTCAGGTTCCAACAGGAGATCGATCAACTTAAAAAGCAATTGGAGGAATCAACTAATGGTAAGTTTTGAAGATGATAGAACCTTTGTGGTTCGACTCTGGCGGCACTTATTTCTGCCTCATAACAGCAGCGTTGAGTTTTGCAAGTTTTGCGTTGAGTTGAGTTGAGTTTGTTGAGCAAGTTTGTAAGGGAGACATACTTTTCTGAGGCGTTCCAGCTTAGTCCTCAGGGGTAGCATCTGTGGCCGACCTCAGATAGGAATATCTAATTTTATCTGGGGTTGATTACAGATGTCCATACGGCAGTAGCCACTTTCAATCAGGTTGACTGCATGAACGCCTGCTACTTCTATATTATAAAAAAAATCTTCTAGAACTGGAAGAAGAAGGTGACGAAGAAGATCCAACAGAGGAAGAGTTGACAGACGACACGCTGACCGACCCCGAGCTGGACTCGCTGGACCCTGAGGAAAAGAAGATCAGGCGCAAGATGAGAAGGGAAGAGAAGGTAAGTCGTTATTGTGATTTCCTGCAGCTCGACAAGAGATGGCGCCACATGATTTTACTTAAAGGTGGTTCGACTCCGGTGGCACCACCGCTACACCTATTTCTGTTATAACAGCAGTGTTAAGTGCTGCTGTGTTCTGGTTTGAAGTGTGGTAAAGGAGACACTCTTCCGAGGCATTCTAACTTAGTTCTCAGGGGTAGCAGCGCTTTTGTGGCCTTCCAAAGACAGGAACATCTACTCCTATCTGGGATTGATTACTGATATCCATGCACCAGTAAACTCGTTTGCTACTCCAATCTTATGTATATAAAACAAATATTTGTATATGTTGTTTCACAGGAGAAGTTGAATCGTGAGAAGGCTCACCAGGCACGCAAAGTTCTGGAAGAAAAGAAGGCGGAATTGCAAAGAACCAAGTAAGAATATTATATTATGGTACTACCAAAATCCCCTGTCCCCTTCTCTCTACTGTTTTTAGACTTCCAGTATAGCGTGGTTTTATAAAAATAAATCGTCTAGAAATGGTCGTCAACTTCTTGCCATGAGTTTCTGATCTCGAATCCTTGAATTCCATGCTACGGCCATGTTCCAGTTGGACTTTAGAGATCCCTTTGAAAGAAACGTTTATCTACTCCATATTACTCCCAAACGCTCCTAAAACAGTGTACCTTCAAAAAGTTCCTCTATCAACTTGTTCTTTTTTCACTTATACAGGAAGCAGCAAGAGGAGCTGAAGGAGAAGCTGTCCCGCCTGGAATCCAAGGTGCTGGTCGGTGGAGAAAACCTGCTGGACAAGGCTGACGCCCAGCGCCGGCTGCTGGAGCAAGCGTCTAAGGAGCTGGAGCTGCGGACCCTCAACGAGCTGCGGCTGCAGGAGGACCTGCAGAAGAAGGAGGTGGGTGACTGCCCAGGGTGCTGGTGGTGAGCACCTGCTGGAGCAGCGACCAGGGAGCTGGAGTTGCGGACCCTCAACGAGCTGCGGCTGCAGGAGGACCTGCAGGAGAAGGAGGTGGGTGACTGCCCAGGGTGCTAGTGGTGAGCACCTGCTGGAGCAGCGACCAGGGAGCTGGAGTTGCGGACCCTCAACGAGCTGCGGCTGCAGGAGGACCTGCAGGAGAAGGAGGTGGGTGACTGCCCAGGGTGCTGGTGGTGAGCACCTGCTGGAGCAGCGACCAGGGAGCTGGAGCTGCGGACCCTCAACGACCTGCGGCTGCAGGAGGACCTGCAGAAGAAGGAGGTGGGTGACTGACAAGGGTGCTGGTGGTGAGCACCTGCTAAAGCAGCGGTCACGGAGCTGGAGATCCGGCCCTCAACAGTCTTTATTTGAAATATAAATATCATCTGACTTTTGGAATGGCTTTTGTAAGGGAAGCGTGATAAATTAGTGGATAAAGATGTATAATTATAAATGTTGAATATGGAAGAATATATTGTATTTCTGGAATCCCTTCTGAGCTAGTCTATTTCGTGCTTGAACACGCAAAGATAGTAAATTCCTTGTCGGTTTCAGGCGGAGCGTCTGGACCTGGAAGAGCGTTACTCCAGCCTGCAAGAGGAGAACGCAGCGAAGACTCGCAAGCTGAAGCGAGCGGTCCAGCTGCTAAGTTGCGCCAAGGCTGAGTTAGCTGATCAGCAACGAGAGCAGCAGAGGGAGATGGAGGGCATCCTGGACGCCGTGAGAGCACTGCGCAGGGAGCTGCAGCTGGCCGACCTGGTGCTGGACGCCTACATCCCCAAGGAGTACCAGGTGAGCAGCGGCGGATGGAGGGTATCCCGGACTGAACACTAAACATTATGAATGTGTTACAGTCTATTATGAACATTATTATTAATATGTGTTACAGGCTATTACTAACATAATTAAAATTATGTGTTACATACTATTAATATTAAAATGAAAATAAATGTTTTCTACACTCACAGCCCCACACTAGGATTCCCTGTATCGTGGGTGCCATGGACACACACACAGACAAATACACAAACACCCAGACCCAGAAACAGAAATCTAAATTCATCATTTAGAAATCTGTCTGGCCGGGGATCGAACCCGGGACCCTCTGCGCGTCAGACCGGCATGGTGACCGCTCCACCACGCGGATCGTCAAATATGTTATAGATTATGAAAAACAAAATATTTTTACACTCACAAAATTATCATTAATATGTTTTAAATGTATTATGTTCATAACTATATAATATGAGTATCACATGAGTAACACAACTATAATAAATATGTGTTACAGGCGCTGAGCGAGCAACACAAGCTATTATTAAAAAAACATATATTTATTTCACACAAACACAAGTGTCACTCATATGTGTTACACGTGTAATGAATATGTGTTACATCCTAGGATAAACATATTTTTTATTGATTTCACACAAACAACTACCACCAATATGTGTTAAACGTGTTATAAATATGTGTTACATGTGTTCCTTGTGTTCCAGGCGTTGATCGAGCAATACGTACACTGGCACGAGGCGCTGGGCGAGTGGCAGGTGCGCTGCGTGGCCTACACCGGCAACAACATGAGCGCGCCCGCGCTGCCCGCGAGGAGCAAGCCCGCGCACGTGAGTACCGACCGGGCACTGACTGACTGACCGGGCACTGACTGACTGACCGGGCACGAGGCGCTGGGCGAGTGGCAGGTGCGCTGCGTGGCCTACACCGGCAACAACATGAGCGCGCCCGCGCTGCCCGCGAGGAGCAAGCCCGCGCACGTGAGTACCGACCGGGCACTGACTGACTGACCGGGCACTGACTGACTGACCGGGCACGAGGCGCTGGGCGAGTGGCAGGTGCGCTGCGTGGCCTACACCGGCAACAACATGAGCGCGCCCGCGCTGCCCGCGAGGAGCAAGCCCGCGCACGTGAGTACCGACCGGGCACTGACTGACTGACCGGGCACTGACTGACTGACCGGGCACGAGGCGCTGGGCGAGTGGCAGGTGCGCTGCGTGGCCTACACCGGCAACAACATGAGCGCGCCCGCGCTGCCCGCGAGGAGCAAGCCCGCGCACGTGAGTACCGACCGGGCACTGACTGACTGACCGGGCACTGACTGACTGACCGGGCACGAGGCGCTGGGCGAGTGGCAGGTGCGCTGCGTGGCCTACACCGGCAACAACATGAGCGCGCCCGCGCTGCCCGCGAGGAGCAAGCCCGCGCACGTGAGTACCGACCGGGCACTGACTGACTGACCGGGCACTGACTGACTGACCGGGCACGAGGCGCTGGGCGAGTGGCAGGTGCGCTGCGTGGCCTACACCGGCAACAACATGAGCGCGCCCGCGCTGCCCGCGAGGAGCAAGCCCGCGCACGTGAGTACCGACCGGGCACTGACTGACTGACCGGGCACTGACTGACTGACCGGGCACGAGGCGCTGGGCGAGTGGCAGGTGCGCTGCGTGGCCTACACCGGCAACAACATGAGCGCGCCCGCGCTGCCCGCGAGGAGCAAGCCCGCGCACGTGAGTACCGACCGGGCACTGACTGACTGACCGGGCACTGACTGACTGACCGGGCACGAGGCGCTGGGCGAGTGGCAGGTGCGCTGCGTGGCCTACACCGGCAACAACATGAGCGCGCCCGCGCTGCCCGCGAGGAGCAAGCCCGCGCACGTGAGTACCGACCGGGCACTGACTGACTGACCGGGCACTGACTGACTGACCGGGCACGAGGCGCTGGGCGAGTGGCAGGTGCGCTGCGTGGCCTACACCGGCAACAACATGAGCGCGCCCGCGCTGCCCGCGAGGAGCAAGCCCGCGCACGTGAGTACCGACCGGGCACTGACTGACTGACCGGGCACTGACTGACTGACCGGGCACGAGGCGCTGGGCGAGTGGCAGGTGCGCTGCGTGGCCTACACCGGCAACAACACGACTGACCGACTGGCCGAATAATGATTGAGTAATGGAATATTGACTGACTGATTGAATAATAATTGACTGACTGAATATTGATTGACTAAATACTGAGTAACTGATCCCATACTTACTGATTGACCGAATTCTAGGTTTAGGTTTAAAGAATTTATTAATTCTGATTGAGTAACCGAATACTAAGTGAGTCATCATTGATCATTATGTGTTTTGAAAGTTTCATTTGATTCATTCATTTGATTATGCGTTTTGAAAGTTTTAATCTTTCGTGTGATCGTGAGAGATGTTAGGTTAGGTTAGGTTAGTTTGTGTAGTAGGTGCAGTTTCACGCGGACTATAACGTATGTTACAGATGGAGCCGCCCGACCTGTCCGACCGCTACCTCTCATACTCATCGGGCGGGTGTCGCGCCGCCAGCCGCCTCGCGCGCCCGCCCTCCGCCGTGCCGCGCGCGCACTCCGCCGCGCACAGACAGCGACAGTAGACACCGTACAGACAGTGCGACACACGCCGTACAGACACTAGACACGTGACGCTCAACATTACACGCTACACTAGACACGTGACACTCAACATTACACGCGACACTAGACACACAAACAAACACACAGACATTACACTCGAGACACTAGATACACATGCACACACACACACAGAGACACACATAGACATTACACTTGAGACACTAGACACACATACAAACAAGTACACACACACACACACATAGACGTTACACTCGAGGCACTAGACACACACACACACACACACACACACGCGCGCGCGCGCGACACTCCATGCTATACACACGACACTAAACATGCATTAAACACGCGCTGTATGCGTGACACTAACTCACGACACTCTATATTACACTTTGGACACTAGACACTTGACATACATACTGAACTCTGGATCTACAGATTAGATACTCAACACTAGACATCCGACACTCATACTAGGCACTCAACACTTCACATATGACACTCAAAATAACATGCGACACTCCACACTACACACGACACTAGACACTCAACACGTGACACTCAGTCATAACTCATCACATGTCATTCACATTTCACATGCCTCTCTATATTCAACATAATTTATTCACAATTAGTTACTCACTATTCAGCACTCATCACGCGCTTAAGGGGGGGGGGGGCCGCCCCTGTCCTCCGATCTTGGGAGGACATCACAACCAAACAATCTATGAAATGGGTATCCGCCAGCGAAAAAAAGTCACAGAATCACAGGCGAACTTTTACACTGGGGCCCTCCATTCAACTTTCCGCCCGGGCCTCATGTCACTCATCACACATAATGTATCACTCATCACACATTATGTATCACTCATCACACATTATGTATCACTCATCACGCATTGATGTTTGACGAAGATATTACTTTGTGTTTTTAATTTTTTTTAATATTAATATACAGTAGATAAAGTTGATACAACATAATTATGATCTCTGTAAATCGACTGAGTTTTATGTTACTGTCATTTGAATACGATAGAAAAAATATATAAACATTCAATTGGATTTAAATTAATACCAAATGAATATAAATGTTCAAGGAAATTATAGAATTCTCTGATAAAAAACATACTTAGATTTGTTCATATTAGGTACATACAGCTAATTTTCTTAATAAAATTAATATTGAAAAAAAATTTCGCCACAGACAGACAATATTGCTTTGTTTATCAGTATTTCAATAATATTAGACATTCATTATAATTTGTTTCAATAAATATTGTACTTCATAATGGCGGCTTTTCAATATACTTATGAAGCCATCATATTTGCATTTCTAATTGAAACAAATTTAAATTTTCAATGTTTAAAAACAAATTAGTTTTCTTTACAATAATAATTATGTTTTCTCTTTAAGCTAGTCACATTCCAATGGATTGAAAAAAATGTTGTTATAAACCAAAATACATTTTTGATTATTGTTTTATAACAACTCGTAACCCACTGCTGGGCTTCAGTCTCTAAAATGCCCAGCAGTGGGCTACGAATCGTGGGCTTAGAACAGACTTCACACTGTTTTTATATTTAAGATTATTTCAAAAGCTTTTATATAACTCAGTATTATTAATAGTTTAAAATTTTATTTTATTTATTTTATACTTTTCATTTTAAATCCATTATAGTATTAAAATTATGTGGTATTGTTTATTCAAGGGTTTTTTTATTTATGTGTGTTATTTTTAAGGTTTTTGTATATAAAAAGTATTAGAAATTATTTAATATTCTAGCAATTTCTAGCTCCACAGTCAGGTAAAAATAAAAAAAATCTTAAAGAAAAAAATGTATCTACAACTTAGAATAAAAAAATATTAGAAGCCGTTATATAGCCGTTACTTATGTCGCTATTTTTATATACCATATCGGCTTCCCTATCGATTTAATTTTGGGTAGTATTTCAATGAAAAAGATATGTATTATGTATCTTATAATACATTTTGTACTTCAATATAATTCCTTAAACATAGTCTTTGAACATCATTATAGCTTGAGATTTGTATTCTCTGTATTTCTATAGTATATAATCTATGCACTAGATGCTTGTAGGGTTAAGCTTCTGCACAGATTATTATAAATAGGTAGATAGCGTGTTTACATGAGGACTAAGCTGAAAAGCGGATAAATATGTCACTTACCACACCCTTCAAACCAGAACACAGCAGCTTAACACTGCTGTTATGACAGAAATAGGTGTGGCGGAGGTGCCGCCGGAGTCGAACCACAGACGGTTCTATCACTTTCAAAATAGAATGTAATGATTATTAAATATTCATTGATTAAGAATCTTTAATAATTATTTCATTTTATCATTAGTGTTTTCAAACACAAAGAAAATATTAAGTTTTATGGCACTTCATACACTATCTGCCTATTTTTATAATCTGTGTTATGCGTTATGCACACGAAGTATTTTTGTATTGTGATAAATTAGTAGTGGTTTGAAATAAAAAATATTTGTAACTAAACTGAAGTTTTATTTTATTTTCATAGATTAATAAAATACATAAATCTATGTTTATTTTAAAAACATAATTACACATGTAAAGAAATGGTATACGGTTTTATAGAAGTTCGGATGAGAACATTAGGATGGGATAAGGGGGTTGAACATTACTAAAATTCTACTTACATAATACTTGAGTGAATATTTAAGTTATCAACGATGTATTTAAATATGATATAATTTAACCCACTTAGGTTATTTCATTATTCTTTATTACCCAAAATGACGCAGTTAATTTAAAATTACCGAATCAACCAATTTATATTATAGAAATTTTAGCGAAGGGAGATCTTCCTGTGGGCTAGATGATCACGCCCGGAAAATGGCTGTGCTCGGTTCGGAGCTTGCATATATACGAGACGTTGAGAAAACTTCGATAGCGTGATTCAGAATACTCGTGGCGCCATCTCTTGACGAGTAGCGGGAAGTGGCCACAAAAGTTGTCTTGCACAATGTTTAAAAGATATCAATTGTAATGCAGAACGTCTGTCAATATCTAGTGAAGGTCAACAGCCACGTAGATTTTACAAAGTAACTAAAATAAAATTATTTCGTGAATTTATAAATTTCAAGTTGTCTATCCAGAAAATTTATTAGTATAATAATGACATTAATTGGGGCGATTTTGAAGAAAGTGAGATCAACAGAATCCGTTTCCAGTAAATATGTATCGCCGCCGCCAGAAATTGAGGAAATTGTCGCGCCAAAGAAAAAGAAAATAATTGATAAGGTAACAAATAAAGTTATCGCTTCATCATCAACCCATTACTGTCCCACTGCTGGGCACGGGTCTCCTTTCAGAATGAGAAGGATTAGGCCATAGTCCACCACGCTGGCCAAGTGCGTATTGGTAGACTTCACATACCTTTGAGATTTTTTTTAAAAAACTCTCAGGTATGCGGTTTCCTCACGATCTTTTCCTTCACCGTTTAAACAAGAGATAGTTAATTTTTAATACGCACATAATTTTGAAAAATCATGATTGAGATTTGAACCTCGGACTCCTCGATCGAGAGGCCAAGTTTCTTAACCACTAGGCTATCACTGCTTAAGTAAGGGTATAATTGCTTTAAGTTATCGCTTATTATCTATTACAGTGTTACTACTGTGCACGAGTCTTTTATAAGATTATAGTACCAAACAAACATATATGACACGTACTGATATGTGATCACTGCAAGCAATGGACATCTGTAACAAACTCCATAAAGAACGTGTCTGATCGGTTTCAGGAGGAGTAAGTTGCCTCATATGTAAGCTAACTGCTATGACGTGCTGCTGTGTTTTGATTTAAAACTTAATGCAGCGCCTGCTCGCTTACCAAACGATCAGAAATTCAAGTGGATGAGAGAAATTCATTATATACCGTATACTATTTCTTTACATGTGTAATAAGAGCGTTTGCAAGCGCTAATAACAAAGCTTTTGATCAAGCCAAACGTAAGAGGTTCTTAGAATTACCGACGCAATTCTGTTCATTAGGTAATTCCAATACTATTTTGGACTTATTTACCGAAGTCTTAAGTTACTCAGACGTTTCGTCAGTCAGTCGTTTCGGTTTAGAGCATGCTTGTTTGCTATTTATAATTTACTAGCTGACCCGGCAAACGTTGTATTGTCAAATAAATAAAAAAATGTTAAGGGCGAACAATCCTTATCATTTAGGGGTATGAAAAATAGATAGTAGCTGATTCTCAGACCTACTGAATATGCATATAAAATTTGGTTAAAATCGGTTGGTGAAAGCCGTTTCGGAGGAGTACGGTAACTAACATTGTGACACGAGAATATTATGTATAAGATAAAACAGTATCTCTTTTCTCCTTAACACTAACAATATCTCCGAAGTACGCCCACATCCACAAATCAGTGGACGCGAGCGCCCCGCACTACACGCCAGCGATGCATCGCATGCTCTTCATGCACCAAAACCGCTTGCATGATTTGTATGCGGATAACATGCGCTTGGTCGTCGCTATTAAGAAGGCACACTTCATGGTTAGTATTTTATACTTTTGACCTTAGATAGCGTAGCGAAAAATTATAAGTAAGTAATTAAAATTTCTTTTGACTCTCTAAAATTGTCTAATTTATCGAAAGAGTCTATTACTAGAGTTTGCTACGGCAAAAAAGTATAGTAACCGGTTGTAGTTATAGTTAAGTCCCCCACATTTGCTAATGGTCACATAGCTAGATCGCCTCATCACCAACTACTTATTTAGTATTTAGTAGACCCACAAAATGGCTGGAATCCCTTGCACTGAGGTCGGTACTAGAGTAAATAGCTCAATACCAGAGCTTGTAACCCCTCCGTAAAGCTGAATCTCATGTGGCTCAGACACACATAAAAACTAAGACCAAAATCCAAAACAAACGGTCTGGCAATAATTTAGGCGTAGTCAAGTGTTTCAAACTTTTTAACATTGTTTCAAGATATTTTTAAGGGCATTCTACATATTCTTTATTCCAAACTTTTTTTGCAGGGAAAAGTAGATGACAGATGGAACAAATTGCCGCCAAGCAACAAACAGTATTTTGAGAACCGAGCGAACTTCCTCAAAAGAATGCAAGTGGATAATCGATTGATGTACAAGCGTATCGTTACAACCGTAAGATTGCAATTATTTTTAGTACTTAGTTAACTAAATAAGTACTGAATAAACTACTTTCGTCTAATACAAAGTTCAAGGTTATTTTTGTGGAAATAAATGTAAAATTTCTCATATTTAGGTATGTACACTGCAAAAGAAAAAGGAGCATTGTACTATCTATTCCACCTGTAATGCATTAAAACTATAATAATTTCAACTTACGTCTTCTATTTGGTTTATAACTCGCCGAATAACATGGCGACTAAGAAAATAAGAATCTAAGTATTTATAGTCCGCGCCAAACTGCTAGTGAGCTCTGAATATAGAAATGAATCGCGTCGCCATAGCAAACTGTATGACTACACCTGCTCGCAACAACTTCAGAGCGGACTAGCAGTTTGGCGAGGATTACACGTATTTTTTATTTTTCTTCAAATGCGATATTTAAAAAAGTGCACTTTGTCAACACTATTGTTTTTCTGTAGATAAGTATTTGACAAAAAAACAGGGGAATTGAGAACCTCTTCCTATTTTTGAAGTCGGTTAATTTTCGAAATAAAAACTAGGGTCCCAGAGTGGTACCAACTGCATGTTTACGCCGCGATTGGTCGTACAACCGGAACGAGATGATCCGTAAAGCGGAAGCCAAGTTCGTTCTGTTTCCACCCGTCGTCACAGAAGATATGGAAGACTTGGCCTTTTTAGCACCTCCTGGAATTAAACGGCCAAGGTACATTAAAAAAATTGAACGTAATCAAAAGCCTATACTAAGTTTACCATTACATATTTTTAGGGACCTGTAACCTAATTACTAAGCTTCCGGTGTCTGTCTGTCTAACACAGGGTTCTATCTCTTAAACCGTTATAAACAGTTGAAATTTTTAAGTACTCATTGCTATGGTTTCTATGACAAATAAATAATCTAAAAAAGGGGTCTCCACACACCTATTTCTATCTAATAACAGCAACATTAAGAACTGCTGTTCTGGTTTGAAGGGTGTGGTAAGGGAGACATGCTTTTCCGAGGCATTCCAGCTTATTCCTTAGAGGTAGCGGCGCATCTGTGGCCGACTTTAGGTAGGACTCTAATCCTTTTTGTAGTTGATTACGGATGTCCATGGGCGGCAATAATCACTAACCATCAGGTGGACTGCATGCTCGTCTGCTACTCCTGTATTATAAAAAAACAAGAAACCGGTATGTTTCGACAGTATCTCGTAATATTTTTGTCTTCAATAATAATTTTAAATCAAACATTCGTTTGGTTTCCCTCAGAGTGCATTTAACTCTTCGAGTTCGCGGTTGTGCGGTAATGGGGGAGCTGGTGGTGGAGCTGTTCACTGACGTGTGCCCGGATACCTGCCGACTCTTCATGGAGTTAGTGGACGGCGACGGACTCGGTTATGGCTATGTTGGCACTAAATTCTTTAGGTAACTGTTGACTAACCACATACAGTGACTAATGGCCCATTTAGATGGAGAGAGTTTCTTGTCTCGAAGATACGATTATCGAAGGAATATAAAATATTTTGTTCGTCTAAATCCCCATTTAGATGGAGTGAGTTTCTCGTCTCGAACATACGATTATCGAAGGAATATAAAATACGTTGTTCGTCTCAGTTGACTAACTAACAGACAGGTGACTAATCACAGACATCTTTGGACAGACAGTAGCAGCAGGACGTTAATATAGATAAGGTTGCAATGGATGGTAAGTGCATGGTCGCTGCGGCCCAAGGATTTTTTTTATATAATATAGGAGTAACAAACGAGCATGCAGTCCACCTGTTGGTAAGTGACTACTGCCGCCCATGGACATCTGTGATCAACCCCAGATAGGGTTAGATATTCCTACCTGAGGTCGGCCACAGATGCGCCGCTACCCCTGAGGACTAAGCTGGAACGCCTCGGAAAAGTACGTCTCCCTTACCACACCCTTCAAAAAGGAACACAGCAGCGATTAACACTGCTGTTATTAGGCAGAAATAGGTGTGGTGGTGGTGCCGCCGGAGTCAAACCACAAAGGGTTCTACCACCTTCAAGATTAGAGAATTTGTAAAAGGGGTTCAAGTTTAAGCCAATTACAGCTGCATTGCCAATTCTGAGCACTAAGATAATCCCCCCATATATCAGTCAACTTTCCAGCGAAACATAGAACTGCTTTACCCTAAGGACAATTGTGAAGGTGGTATAATAACTCACTGGTTGAACTATGGCGGTTCTACCACCTTTAGAGTACGTTATTATTATAGCTTACGTCACTTTTCCTTTTCTTCAAGTCCTTTGCAAACATAAGTTGACCTGAAAAGATCCCTACTGTATTTGAGACAGAGGCGGCTTCAATAGTTGTAATTAAAATAAATTCAAACTCTTTTGAAATATTAGCATTGAAATTGTATCAAAAAGGAAAATTTTAAACCGTCAACTGCCAAAAATGACGTGACTATGATCAAACTCATTTTGTTCCTTATTGCTTTTTTCACTAGTATGTACCTATTCCTCCTTTTGATGTACCTCGGAATTATTGATATACACAAGATCGGGGAAGATGTTAGTTTCGGACTCAGGCTTAAATGGAAATAACGAGATATTTCTGAAAGTCGTTAGTCCTGAGGGGCAGACATTTACGGCATACTTTCCCGAAGATACGTTAATAGAAGAAGTGAAGAATCGGGCTATAGATTACTTCTATCCGAATGGGGAGACTGGTTCCAGTAGGTTTAAGATCGTGAGAGTTTGCGATACTGCCACGTTACATGATTTCCTCACTCTCGGGCAAGAACAAGTTGCTATGCAAGATGAGTTGCTGTTGATTGAACGCCGTACTCCTGAAGCTGGGACGCTATGGGATCTTGGCGCTGTCCGCGCGCCACAAGCTGCCGCTATAGCAGCTGCTACTGCGTCGTTGCCCACCCCACAGAACACAGTCAGACAACCAAACCTCCAATCGTTACTATCGACGAATGAACTTTCCTTCGAGCTGCGGAAGATTCTGATCTCGCTCATTGAAGCCGGAGCACGGTTAGCAGCTTCAGGTCGCAACTACGAAATGACGCTGGCTCAATTATCGGCTGCGTTAGACGAGCCCCAACGCACCCAGCAAATCGTCGTTCAAGTGATAACGCCAGAGGAAATCGCTGCTCGCTTCAACCAGCGCGAACCCCAAATCGTGACAGACGCGACGTCATCCGACGGTGATGAGTTGTTTAAGCGCGCGGCGCATTTGCAAAGGTTTTTGGAAAAGTTCCGCGCTTGGCGAGTCAAGATTGCGGAGGCGCCGAATCCGGAGGCTGTCGCTGCTCTGAAAGACTTAGGGTTTTCTGTCGAAGACGCGGATAGAGCGTTGCGGAGTACTGGTTGTAACATACCAGCGGCTGCGTCCTGGCTTATCGGCGAAAGGGGCTCTAGTGTATTCGAGCTCGTCAACGGATTACCAGATGGGTTGATACTGCAAACTTTACTGAAACAACCGCAGATTCAACGCGGACTTTTGAATACTCGTATGCTAATAGCCTTCATTGCTATGGTTGGTCAAACAGGCAGCGCTTCTCTCTGGCTCAATTCTCCTCACGGCAGTCCGTTATTATCGCAAATATCCAGAACTTACCACTCTGAGAAGTACTGTCTTGCTGTCAACCAGTTTTCCTACGAAAATCAGAGTTCGTCTACGCCTTCTACATCCAGACAGAGGAATTGACTCTGGACTGACTTAGCTTACCAATTGTCGATTGTATTAAATTTACATCATGTTTGTTTAATAAATTTATTTGTTTGTCTCTGCATGTTTATTATATACCTGTATTACATACCTACACTATTAATAATTGAGCTAGCAATCTTTGTTTTTAATGACAAATTACATAACTTTGCCGACTCATTTACAAACTACGTTTTTTGCCAACAAATCCTTATTGAAATCTTGAAATCAATAATTCCTACTAATTTTCTAATTTCGAAAGGGGTGTGAACACACAAAAAACCTCCATCCCTAACTGCGGCTATTATAATTACGGTCGATTTCCTTAAATAAAAGATTATGATTATGATTATGATTAAAATTTAGTGAAGAGGAAGGTTTGAACTGCAAAATCCTCCACCTGGTTATGACAATGGAATTTACCAAAGATACCAAGTTGTATAGGTACTGACTATTACAAGAATATCCTAAAAAATCCTTGTTACCTTAATGACATACAAAATAATTTTAACACGAAAAACCAATGATTTATCTGGTTACTTTTAATTAGCTTTACATAAAAAACCGTAGTGATTTGTGAAAGCCGATTTCGTTTCCACAGTACGTAGTAATTACTTATTAATTGTTCCTATTATTTTAGAAAAGTCCCCGGGTTGTTCTGGAGCGGTGGGGACGTGATCTACGACAATGGTTTCGGGTGCTACGCCCAGCGCGGTCGGGCATTTCCTGTTGGCGCTGAGAACTATCACTTTTCGCATTCAATGCCAGGTGATTATATGAAAATATATTTAAAAAAATGATAAAGTTAATAAATAAACAGATCTTATTATTCAGCTTAAAAAGTTGGAAGTTTATGCAATACGAACATTATTATAGAAATATCATCATCAATCATCATCATCTTTTTTGTTAAAAGAAAAAAATTACGCAGTATAAAAAGATTGTTGCATATTTTATATTTTAACTAAAATTAAAATGAAAATTGAATTAAAATGTGTTTAACATAATTTATCTCTTTATTTAATGATTATTAGTTCAATAAGAATGTTTTTGTTATAATTTATAATTAAGAGAAATAAATGCATTTAAGTATTAAAAATTACTTGCAGACCAATACAGAAACCAGCATTTTTCAGCTCTTCATTATTTTTTTTACAATGTATTAAAACAGAAGTGCAATTCACTTAGATTATTTCTGCTCCCTAGGTTTACTATCAATGCGGGTAACAAAAGATGACGAGATGTGTGGTATATTCAACATCACCTTCAAACCGCTGCCACAGTTTGACCTCAGGAACGAAGTATTTGGCAGAGTAAGTTTTTATAACCCTACAAGACCACAATAATCGTATTTCCAAAGACGAAAATGTTTCGTCCCTGCTTAAAATTTGAAAAGCGGTACTGAAACTGCGTCGGCGCTGCTACCGTGCTTACTTATGCCTCGTGACAGCAATGGTAATTACGTTATTTAGGTTTAAAATACTTGCGTGAGGCGTTAGAACTAATCCTCAAGTGTGTGCCGTCCATGTAAGACCCTGTTCATATATAAAATGCACCTGCATTCACATGTCCACCAAAGACCAGAAAGCAAGCAAAAACCTCTGTGGCCGACATTAGGTCAAACTTTTTATATACCTAAGATTAAAACAGCAAGGGGACAGTCTACTGATGGTATATAGTCACTGTCGTCCATAGACATCTGTAACCAACTCACTTTGGTCTTAACTGAAGCCGATTACAGATGTGTTGCCTCTTGAAGACTCAAATAGTCTGAGGCGACAAGAACTACTGAACGTTAGAAATAGATGCGATGGAGGTACCGCCCCGCCTCCCTCCTACTACCAGTATAAAGTATATTTCCAGGTAATACGTCCATGTGCCACATTCAACAGCATCTCCTCAATCGGAACGCCTCTCGGCACACATCCTGTCATCGAGGTAACAGCGACCCGACGAAACAAGAACGGATACTGGGTACACGGCGTTCCTAACACCAGAATTATCGATGTAAACAGAAGAATTATTACGAATTGCTTATAGACCAGTCTACAACAAGCAAGAACAACAAAATAAACATTGTATTAAAATTTGAATCGAATGTATTAGAGCTACGGATACTGTTGTCGATGTTCCCGCTATTTCCACTTGTCTGTTTTTTTCTTTTATAATAAAGAGTAGCAGACGAGCATGCAGTCCACCTGATGGTAAGTGGCTACTGCCGCCCATGGACATCTGTAATCAACCCCAGATAGGCTTAGATTCCTACTTGAGGTCGGCCGCAGATGCGGCGCTACCCCTGAGGACTAAACTGGAATGCCTCGGAAAAGTATGTCTTCCTTAACACACTGTTTCTTTATTTATAGACATTGTATGAGTCTTTTAGTTTTAAAGAGAGTCCATTTTAGACAGGCGGAGTTGTTTTTATGTTGCTCCAGTGTATTTTGTTATAAATGAAAAAATATAAATAAAACAAAATTCACACCATATATTTTATTTTATCAAAAATCTCGTGTTTTGTAAAAATATAAACATAACAATAACACAGTTCTATTCAAAATTAACATCTAAATGAGCTTCATATCATTATATTTTGGATTTTCGAAAATTCAATTAGGAATTTTTGAAAATTTAAGCCAAAGTATTGCTAAGTGTTGCCAGCAACGATGTAATTAATTATACAAAAAATGAATTGTTACAGCACGTATGCAAATTATTACTGAACAAGGCAATTATTTTTTTTACAACCAATTTATTTATTATTGGTTATACAATTTCGCTGCTTTGCAATAATCGCACAACTCAAAATTAATTTTCCAGGAGAGTCAGTTTAAAATTGAACAATCTTTTTGTTAATTGAAAATTGAACAATCGAGATATCTAAATAAATGAAGTGAAAATCATGAAAAATACAGTTATAAGTAGTTATATACGTAACAACACTATAATTAAACACATTTAAATAGGAAGTATTTGGAATTAAATTGTACTTTAATAGAAAGATGAATTTTTAATTATGCAGCTATTATTTATTTGACTCATAAAACGGTGTGGTCTGAAGTAACTCCAGCTCCACATGTACCATTAGGTTAAGTTTGCCATTGTAAAAAAAACATTAATATTTTTTTAAAAGATGTGTTATGGAGTTTCTTTCGCTTCTTCTCCATAACGAAACACCTTGTGAAGTGATGGTAGTTGTATTGACACTCAAAAAGTGCTCTGCAAAGAACCTATTTTGAATTTAAAAAAATGATTTAATATTATTTATTCATGTAAAGGAGCGATATGTTATATTATACAGTGTTATACAACACGTTCGAATGTTATACAAAGTTCGAAACAGTTACTAAACTTTATAATAATAACATCGCGGAATAATTTTAACATGGAAAATATACGATTGTATAACATGAGAAATCGACGCTACTGTCAATGTTATACAAAGTTTATAAAAATATGGAATTTTAGTAAAATTTCACCGCTTATTAAAATATATAATTTTAATATGTAACCCGTCAAATATAACAAAAGAAATTGTTACACAACACGTTCAAATTTAATACAAAGTTTGAATCAGTTATTCGAGTTTACAAAAAAAAACAGAATTTTTTAAAATATGGGCACGGATTAATAATTTAAATATGTGACGTGTACTCACATAATCGATCGATGTATTGCTGATTATTTTCCGATCTTTGGTAGATAAAATATTGATTTATTATTATTTATAAATAACAGATAAATGAATTATAAAAGCTTACAACACTATGAAAACTTCAGTTCAATTTCTATTATATAAATGAGGTAATATTTATTTCAAATACTGGATCAATTGAAGATTCTTAATTTTTCGAAAATTACTTAATGATATGTATTTGAATGTATTTTCGACATTTTGAGATCTTAAATCTATTTTGGAACTAAACTACATCGGTAGTCCTAGGAAGTCGTCATCCTGCGTCTTGTTTTTCAGGTACCTGAAGATTTTCCTGAAAAGACAAAGATATTAAAAATAGGAAATAATATTCTCACTTTAATTCCTTCTCTATCTATACTTGGATATATCCCTCTCTTTTTCTCCCACATTTGGCTCGTTTCTTTCTTCCACTCAATTTGGTATTCTGTTTTGAAATTTCATTTTAAACTGCTCGAAGTTACCAGTTACTATTGTAAAATAAGTTATGCAACCCTCTCCCCCCTTACGTCCTCCCCACTTACTATATAGTGCTGGGCGCGTGTTTGTAATCATGCAAGCGTCGCCAACGCCCTCTACTCCTCCCCATTTCTCTCTCCCCCCGAACCTCCGACTAACCTTCTCTCTTTTCCTCCTACTCCCTTTCGCTTCCAACTTTACGCATAATTCATTACTCCCCACCCCTCCCCATTCTTTCCCCTTGCCCTTCCCCCTCACCATATAGCCCTCGGCGCGTGTCCCCAGTCATGCGAAAGCGACGACAACGCCCTCTGCACCTCCGTGGCGCCAACCTTCCTATCAGCGACCCATATACGTCACTACCGACCTCCCCTCACTCACCATATTGTCCTCGACGCGAGCCCCCAATCATGCGAGAGTGCAGACAGCGCCCTCTGCACCACAGCAGCGCCCACCTTCCTATCAGCAACCACAGCAGACTCGCATGTCACTACTACCCCCATTCTTCCCCTGCACCCGCGACAACCATAGTCGACATACGTATATATCGAGCTTCTCCCGCCCCCCACTCACCATATAGCCCTCGGCGCGTGTCCCCAGTCATGCGAGAGCGACGACAACGCCCTCTGCACCTCCGCGGCGCCAACCTTCCTGTCAGCGACCACAGTAGACACTCTCACGTCGGTGGCGCGCGGCCAGGCCGCCTCGCGGGCGTCCTCCACAACCAACTCTAGCCGCATGGTCACCTCCCAGACAGACCGGAGGGGGATGTTCGCGACCTACGACAAAATATCACATTTCAATACGATCGCAAAGACATCTAAGTCGCGATTCCTCGATGCTTATTCCTATACCGCGCTGGGTCGGCTTTTTAGCGTGTATCGATTGATTTGGGGTTTTTTCGCATTCGTATTTGTAAGTTAATTACATACTCGTATTGTGTCTATTCGCCTGTTCTACAATAATCTAAACGACGAAAATTATACCGATTACACCTGAGTAAATTAACTATTTAGCCTAGTGGTTAAGAAACTCTGCCTCTCGCACGGGGGGTCCAAGGTTCAAATCCCAGGCACGCACCTCTAATTTTTCGAAGTTATGTGCGTATTAGAAATTAATTATCACTTGCTAAACGGTGAAGGAAAACATCGTGAGGAAACCTGCATACCTGAGAGATTTATAAAAAAAATCTCAAAGGTATGTGAAGAAATTATTCGGCGAATAATTTGCCGTAATTTAAGTAACTTACTCTGGTGTGTTCTCCGTGTAGGATCTGTTGTTTGTGCGTCTATTGTTGTATACTCGTCAGTGTTCGGCGAGTTACCCACCTTGAGCGCCAGTACTTGATCCTTCCCGAGCGTGTACGCGAGGCGGGCGCACGCGTCGCGCATGGCCCGCGCCCAGCGCAGCGCGACGCGCGCGACGCCGGCGCATCGCTTTATATGCACGCTAGGTGACGCTACGCGTGGCCAAATATACGAGATACACGCGACTAATTTGGTTACACTCTGATTGCTTTTGTTCAGCGAGTATTTTAATGTCATCCAATACAGACTAATAGGTGGAAGTACATGTAAAACTAACTGTACTCGCGACTATTAGCTTATGTTTGGCGAATACCGAAATTAAGCTCGGTACAGACGAGTATCTTACTAGGGTGTACGAATATCCGTCCACGGTCTTTATAAACTCGTCATTGCTCGGCGAATCATTCGGCGAGTATGTTAGTAATTTATTTCAGTTTGTTCGATATTTGTCACGATGCTCGTCTGTTCTTGTACTTCTCTTTTTATGTTCGTCATTGTTCATTGGCGAATTATTCGGCGAATATGTAAGTAACGTAGTTTGGTGTGTTCTCCGTGTATGATCTGTTGTTTATGCGTCTGTTGTTCTATACTCGTCATTGTTCGGCGACTTACTCGACGAACTCTTGACGAGCACTCACCTTGAGCGCCAGCACTTGATCCTTGTCAAGCGTGTACGCGAGGCGAGCGCGAGCGTCGCGCATGGCCCGCGCCCAGCGCAGCGCGACGCGCGCGACGCCGGCGCAGCGCCGCAGCGCGAGCGGCACGTCGCCCGCGCGCGAGCAGCCGCGGCCGCACTCGTAGCGCATCGCTTCATATACACACTAGGTGGCGCTACGCGTGACCAAATATTATACCGAATACACGCGAGTCATTTTCACTCCTAACCTACTCCTATTGTATTGGTATTTTAAGAGCACTGGTTTTGTAATTTACAGGACGTTCACTATAAACAAAATGCCGCGAGTACGAATATGTAAATAAAATACTCGAGTGTGTTCGATACTCGACACGATGTTCGTCCATGTTCGGCGCAAATTTGACGTTTTAATGCAATTCAAAGGATAACGGGTCTGTAATTTACGTACTTTGTATGTTCGTTATTGTTCGGCGAACTATTCGGCGAGTATATAAGGATCTTACGTGCGCTTGTTCGATATTGTCATTATTCGGCGAATTGTTCGACGAATATGTAAGTTACTTACGCTGGTGTGTTCAATATTTGTCGCTATACTCGTCTGTTCTGCGTGTAGGATCTGTTTGTTTATATGTTCGTCATCGTTCGGCGAGTACCCACCTTGAGCGCCAACACTTGATCCTTGTCGAGCGTGTACGCAAGGCGAGCGCGTGCGTCGCGCATGGCCCGCGCCCAGCGCAGCGCGACGCGCGCGACGCCGGCGCAGCGCCGCAGCGCGAGCGGCACGTCGCCCGCACGCGCGCAGCCGCGACCGCACTCGTAGCGCATCGCGTCATATACACGCTAGGGGGCACTAGCAGTCGCGAAATATACTTAATACACGCAAGTAATATTCACACCATTCTCATGCCGCACGCGAGTTTCGTAGCGCATCGCTTCACGCGCACGCTAGGTAGCGCTACTCGTCAAATATACCGAATACACGCGAGTAATTTTCGCGTCTATTCGCGTGTGTTTGACAAATGTGTGAATGACGCGCGGAACATACAAAATGGCACTAGTACGAATGTGTAAATAAATTACTCAGGTGTGTTCGATATTTGACACGATGTTCGTCCATATTCGACCCAAATTTGACTTTTTAGCGCAATACGAAGGATTATTGGTCTGTATTAGTTCGTGACATTTATATACTCGTCATTGTTCGGCGAATTATTCGGCGCGCGTGTAGGCAACTTTCTTGGGTTTGTCGATATTTGTCACAATGCTCGTCTGTTCGTATACGGATTTGTTTTTATGTTCGTCATTGTTCGGCGAATATGTAATTAACTCTGGTGTGTTCTCCGTGTAGGATATGTTTTTTCTGCATCTTTTGTAAAACACTCGTCATTGTTCGGCGAACTTTCGACGAGTGTCTAAACAGTACGTACCTTAAGCGCGAGCACCTGATCCTTGCCGAGCGTGTACGCGAGGCGGGCGCGCGCGTCGCGCATGGCCCGCGCCCAGCGCAGCGCCACGCGCGCGACGCCGGCGCAGCGCCGCAGCGCGAGCGGCACGTCGCCCGCGCGCGAGCAGCCGCGGCCGCACTCGTAGCGCATCGCTTCCGCAGCGAAACGGATGCACAGCTCCGCTAGCGGGTCCTTGTCGTCTGTGAAACGAAAGAAAACGAAATACGTTATAATATGTAAGAGCTATAATCAGAAAAAAGAAAGAAGAGGGTGCTCAAGTTCAAACAAAACAAAACAGCTATAAAGTAACAAAAAGCTTATTGTACTGTCAGAACTCTTAACCATACGAGAACTTACAGCCCTACATAGAAATACTTACTTTATTTTAAGACGAATGGCCCCCGACTTTATGGGATCCCTCGTCACACCCGCCGCGCATTTATGGTAAAGACAGTATGGTTTTTTAGTCGTATTAAACCAATATACAGACGAACCAACCGAATATTAAAATTAGACACGATACATCGACGATTAGAGCACGCACGTGCGGACACGTGTCCCGTCGCATCACACTCACCCGCGAGCACGGTGTCCACACACATCTCGGTGACGGGCGTGTCCGCGCGCACGCGGGAGCGCAGCGCGTTGTGGTGTCTGTGCGCGAGGCGGACGCGCAGGCGGAGACGCGAGCGCAGCAAGCGGAACATCCACGTGTCGCCGCCGGATGTCTCCCATTCGCACTCGCGGCTTCTGGGTACAAACGATCGGTTGGTTGGTTTGTTGCTTCAGAAATTTACTAAAAAGCGTGATAAATGTATGAACCACCATCCATTTGCAGCTATTGCGAAATATCGAATAACGTTGTCGTTGCGTTGTATTTATTTCTATTGAACGACAACGTTATGCGCTACCATTTTCTGACTTGAAGAGTACTGTAAGGCAGGTATACATGAACGTGGCGTTCAAACTTAGCCTTCAAGGGTAACATCACTTTTGTAGCCGACTTTAAGACTCGGATTATATCTGGGGTTGATTATAGATCCATGGGTGACAGTTGCTATCAAATAAACTACTAACATTACAACATTACAGTCATTTAAGACATAGTCAATATTAAAATTTTCTAGCTTCCTGGCGTGTGAAGTATCAACATATCCCAAACACCACTTCTAAAGGAATATTTTGCCATGGAGGAGAAATACATTAATAATCAAACAAACTTACCCCATAAACGGCAGCATATCAATCTTGGCGACGACATTCACGCCTGAATCGCACTCCGTCACCACATTCTTCGAGCTCAACCCCTTCAGATCGGGATGCCAATCCACTCTAGACGGCTGGCTGCCTACATACGACACTGTTTCTTTCACACCATCTTGCATCCCGTTCTGATTATTGCTCGTACAAGAGCTAACCACATCAGGGGTTGCGTCACCCGCTGTGTTCTCAGTCTCAGGGACAGCTCCACTTGACGACATCCTGTCGTATATAGCTTCCATGATCTGCTCTTCGATCATATCCTGCTCCATTTGGGTTATCTTATACTCTGTTATCAGCTGTTGAACTGTTATATCCGTACCCGGTTTCTTATGCTTCGGGCTGCCTTTGGACTTCCTCGGCGATCGCTTTTTATGTCTAACCTCTTCCCTGTCATCAGAATTACTATCAGTCTGCGATTTTTCCGGCGACAAATGTCTCACTTGCACTATATTCATGCAAACGTTTGGACTGTTTGATATTTTCTGCATTTTGCTTAGAGGTTTCGGTGTGACATCAGGAGGGGAGAGCGTCGAGGGTTTATGCCGCGTGGGGCTGTAGCTACGCTTCTTCGCTTTAGTATACTCCATTGGCTCATCGTCGTTCGAGACTAAGTCAGAATCGATGTTATCTAACGGTGCTTCTTGATTATCAAGCTTATAAATCACTTTCACAGGCGAATCATCGTCTTTTTCTTGCATTTTAACTTTAATATCGAACACGCTTTGTGTCAAAGCGTCGTCCACTAACGTCAACGATGAACTAGCTTCAAGCAGTTCTTTGTTGCCTTTCATAACTATTAAGGTATTCACTTCAGTGTCTCTAACTTCCATTGCGATGCCGTCTGTTGATCTGTTAATGGATAGCGGCTTGCTAGGATCCGAGTATAAACTGTGCGAATCTCCCTTCTTGTCTGAACAAGCATCGCCTGATGGTAAGCCTACACGGCTCTCAACATTGTACTGTGTTATTACTCTTCCCACCTCGTGTTCTCTACCATCTCTGGATTTATCCACCCCTTCAGACTCAGAACTCACTGGATCATACTTATGAACGTCCACGCAATCTGGTGGCGTTAGCAACACATTATTAAGGGGGTTACTGTGATCGAACACTAGTACTGGCGTTTGATTCATCTTCCTCAATGGAGATTTTTTCAAATGTTTCTCATTAGGTTCAGTCGCGTTGGACTCTGAAACATCAAATGTGGAGACGGGGCTCAACGCCTCGCCAGACTTATCACCCATTACAATTAGAGATTCTTTATTAAGATCATAAACTGAGTTCATATTCGAATGCAGTTCAACTTCTAAATCAATTTGGCTCGACGTAATCAAATTTGCTTGAATTTGCGTACTGCAGGTGGACGGTTCCTTCTTAGCTCTGTTCGTCATTTGCTCGAACGGCAATTGATCTGGTCTGGGTTTCACTAAATCGGTCATCAACGCCTTTATATTGTCCGAGACGTCTTTCAAATACGTCGGGATGACGTTCGCCCGATTCTCCTTCATGTACGAGGTCTCACCGAACGCCGTTTTCTTAAGCGGGGAGACTTTAACATCAGATTTTAGGCTCGCATCGCTACAGGACTCGTCTTCGAAGTGCAACGTCTTTACAACTTCAGTGCTCATCCTAACAGACTTCTTCGGGGAAGCGACGCTTTCGTTCAGTTCTGGTGGTGATTCCGTCGCAGTGTCCTCTATGCTTCCGCTGTCGTCGATTTCGAATCTCGATTGCTGTAAGGCAGCTTGTGCCATTGAGAGATTGTTGAGTAAGTCCTCCCTACTCAGAACTATTGACTGTCTCTTCGGGGCAAAGCTTAAACGTCTCGGTTCTGGTATATCCTTATGCTCCAAGGCCATACTGCTCCTCAGTTTTGGTTTGTCATCCTCTTCCTGTATCGGAGCGCAAGATTTCCTATCAGTAAAGTCCGACAGCATATCCAATAATTCCTTAGTGTCATCAGCTTCCTTGAACGATTTTCTCGTTTTAGTCAAATTTGCGAAATCTTTCACATTTGACCTATCCATTACGTCTCCCTTTAAAGTAGTTTGCAAATCTGAACTTACTACCTTTTCGTAATATCTGTTCTGAGGAGATTTCTTCTTTTCATGTATCGCACTGCGGCGCAACTCAACTAAATTGCTTTCTAAGTTATCTTCGAAATCAGTCTTCATTTCGATAGCTGGAAGAGGTTTGTTTTCTATTTCATTCATTTTATCCACAACAACTGTATTGTCTTTGTCTTGAAGTATTTTTACTACTGATTCAGTAGGTTCAGTATCAACAAGATTTTCATTACTTTCTTTAGTAATAACAAAAATTCCGTCATTTGAATTATTCTCCGATTGCGGCTTATTTTCAAAATTGGTTTCAACTACAGCGGCTGTGCTTTTATCTTCATCGTTAATAGAAGTACTTGACATATTCAGCAATTCATGAAGTATAGATTTTTTGGTATCCTTCCTTTCTTGTGATATTTTATTAACTGTGTCATGACATATGAGATTCGACTCTTTCGGTGTGATATTTTCATTTTGCGCATTCGTCTGTACTTCTATATCATTCTCTTCCATCTGGATATCATTACTGACTGGACTTAGGCTACCTTTTGTAGATTTAGCTGGAGAACTCTCCATCTTTTGTATGCTAATAGACTTATTTGATTCTTCCTCTTTTAAATCATCTAACTTTTCTACTTTAACATCGTGAGCTGCTTGGTAGACTAACACATCGGGTTTTGACACATCGTGTATTGTTTCTTGTAGTAGCGTCTTCTCTCCGAACTGCGTTAGATTTGCAAACTTGTCCATATCAGCTTTTAACATATCGTTTTCAATTTCAAACATGTTCGGTATCGGTTTTATCATTGATAGGTTACCAATTTCCTTTTTGCTTATATTTTTAAAAGAAACTGAAAGATTTTGTTTCACTTCAATACCTAATTCATTAATTTTACTATTATTATCAATGTCTTTTGATTCGGGGATACTCTTTTCGGGAATTACTTCAGCCATTGAAGTATCTAGATTTTGGGATGACAGTGTATCTTCTACTACGTTTTCCTTAACGTCTTCTTGTATTAATATATTACTTGACAATGCTTGTGTTATGGAGATATTATCATGTTCAACATCGAACTTTTTACTTAATTTTGATAACTGACTTGTTGATAGAATATTTGCCGGTAAAGCTTGAGTCATGGAGATATCTGCATCATCATCGTACATAATCGTCAGTCTTTTCTTTGGAGAAACTTCACGTTTCTTCATTGTTTCTACTTCATTTATTACACTTTCTTTTAGGTTTTCTGGCTCTACACCAATAGGCTTATGTGGTTCATTAGTAATATCTACTTTAATGGCTTCTTGTATGATATTAGCTGGAAGCGCTTGAGTCATAGAAATATTACCGGCATCATTATCATTATCAAATACAATTGTCTTCCTTTTATTCACGCCTTCTTGCGACTCCGTTAAGATCAAATTCTTAGGTATTGCTTGAGTCATCGAAATATTACCATCGTCGTTATTAAACACAATAGTTTTTCTCTTATTCGGTACAATTACATCATTTTCAGAAATTATATTCGAAGGTAGAACTTGAGTCATTGAAATGTTAGCAATACTTTGATCAAAAACCACTGTTTTATTATTGCTTACCGACTTTTTTAATTGGATATTATTTGGTAATGCTTGTGTGATATCCATATTATCCTGGTATACAATTGTTTTATTCGTCTTTTGGTTGTCTTCTGGGATAATTAAATTCGCAGGGACGACTTGAGTGAAAGATATGTTCCCATCATCATATACAGTAGTTCTTCTCTTACTTGGGATATCAGGCTTATCATCCATTATTATATTGGGTGGTACCCCTTGAGTAACAGACATATTTCCATTATCCACTTCGTAAAGAATCGTTCGTCTCCTCTCAGACTCTTTTCGCTCCAAAATAACATTAGAAGAAACTGCTTGCGTTAATGATATGTTACCTACTGTATTCTCACATTCATTCACAACATTAAATTTCGTTACACCATCAGTGATTGATATATATTCATTGAATATCATAGTTTGTTTCAACTCTTGCGCGCTGGCGCCTACGAAACAGTGTTGGGGTAACATCGGCTCATCCACGAAGTTAGGAAGATCATCATTAACATTAAGCACTATATTCTTCCTTGTATTCTTTACAGGCGCTTCGGATTGGCGGTGATTCTCTTTATCCAAACCCTCTGTAGCTTTAACCGGTATCTCTGCCTTTTCTGATTGTATTGTTAGTCTTTTCCCATCAAAAACGAGTACTTGATTGGGTACTTCATTAATCGCGAAATTATCCGACTCTCGCGGCGTTACATACGGATTAATAACAGCTATATTCTCTTTATCCACCACCCAATCTTTATCCCCTGGCTTTCCTTGCTTACTTAACGACACATTACTTTTAGACACCTCTTGCACTTTTGGCATATGTATCGTGTCTGTTATAGACATATCCGACTCATCGTTCCTAGCCGCCACATGAGTCATATTCATCATATTCAAATCCACTTCTGTGTATTCAGACATCTCCGCTCTGAACGGTCCCGGGCATACAACATTGTGGGACCTCTCCAAATCCCGTTCTATTTCATCCAGATCATCACACTTATTATTCTCAATAGGATTCACTATTGAGAAGTTAACGTTTATTTGGTTAGACATTTCACTAATCGCTGGTATTGTGAGATCATCGACGAATACCTGTAAGGGGGTATATTTTCATTACAATTTTTTAAATTATTTTATTTTAATAAGAGTCCATTTAATTGCTGGTAAGTAGCAATTTAGTGGGAAACTATATAAAAAAAGAAGGATATTATATTGTTAAGAGAATAAGATGTCATGGAATGGAATGTCAGAGAAAATAAAGAATGGAGCTGTTAATATAGAAGATTCACTTTTATTAATATTAATACGGGCTACCAACCCAGTACAGGGGTTCTTGTGTCTTGTTTTATTTACAACTAGTTTTTGCCCGCGGCTTCGCCCGCGTTTAAAAAGACTAAAGAAAATAATATGACTTACTAACATACATAAAACTGAAAATTCGTACCTTCATTGGAATGACAGTGGCGCCATCTGGCGAAAATTGGTCGTACTAACCTGAAACCTTCGTGGGCTCATGGACAACAACTTTGCTAAAGATCATCACTTGATCAAATGCATAGTTTACGATTCAATCCTTAATAATATCGATTAAAATATCGAAATATCAATTTTTTTGGTCCAAAAGATCGATTCTCCGATTAATTGATCTTAGATCACCATCCCTAGTTCCCGTGGGATTTCCAGGATAAAAACTATCCTATGTCCGTTCTCGGGTCTCAGACTATCTTTGTACGAAATATCATTAAAATCGGTTCAGTGGTTTAGGCGTGAATAAGAGACAACCAGACAGACAGACAGAGTTACGTTCGGATTTATAATATTAGTAAGGATAAGGAATAAGGAAGTAAGCATTGTACTTCTATCAATAAAACATTTTTATGTTTATTATATTATTATATAAAATAGTCTTTCAGGAATAATTTACATACCTTACTTTGGTGATCGGTCAAGGCACTCAATTCGAAGTGTTGTTGTGGGGCTGTTGGCTTATCTACACTGCACTCTAGCGCTGCCAGCTGCTGTGTCAAGTTAACATTATTCATCGATATATTAAAATCGGCTCTGTTCCCTTGCATTACCGAACCTCCAAAGTCTATCGCTTCCACCTCTTCAAACTGCTGGTCGAATATTCGCTTGCCGATGTGACTTATGGACGGTCGGGCTTCGTCGTTGTTCGAGGACTCCAGTGACTTGTTGTGCGCCTCGTAGAAATTCTTCCATGTTGTCGTCGCTTCGTTCGTTGCGAACTCTCTGTAAAATATATATTTCTTTTATAATATAGGAGTAGCACACGAGCATGCAGTCCACCTGATGGTAAGTGGCTACTGCCGCCCATGGACATCTGTAATCAACCCCAAATAGGATTAGATATTCCTACCTGAGAACGGCCACAGATGCGCCGCTACCCTTGAGAACTAAGCTGGAACGCCTCGGAAAAGTATATCTCCCTTACCACATCCTTCAAAACGGAACACAGCAGCGCGTAACACTGCTGTTATTAGGCAGAAATACGTGAGGCGGTGGTGCCGCTGGAGTCGAACCACAAAGGGTTCTACCACCTTCAAAATTTAATTTATTATAAACCTTTATTATAAAGCATCTACTAAAGATGATGCAGTACCACGCTCGCGTGTTTGTATTGAATAATAGTGTGAACGTAGCAGCTCCATAGACGCGCCCGCGTTGAGTCCGCGTCAAACTTCTAGTCTGTTCTGAATATAGAAACAAATCGCGTCGCAACAGCAAATTGCAGATATTAGCGGGACAGCGCGGGACGTACGGAGTATGTGCCTGTGGTAGTGTTCGATCGCATTGGCTCTCTGATATTCTCTCCCTGATAGTCTCCCCAAAGAGAGATTAGAAGGGATTTGGCTCGACCTCCTCCTCCTCTATACACCTCAAGTAATTAATGGATGCCCCCTCCAAATTTTTGCAACCAAACAATAAAGTAAGATCTCATAATATGTTTCGCCCAGTATAAAACAAAGTGACTAACGCAACGCCCATCCGCTTGGAGAAGCTGACGCGGCGGCTCTTGTTACACAGTAGGGAGGGAGATCAATATAAAACAAGTGACTAACGCAACGCCCATCCGCTTGGAGAAGCTGACGCGGCGGCTCTTGTTACACAGTAGGGACGGGGATCAATATAAAACAAGTGACTAACGCAACGCCCATCCGCTTGGAGAAGCTGACGCGGCGGCTCTTGTTACACAGTAGGGACGGGGATCAATATAAAACAAGTGACTAACGCAACGCCCATCCGCTTGGAGAAGCTGACGCGGCGGCTCTTGTTACACAGTAGGGAGGGAGATCAATATAAAACAAGTGACTAACGCAACGCCCATCCGCTTGGAGAAGCTGACGCGGCGGCTCTTGTTACACAGTAGGGACGGGGATCAATATAAAACAAGTGACTAACGCAACGCCCATCCGCTTGGAGAAGCTGACGCGGCGGCTCTTGTTGCACAGTAGGGACGGGGATCAATATAAAACAAGTGACTAACGCAACGCCCATCCGCTTGGAGAAGCTGACGCGGCGGCTCTTGTTACACAGTAGGGACGGGGATCAATATAAAACAAGTGACTAACGCAACGCCCATCCGCTTGGAGAAGTTGACGCGGAGGCTCTTGTTGCACAGTAGGGACGGGGATCAATATAAAACAAGTGACTAACGCAACGCCCATCCGCTTGGAGAAGCTGACGCGGCGGCTCTTGGCCGTGTCCGTGGGCGTCGCCACGTTGAACTCCAGCTCCGAGAGTGGAGTGCGCGGCGCCCGCTGGCTCTTCAGTATCGACGAGCGACGTTTCCTTCTGAAAACAAATAAGTGTTTTTTGAAATGAGAAATTTTCGTAGGAGAAAATCATAAAGTTATAGTTCGCATTAACAACATGCTTATTTTTATGGTATCTATACTAATATTACAAAGAGAAAAACTTTGTTTGTTTGTTTGATTGTAATAAATAGGCTCAATAACTAATGGACCGATTTTAAAAATTCTTTCACCATTCGAAAGCTACATTATCCACGAGTATATATTTGATTATTATTTTGAGAGAGAAATATATTTGATAAATAGATTTTGAGGAGGTACAAAGTTTGCCGGGTCAGCTAGTATATAGATATACCAGATATAGTTATAGGAGTATAACACAAATATATATGCACATACACATATAGTTTATATTATATACACTAACACATTGTATGTACCCAATTTTATGTGTGTATTCAATATGCAATTGTTGCTCAAAATTATATATTACTAGCCAACCCAGCAAATGTTGTGTTGTCATATAAATAAAAAAATGTTTATGTTCAATATAATAAAAATAATAATGCTCCCGACACTCATAGTATAACACTAGGATTATTTTTGTGACCTTGGTGCCTTACACACATGGATGAATACACAAACACCCAGACCCGGATCAGAAACTTAAATTCATCCTTACTAATATAATAAATCCGAAAGTAACTCTGTCTGTCTGGTTGTCTCTTCTTCACGCCCAAACCACTGAACCGATTTTAATGAAATTTTGAACAAAGATAGTCTGAGACCCAAGAAAGGACATAGGAAATCCCACGGGAACTAGGGATGGCGATCTAAGATCAATTAATCGGAGAATCGATCCTTTGGACCAAAAAGTTGATTATTTTAATCGATATTAGTAAGGATTGAATTGTAAACTATGCATTTGATCAAGTGATGATCTTTAGCGAAGTTGAAGGTACGAATTTTCAGTTTTGTGTATGTTAGTATGTTATATTATTTTCTTTTTAACGGGGGCGAAGCCGAGGGAAAAAACTAGTATGGATATATGACTGGCTGGGGATGAAACACTGTTTCTACCACCTTCAACCTGGTTACCCCTCTACCATGTGAATTATTAAATAGTGTTACAGTCACATCACTGTTTCACTGTATAGACTATCATATTCTTGGCAGACTTTATTATATTGAAACAATGATAATAAATTTAAAACTAAATAACAAGAAATTATTAAAACTAAAATATATACATCATCAACAACCCATTACTGTCCCACTGCTGGGCATGGGTCTCCTCTCGTAATGAGAAGGATTAGGCCATAGTCCACCGTGCTGGCCAAGTGCGTATTGGTAAATTATATACAAATTATTTCTAATTAACAATACATACAATCAAGAGTAAAGATTTTTTTTTTTTTTTAATAATTTAAGTGTAGCAGACGAGCATGCAGTCCACCTGATGGTAAGTGGCTACTGCCGCCCATGGACATCTGTAATCAACCCCAGATAGGATTAGATATTCCTACCTGAGGTCAGCCACAGATGCGCCGCTACCCCTGAGGACTAAGCTGGAACGCCTCGGAAAAGTCTGTCTCCCTTACCACACCCATAATAATAAAATGATAAATAACCATCTAAAATTGCCTTGTGAGGCATGGTTCCCAAAACGCTGGCGGCGTTTCCATGTTAGACCACATAATTGCTGGTTGTTGATAATTTACGACACATTTTCAAATTCAAATCTCATTTATTCAAAATTGATTCATATATAATACTTTTTGAAAGTCAACAAACTACCACCGCTTCGGAAGGTATTTCGCTATGGAGAAAAAGTGGTGCAAGAAACTCCATTTATAAATATTTAGAGATATTTAAATACTTACTTCTATTTTTATATTTTTGGAATATTCAGTCTTATTTTGAGTTATGAATTATCATCCGATTTTTGCAGTCTTTTGTAATGGAAGTGTGACTGATAACTGATAAATTAGTGGATAAAGATGTATTATTGTAATGTTTTTATTTATTTACTCTTTTTTGACCATGTTAAAAACAATGTGGTGCAAAAGGCGGACATAATGCTAAATAGCATTTTCTCCCAGTCAACCTTAGGGATGTGCAGAAAAATTTAAGGCGGTAAACAACTATACTAAAAAATAATAATAATAATGTTGCTGATTATAGGAGAATATATTGGTATCCTGAAATCCCTTCTGAGTGTTACAATAATAGTGTTATTATTCTAGAAAACATGAATTTTATTATAGTTCGAAAGTATTTACGAATAAAACTTACGTCGCCGCAGCGTCGGACACTCTACTACTCTGTGTCTCATCCATTTTGAAAAATAACAAAAAGTCAAATCACTATTAACATAAATTAACACAATAAAACCATCATTTAACACTAATTCTATTATTTAAAATAATTACACTATTTTCTGTATCATTTAAGTTTAATATTTGAAAACAAAACAAGCACAGGCAAACGGTAAAATTCAAATTTGACAATAGTTTGACAATCTGATAAACCAAAGATAAATATGACAAGTTTTTCTGAGCCTTGGATTACGACTTTTTTGCCACAGAAATGACAATGGCATTGTTAATGTTACTATATCATTCGTATTAAAATAAAGCTGCTAACAGACAGTCGATAACAAACCGATATCACAGTATGGTGGCTTAAAACCTTGTGTCTACATATCTTCATGTTATGCCAAAAGTAAAATTGTATTAATGGTGTAAAAATACATTTTATTTTTAAACAGTTATAAAGTAGCGCCTGCTAAAGCAGTGGTAGATTCTTTAAGTTGTTTAAAAAGAGTTCTATATTGACCTATAAATAAGATTTCCATTTGAATGAAGGTGACCACAAGTACATTCGGTACTTCCAGCACTTACATCATGGATTTAAATCAATAGTTATGAAACGAACTTAAGAATATCGTCGTTTTTTATACAAAGGGTTATCTCCAAGTGGGTAAATAAATGGCTATTCTCAAAATGCATTAGCATTAGATAGATAGATACAATATTCTGTATTGCACACTTCAGTAGACCATGACAGTAATACACAATTAAATAGGTTAATTGTATGCAATAGGCGATCTTATCGCTAAGCAGCGATCACTTCCAGACAACCTATGCATGGAAAAGTTAATGAGGATAAAAGGGGAAAGTGGGAAGTGTAAATTACCTCTTTGAATAACCAATTCATTGAGAAGTAGACGCAAATTCTTAAGTCGCTGGAGACGTCTGGGAAAACGGAATATATTTAAAGAACATTCTATAGTAAAATTGGATCTAATGAATACTTACAGAACAAAAACAACCCCAAGAGCAGTAACAGTCAGGAGAGTAGTATATAACGACACAATCCCTAACCAGATGAGAACAGCGGCATAGTCTTCTATACCCAGCTCAGACATCGGATGACCACATTGCACATATTTTATCACGAGAATTTTGATTTTTTACATTTAATTTTGTGACCATGTAATCATTTTGGCGTACCCAAATGACATCTACAACTACACGGCTTTTCTTTTTCTGGTAGATGTTGTGTGGCCTGATTTTTGTAACATTAAAGAAGTTTTCATGGACGTATATAAGCGACAAATTTTAGGCTCGTACACAAAACTGCGATGGAACGTCGCATTGTAAAAATCTGTGAGCTCCCTCGACGCATCGCAAGAACTTGCGAATTAATACACATCGGACATTCCTGCGATGTTCCGTCACACTTGTTGACGCCATTTTTAGTTCGTTCTGAGACAGACGTTCAGACCTGTTTTTATTGGGTGGGAAGATGTATACTTTAATGTAAAAAAAAATGACAAAGTACACGTCTTTGACTTTTTTATATTACTGATTGAGGAGCGCCCTGTTCTTTGGGAAACTAAATATAAAATAAATGATATATGATAAATGGATGAACCCAACATTTTCTTTGTTACTCTTTCCTGTATCTCTTAAGCAATAACAAAAGTGCACACTTCTTTTTACGACCTAATTTTCAAAATACGTTTCGTGCGGTTGACGGTTGTCGAAAGAATGGTCACCCTGGGAGACGCTATGCCGCACGATATCGCATCGCAGCAATTCGTGTCGCAATTTTCTGCGTTGCGAATTCGCATGGCGTCGCATCGCAGTTTTGTGTACGAGCTCTTAACTTATGTATTACTGTTTAAATCACATACGTTTGAATTGAAGTTATATGTCCCTAATCCCAAGCACCTCTTAATTTCCGAAATTATGTACATATTAAAGTTAAATTATCACTTGTTTATAATAGTGAAGAAAATATGATTAGTAATGAGTAATGACCCAATCAAAAGTATAACATTCCCAAAAGGTAAAAAAAACTTTTATATAGGATAGTTAATACATAAATAGATTTAACACAAGAAAAGCACTTTATTTATGTAAATATAATAAAATTCAAAAACAATCCACGCAGCTGCAACTAGAAATCGTTGAAGATATTGTTGTAGCACTCGTGACAGATGTAAATGAAGATAAGGAGGACTCCGCGTCAGATTTCCTGGGAATAAATAACTGTATAAATATTATACTTTCATTTTTTAATCATATTTAGGTTTTTAAAAAACTGACTAATAATTCAATAGTATTTGGCCAATATATACCAGTAGGCAATGGGCCTTTGTTAATAATCCCAAATATGCCCTTTAACAGAAATTTTGCTACCCTTGAATACAATAGAGCATCGCGATTACAGTGATTACACTAAGCCTAAGGGCTCTTAATAGGTAATTTTATGACGGATTCTCGGAGCAGGCGATGGATGGTAGATCTCCTACCAGTTTTTACCCCTAGTCGCTGAAGATTGATAGACCTATAATTTGATAGTATTTAACAGTAAAAACAAAAACTGTATCATCAAATTTGTACACGCAGTTAACGAAATAAGATAAACAGAGCTGAATTTTAAAAAAATATATAAAACAATCGATAGTGCAAAACCGGTGACACTTTTATTTAGGTTTTTTTTCCTCTGAGAGGTCAGACTCTAACCCAGTGTTCCGCAAACTTTTTGTTTTCAAGGTACATTTAGAAAAACTAAAATTTTCGGAGGAATACCACAAATTAAAAATTATTTTTTAAGTAATATTAATCAACATTTATTGAAACCAAAGAATTAGATGAACGAAACAAAACGCCTCGCTCGTGCGCTCCTGTAATTTGTATAGGTATTTTACTTACCCTTAGGGCTCGTACACAAAACTGCGATGCGACGCGATGCGAATTCGCAACGCAGAAAATTGCGACACGAATTGCTGCGATGCGATATCGTGCGGCATAGCGTCTCCCAGAGTGACCATTCTTTCGACAACCGTCAACCGTACGGAACGTATTTTGAAAATTAGATAGTGACATGGATCGTAAAAAGAAGTGTGCACTTTTGTTATTGCTTAAGAGATACAGGAAAGAGTAACAAAGAAAATTTTGGGTTCATCCATTTATCATATATCATTTATTTTATATTTAGTTTCCCAAAGAACAGGGCGCTCCTCAATCGACGCGACCGCGATGCGGCGTCGCATCGCAGTTTTGTGTACGAGCCCTTACTTACTTACTAAAATAATTTTATAAGATAACCTTATTTTTCCGCGGCACACCAACTCATGATAATGGTACACCAGTGTGCACACACTACACACTTTGCGGAACACTGCTCTAATCTATGTTCTCCCCAAGTTTGTCGTGGTACTTACGGGGCATTCTGTATAAGCTGTAATAACCCTTGTGTATAAGAGCCCTAAAGCAAACATAGGTATAACGCAGGCGGAACCAAATTACTTAATGTTTTAGTAATATAAAATACCTTAGATTACACTTTCTGTGCCTTCCAGTTACTTTTCTATTTCTCGAGTCATTCTTTTTGGAATTGCGATTTCTTCGATTTCTACTCTTACTTTCTTCATTATTTCTTTCTTTCCTCTTCCGTTCGGTGTCTTCCTCGCGTTGTCTATCTTTGTGTACTTCGATGGAATCCTTGGGAACTATCCTCCATGTACCTCTACTTTTCATAAGTCTGGATTTCTAGTAAGGATTCATTTATTATTTACAAATGATATTATGAATTATATTAATGCTACGATAAACTTAACTTGAATAGAAAGGTCTATTTTAATTACTAGCTGACCCGGCAAACTTTGTACCGCCTCAAAATCTATTTATCAAAAATATTTCATATAAAATATAAACTATGTTACTCGTGGATAATGTAGCATTCGAATGGTGAAAGAATTTTTGAAATCGGTCCAGTAGTTTTGAGCCTATTCATTACAATCAAACAGAGAAACAAAGTTTTCCTCTTTATAATATTAGTATAGATGTATGTTAATTGTAATGTTAATTGAAAGTAACTGGATTTCTAGTAAGGTTTCATTTATTATTTACAAATGATATTATCAATTATATTAATGCTACGATAAACTTAACTTGAATAGAAAGGTTTATTTTAATTACTAGCTGACCCGGCAAACTTTGTACCGCCTCAAAATCTATTTATCAAAAATATTTCATATAAAATATAAACTATGTTACTCGTGGATAATGTAGCATTCGAATGGTGAAAGAATTTTTGAAATCGGTCCAGTAGTTTTTGAGCCTATTCATTACAAACAAAGAAACAAAGTTTTCCTCTTTATAATATTAGTATAGATGTATATAAATTGTTGTCAAACGGAATAATGCAGGAGAGTTGTAAATGTGTTTCCACCTTTACTGATTGCATATAGGCGAAGAAATTGTCATTAGACTTATATTAATAATATTTTTCTAATAAGTTTTAATGAATCTAAGTTATTCTGAATACAATCTACTCACTTGTAAATTAAATATCTCATTTAGAATATTTAATTTTGTATTAGTACAGTTATCTCTTAAGCGCGACTTATATTTTCTTCTGCGCGAACAGTTTGACATTTTTTATATTATAAAATAGAACAAGTTACTAAAATTACGTATAATTCCTATAGTTACATTAAATTGAACATTTCCTATGAAGTATTTCAATATAAATTTATATGTTATTTATTAAAAACATCCTGAATTTATATTTTAATCAATTGGCATTTGATGACACCTAGATTTGACAATAATAATTATAGAATAAGAATAATAATAAACCTAACAACTTCATGAAATTAAAACACACCAACTCTATACAATTATAAACTCTATAAAATAAACATCGTATAAAACAAATCCATGTTTTCTATGTTTCTATTACCCCTGTTAGTTGTTATCCAGCCTTATATTTATTTTATTATGTTATTCAAATAGATGAAATCTATTGTACCTGGATAATAGAAAATATTTATTAAGACATCCAAAAATAGAAATAGTAGTAAAGGACATAAAATCCCCGTTTTTCAACAATATTTTGAGTAGGTCCTTGAATTTTATAGGTACAGAAATTAATACGAGTATCCGATCATAATTGTCATATGACTTTAGACGGTCAATGCTACCAACTTTTCAGCATAGTCCACCATTTTGGGGCAGCTGATATTTGTTTGAGAAAATAAATTCGTGAAATAAATCGAATTTTAGCCCAAAATGGGTGCCTCTTTCGTGCCTATCACCGTTTTCACCGTCTTCTGGGGCATTATTGGTATCGTATGCCCCTTCTTCGCCCCTAAGGGTCCTAACAGAGGGTAAGTACTGTGATGATTCAACTTCAACCTTTTTAGAGTTCCCGTAGATTTTTGTTAAATGTTATCTTTTTTTCTAATTCTAGAATCATCCAAGTGGTGTTGATGTTAACAGCTGCGACGTGCTGGTTGTTGTAAGTATATTTTCAATGTCGTTTTCCTAGTAGAAGTAATAGAAGTAGCCTTGTATAAGGCCTCAGGCTCTTGTATATTGCAAGAGGTGTCTCAACTAATACTTTATTATAATTACTACTTAACTTACCTAGCTTAACCTTTCTTGTATTACTAGGCGTCATATGTACACTACAAGTCTATACTTCCAAATATGGTAAAAATGGCCATACTAAAGCATCAAATTTGTTGAATAAACATAATAAAACTGTATTAAAGAAGAACTTAGCGCTTAATTTAGTAAGATAGCATGCTGAATGTCATGATTATTATGAGAATAATAATAATAGCAAATAATATGAAGTTGGTTGAAGTTGAAGGTTGCAAAACATTTCCAAGTTCTTCCCCAAAAAACACCTCTGCCACACCTATTTCTGCCTTATAACAGCAGTGTGAAACTTTCCTATGTAAATATTACCAAGATTTGGTACTGGGAGATATTTATATGAGACATTATCCACGAGTAACATAGGCTATATTTTATATGAAATGTATTTGATAAATAGATTTTGAGGCGGTACAAAGTTTGCCGGGTCAGCTAGTTTTATATAAAACAATACTAATGCACCATTAATTAATATACATATGTATCTATTTTCCAGCTGGCTGTGTGCGTACATGGCGCAAATGAACCCCCTCATCGGGCCCAGACTTAGCAATGAGACCCTCATCTGGATTTCTCGCACTTGGGTAAGAAAAAAAATCTATAGTCTATAACAATTTTTTTTAAGATGGGGACAATACTTAATAATTGAAAAGTCTTTTTGATGAGTGGGAAATCTAAAGGTACCTGATGCTGTGGGAGTAATGCCGGGTTATGTGGGACTGCACTAATACCCCCTTGTGGCTATCCTTAGCGTTGCTTGGTGGACTCACTGGCAGGGCAGTTAGAGCTTCCACTCTTGCCACCTGCAACTCCGGAAGCCCCCTTTTAGTCGTCTCTTACAACGGGCAGAGGATTCTGTAGCCCTATTCTGGTCTTAAAGTTACTTTGACAGAAGATGTATAACTGTCAATGTATATTGTAGGAGTTGTGATCATAATAATTTCAAATATAATTTGAATGTGATTGAATAAATTGGTTTTGACCATGTTTTGGTCTAAAATATAGTTGAAGATCTTTGCTCCATATCAATACGTAGATTTCTATAGATGGCAGTGACCATTCAAAATTAAGCATTACTTGACAAAAGCTTTAGACATAAATAGATGAAAATAAAAATATCAAAAACTTCTTAAATAGAAATCTAAGTTACCAAAGCCCCATCCAGATTGGATGAGTAGTTTTTTAAAAATCGCGGACATACATCGCGGTTAAATACAGAATATTTTCTTTTTGTTGGTTAAATACCAATAACATTAAATACTTTTAGCAACCGATTCTAACGCCATATATAAGAATGTCCATGAACTACGATGAACAATGTTTCAGTTGATTGTAGTTTCCATATAAATGATAGAGGGCGCTAGAAGTCGTCGCCTATATAAATACAACTTGTTTTAGTTCTCGCTTTTCATACCAGATGTCGCTACACGTTGATTTATATAACTGTTGTATAATAATGTTATCTTTTAAAAGATTTAAAATAGTTATAGTTTGTTAGTGTTATTGAATAACTGCGTTTTTGTGGAGTTATTAGATAATTATGGAGGTGGTAGAACCCTCTGTGGTTCGACTCCGGCGGCACCACCGACACACCTCCTTCTGCCTAATAACAGCAGTGTTAGCGCTGCTGTGTTCTGGTTTGAAGGGTGTGGTAAGGAGACATACTTTTCCGAGGCGTTCCAACTTATTCCTCAGGGCCGACCTCATGTAGGAATCTAATCCTATCTGGGGTTGATTACGGATATCCCTATGCGGCAGTAACCACTTACCATCAGGTGGACTACACGCTCGTCTGCTACTCCTATTATAAAAAAATGTATGAAACGGAATCTTGAACCCACTTTTACCCACTTGAACAGTCAGATTAACTCAAAATTTTCAACAATTATCAAGAACCAATGACAATACACGTTTTTAATAATTTTGTCCCATTCTCTTCATCAGGATCGTCAGGTATAACGATTTCCCTTGTGCGATTTAAAAAAAAATCTAAATCATTTTTTTTTATTCAATATAGGTTCTTTACAGAGCACTTTTTGAATGTCAGTACAACTACCACCACTTCACAAGTTGTTTCGTTATGGAGAAGAAGCGGCGAAAAAACTCCATAACACACATCTTTTAAAAAAATGTTTTTTTTTAATGTTTTAATGGTACATGTGGAGCTGGAACTATTTCAGACCACACCGTTTTGTCAGTCAAATAATCACTTAGTTTATAGTACGCTTTTTTACATAGCGTTTGTTTAACGACATGTTTGAACTTTTTTTTCTGTGAGATTCAAAATGTGGTCAGGTATTTTATTGTAGTAGCGAATACAGTTACCCATGAAAGATCTAGCCACCTTGCATAATCTATGTTTAGGAATTGCTAATTTATTTCTATTTCTAGTATTTAAGTTATGGTGGTTACTATTTTTTTCAAACATCAGTGTGTTTTCTTATACATATACATAATATTTTCATAGATGTATTGACTATGTGCCGACAATATGTTAATAGTGGGAAACAGTTCTCTCAGGGACTCACCACGTCGCAGACTATATATTGACCTTATTGCTCTTTTTTGAATAGTAAATAATAATATAGAGTCTATGTCAGCAGCACTACCCCACTGCAAAATGCCATAAGACATACTGTGCTTTAGTTTTTTAAACTATAATATTATTATACATTTTTATCGCGAAATTTTGAACGAAACTTGAAGAAAACTTTTATATAACTCGCTTATTCACACAAAGACACAACAAAGCATAGTCGAATTCCGGTAGTTTATTTAAATATAGATCAATGAATATTTGAAAATGTACTTTACATTGTAGTGTAGTTAATTTGTTGTACACAACGCATTATTTTTAACACGTGTACCTACTTTAGTGTATAATTTGTATAGATTAGCACGTGCTTTAGGGTTGTCAAATTGCAATCCGAACTTCCTTACTAATATTATAAATCCGAAAGTAACTCTGTCTGTCTGTCTGGTTGTCTCTTCTTCACGCCTAAACCACTGAAGCGATTTTAATGAAATTTTATACAAAGATAGTCTGAGACCCGAGAAAGGACATAGGATAGTTTTTATCCCGGAAATCCTACGGGAACTAGGGATGGCGATCTAAGATCGATTAATCAGAGAATCGATCTTTTGGACCCAAAGCATCGATTATTTTAATCGATATTAGTATGGATTGAATCGTAACCTGTGCGTTTGATCAAGCGATGATCTTTAGCAAAGTAGAAGGTACGAATTTTCAGTTTTATGTATGTTACTATGTTATATTATTTTCTTTTAAACGCGGGCGAAGCCGCGGGCGAAAACTAGTTTTGAATTTTTTTCCACATTTGATTTCGAAATGTGAAAAAAATACATGATACGTTTAACGCACTACTTTATCGTCACATTTGCAAATAGCAAATTCTACGATGACTAGTGCTACTAGCGTACCTGTGGTCCCGACAAAGGGCGTCCAGAGGAACACCGTGGGGTTTTAGCGGTAGGAGTCTGGCGTATCCTCTCTGCTGCCCCCGCGGCTGAGAGGAACCCTTGCAGGGTTCCCCTCGAAAAAGGTGTTTTTTTTATATTATAGGAGTAAGAGACGAGCTTGCAGTCCCTCTGATGGTAAGTGGCTACTGCCGCCCATGGACATCTGTAATCAACCCCAGATAGGATAAGATATTCCTACCTGAGGTCGGCCACAGATTCGCCGGTACCCCTGAGGACTAAGCCGGAACGCCTCGGAAAAGTATGTCTCCCTTACCACATCCTTCAAACCAGAACACACCTCCATTCGAACGTTTTTAACGACCTTTTAAATTTGAGCAATAAAATTTCAAGTATGACAACCATGCAACATGCACAAATAAACATAACTACACGTAGTGTCGTCACGTGCTAATGACGCCAACTACAAAACGAGTAAATCGGTCTCTCTCGTCGACGGGCGAAATACTTATTAGTTATTAATCGTGATGCGGTAAATACTATTTTATAGTAGTTTTACTTCTTTTGATGTCGTGAGAAGGAAACAATATTAGTGTAACGGTATTGAAACGGAAACGGTTGTGTTACGATAATAATGTTTAGTTGTTATGGATTTATTCAAACTTGATGATACGAATATGATAAAATATGATGTGTTACAGGAATTTTGTAGGATTTTAATATTTTATAATAGTACTAGCTTACATGGCAAACGTTGTGTTGCTATATAAATAAAAAATGTTAAGGGTGAATAACCCTTATCACTTAGGGGTATACAAAATAGATAGTAGCTGATTCTCAGACCTACTGAATATGCATATAAAATTTGGCGAAAGTCGGTAAAGTCGTTTCGGAGGAGTACGGTAACTAACATTGTGACACGAGAATATTATAAATAAGATATATATATTTATGTCTTATTGTTTAGCTCTATACTCTAAATACCTTGACGGATTTTGATCAATGAGGTGTCGTTGGATTCTTTTAAATACAAATAAGTGTCATAGGCTATATTACTTCTTTTTTTACCTTATTTTTAAACAGTTTTTTGTTGTTTTTATAATAATTACTATTATTATTATCGCTTATTATTATAACGTGCATATAAATAACAAATATGTTTCACATATCACGTTATGAGTTTATCTCACTGGTTCACCCATATGAGTAATTAAGGCGATCATTTCAATATAAGACATATGCAAAATGATAATTAATTATATTTATATATAAGGAAGAGTTCATAACAAAAGTTTGTCGCCCTATATAGTGTTTATTTTTATGTTACGCATTCCTGTGTTCCTTTTTTATAATATAGGAGTAGCAGACGAGCATGCAGTCCACCTGATGGTAAGTGGCTACTGCCGCCCATGGACAACTGTATACAACCCCAGATAGGATTAGATATTTCTACTTGAGGTCGGCCACAGATGCGCCCCTGAGGAGTAAGCTGGAACACCTCGGAAAAGTATATCCTTGGGGCCTACCACCATCTTTTAAAAACCATCGTAGTTCAGGAAAGTTTTGTTTCAATATTGCATCGAAATTAATTATTTATAAATTTATAAACAGGTATCCATGGACGACAGTAGCCACTTATCATCAGGTGGACTGCATAATCGTTTGCTGGTTCAGTACAATATAAAAAAGCAGAAGATAGCAGAACTACACTGCTGTTATAGGGCAGAAATAGTTGGTGTGTCAGTTGCCTGATTTATTTTATAAGATTGGAGTAGCAATATTTACCTCAGGTAGGAATCATTTCATCCTATCTGGGGTTAATCGCAGATGTCCGTGGACAGCAGTAGCTTACCATCAGATGGACTCCATGCTCTTCTGCTACTCCTATATTATAAGAAAAGAAACCAACTCCACTTGATGGAATTTTATCACTGCTGTCCATAGATTAGTAAAGATTACTCACTCCTAACAAGAAAATGTACCCAGTTTTGAGAATTGAAATAGTTGCGTAAAAAAGTTTTGCCACGTCTCCGTGCTAAAATGTCCCTAAAATATTTGAAATTATTATTATAAATTATTTAATTATCATGTAAATTACGCAGTATTAGTTATTTATTCGTAAATTTTCTCTAAAAATGTTTTTTTTTGTCAAGAATTCAAAAAAGAACTTATTATAATAAGCCATTTACGGCTTCATTCAATTTCAAGGCGGCGAAGTATCTTTACTAATCTATGCTGCTGTCCATAGAAATATTTCATCAGTGCCAAATAAGATAAGATCCCAACCTAAATTCGGCCACAGACGCAACCTTGAGGACCAAGCAGAAACATCTTAGAAAAGTGTCTCCCTTACCACACCCATCAAACCAGGACACAGCAGCGCTCAACACTGCTGTTATTAGGCGGAGGTGTGGCGGTGGTGCCGCCGGAGTCGTACCACGTTTATAGAGTCCTTGGCACAGTCACCTTGATCCTATCCACCGTTTTACATAAGCGGTCTATTTATAGAGAAGCGAATACGCTGTACGCCTCGGCGTGTGCCGGCGGGAGTTTAAAATAACCTTTTGAACACTACTCAAAGAAATTTGTTTAATATATCGTGCGTTTTATAAGTTAATAGTATAAGTTGTGTATTAACTTCACCTGTATGTATGTTACGGAATCTTTGAACTCGATTTTTACATACTTTGCAGTACTCATAGATAAGTATAGATATCTCACCGCCTTGTAATTGAAGGAAGCTATTAAATGGCTTAAACAGCTGACAATTCTGTTAGCCGTTTAATGGCTGTCATGGTGTAATTTACGCGGAACAATGCCGACATGCGCAGTTAGGTGGTGCAAAAACACGAAGTCGAAGAAAAAGGACGGAGAAATATCGTTTCATTCGTAAAAGATCTGAAAACTACATTTTTTTAATATTTTTCAAACACGAAAATAGATGACAGTGACAATTTCAATTGTCAAAACTGGTTACATTTTCTTTTTAGGAGTGAGTAATCTTTAGTAATCTATGGCTTCACCTGTAGGTATGTATGTATGTATGTATCTGGGTATGTAACGGAGACTTTGAACTCTTTTTACGGTCTTAGAACGGTCATATTTATTATATTTTTGAACAGTACGCGAATCAAGGACCGATTACAATTAATTAAAATTACAATGACAATTGATGAAAATGGCGTATTTTTTTATTTTTGACCTATTGTTTATAATGTATGAAGTAGCACACAAGCATGCAGTCCATCTGATGTTATAGTCCGCGCCAAACTACTAGTCCGCTCTGAAGTTGTTGCGAGCAGGTGTAGTCATACAATTTCCTATGGCGACGCGATTCATTTCTACATTCAGGGCGGACTAGCAGTTTTACGCGGACTATACTACAGAATGACTTCAGAAGACTAAATGGGGACGTCTTGTATAACAAATTAACAACAGTGTAAAACACCGCTGTATTTGAAGGGTGTGGTAAGGAAGATGACAAAATATAATTACCATTAGTCAAACTACATGCTCGTTCACTATTTCTATGCTATAAAAAGTTAGGAGGTTAGGACATAATGCTTTGGCGGGATTTTTTCACAGATACTTAAAAATATATGACATTATGATTTGTTGGTATTTTTTTACAGATTAAACATATATGACATTATGATTTGGCGGGATTTTTTACAGATTAAACATATATGACATTATGATTTGGCGGGTTTTTTTTTTCACAGATACTTAAATATTTCTTTGTATAGATAATAATATTTTTTCTTTGTTCCAGGGCAACAAGATGACATAAAAAATAGCTGAGAAGTCGCTGATTGTAATATAAAAACAAATGTAATTTCTTCTGCTTTTAAGATATAAAAACAATAAAATTGTTTTATTTACGAATGCAAAAAATAGCTAATATTTCTCCTATAAAATATTAATTTACTGTATTATAATAAAATCTGTTATAAATAAAATGTAATATAATGTTGAAACAAAAAAAGAATTTGCACGACTCATGATGCGAAGCAGAGAGTGCTTTACGATCGAAAAATTTTTTTCGCTTCATTTTGGCGGCTATTTTTATTATTATAGCCTTGATAGTTCACGGAATCAAGATATTTTGCATACTATTGTCGAGATAATTTAATGGAGATTAATTCCATACTTTTTAAAAATTGATTTACTGCAATAGAATTGGAAAAAACACCAAAATAGGTCAAAAAAATTTCCTGTCCGTCATGTGTGAAACCTGAAAACACTGTAACTTGTGGAAAAATCCATCATTTGAGTTAATTTTTTTTTTAATTCTAATCGACGATTCGTCGGTCACTGAATTACTAAGTTTTTTTTTTATATTTCATAATTAAATGAGCATTATGAGTCGTGTACTTTTGGATTTTCCAAACTTTTTGTTTATTTAAAACGAGATAAAATAATTAAAACTGTTTTTGAAAATGGAAGGTGATTGTTAAAGGAGATTATTTTAAATTGATTTTTTTCTGACAGTTCGAAATTCGAATCAAGTTTTATTGTCTGTGCGCAAATATCATTCCATTTTGGGCGATGTCAAATGTATGAATATTACTTTAAGTGTAAGTATTTAAAAGTTTAAACTAGATAAAATATTCTGTTCCAATAAATATTTTAACTCCATTTGTGTTTTTTCTTTTCCCACATTACCAGATAACAAAAGAACAAATGATCAATGCTGAGTTTGACAATATCAGTTCACCTGATGGTAAGTGGCTACTGCCGCCCATGGACATCTGTAATCATCATCATCATCAACAACCCATTACTGTCCCACTGCTGGGCACGGGTCTCCTCTCAGAATGAGAAGGATTAGGCCATAGTCCACCGCGCTGGCCAAGTGCGTATTGGTAGGCTTCACATACATTTGAGATTTATTTTTTATAAATCTCTCAGGTATGCAGGTTTCCTTACGATGTTTTCCTTCACCATTTAGAAAGTGATAATTAATTTCTAATACGCACATAACTTTGAAAAATCAGAGGTGCGTAATCATCTGTAATAAACCGCAATGAAGATAAGATTCCTATCTGAAGTCGGCCACAGATGCTCTGCTACTCCTGAGGGCTAAGCTGGAATGCCTGGGAACAGTAGGTTCTGATTTGAAGGGTGTTGGATGGCAGACACCCTTCAAACCAGAACACAGCAGCGCCTAACACTGCTGTTATTAGACAGATGTGGCGGTGGTGCAGCCGGAGTCCAACCACAAAGGGTTCTACCATCTTCAACAATCGTCAGTGTTAGTGAGTCGCCGTTGATTCACGCGTTGACATTGCTTAATGGACTAGCATGCAGCCCACCTGATGGTAAGTGGCTACTGCCGCCCACCTGAGGTCAGCCACATATGCGCCGCTACCCCTGAGGACTAAGCTGGAACACATCTGAAAGGTCTGTCTCCCTTACGACACCCTCCAAACCGGAACACAGCAGCGCTTAACACTGCTGTTATAAGAAGGTGTGGCGGTGGTGCAGCCGAAGTTCAACCACAGAGGGTTCTGCCACCTTTTAACCTGGCTGCTATAAAAAAGCGTTGCAACTGCCGAGCATCCAGGAACGTGTAATTTATTACGTAATTTGTATATATAATAATCTTTTATTTCGGATATGTTCATAGATGGGTTAGTAACAATTTCACTTATATAACTAGTGTTAGTAACAAATACACGAATCAGTAATATGACCATGAATAACTATGACCTAATACTAATAATCGTAATGTGCGTCGGGGTAAACTATTCGCCGTTCCGGGATGCAGATTGGTGTTAGTCAGTGAGACACCGTTGATTCGCGCGTTGACTTGCTTAGTGGTGTCCTGACTTTGGATACCAGCATTGACCTGTTTTACACGGCACCTGCTGTATTTCGTAGAACAGCTAGCTATGTTCAATCACTTGCTAATTCTTGTAAAACTAATTGAACGCATTAGGTTAAGAAAATCTGTAATGTTTAGTTAGTATTTCGATGTAAAAAATATAAATAAATAAATGATGAGCCTGTGGAGCAACTACGTTCACAACGGACTGCTGAGCATGGGTCTCTTTCTCTGGAGAAAACCTGGATTGTACTTCACGGCGGAGAAGTGGGTAGGTGGCCAACAGTCACATGATTTAAATCGCCCCTAAGACTTTCGACGCGGATTAACGGTTGCTACTCAATGATACAAATTATGTGCGTATTAGAAATTCATTATCACTTGCTAAAACGGTGAAGGAAAACATCGTGCATGCACCTGCATACCTGAGTGATTTATAATAAAAAATATCAAATATATGTGAAGTCCACCAATACGCACTTGGCCAGCGCGGTGGACTATGGCCTAATCCTTCTCATTCTGAGAGGAGGCCCGTGCCCAGCAGTGGGACAATAATGGGTTGATGATGACTCAATGATAATCACATCGAAAGCTCTACATGGCGTCATCACTGAATGATCTGAAAACTAAATTCCGTTACATTTTTGAGACTAACATGTGATTACCAAATTCTACTACATTTTTCAAATTCACATGTGATTTTAATACCATAAGAGATGTAAATCAGATAATATTTCGCCTTTATCAAAAGATACGCACGGAATTTTATAAGATTTCTCAAATCTTGCTATTTTTATCATTGATGGTGCATTTCATACCTACATTTATTACATAGTAGGACTAGCTAATGCTTGAAATGTGACGTCATTAATCACTATCGCCCATAAAATTGATATTACAACGTAGTATTTTATTTATAGAGTATTTTACTACTAAAGTGTAGTGGTGCAATACAGGCAGAGTAAAATAATATAACACAGGTAATTGTGTGAAAGCTTTACAGGTATAGTCCGCGCCAAACTGCTAGTTCGCTCCGAAGTTGTTGCGAGCAGGTGTAGTCATACAATTTGCTATGGCGACGCGATTAATTTATATACAGAGCGGGCTAGCAGTTTTATAATTTTTATTTAACTTTCATTGTAATAATAAGTTCTAAGCATAGATTAGTAAAGTTACTTCGCCGCCTTGAAATTGAATGAAGCCACAAACGGCTTATTAGTAAGTTCTTTTTTTTTAATTCTTGACAAATAAAAACATTTTTAGAGAATATTTACGAATGATAACTAATACTGCGTAATTTACGTAATAAATAAATAATTATTTCAAATATTTTAGGGACATTTTAGCACGGAGACGTGGCTAAACTTTTTTACGCAACTATTTCAATATTTTCAAGTCTCAAAACTGGGTACATTTTCTTGTTAGGAGTGAGTAATCTTTACTAATCTATGGTTCTAAGTAAGACACAGTCAGTACGTATCCGCCCATTAATCGCAATTGTAAAAAAATATGTACATCACTAATACCATCCATTGATAGAATTATTGTTTATCGATAAAATTGGGGCGGATGTTGTTCCATTGGGAATGACATGCCCGTCCACACACTTGCTAATCCGTTACAGTTATACTGACAACCCTTTTGTCGTGTCCATATGGTTGGCCGTTGCCGCAAACTCTGAACCTCGACAAACGTTTGGCTTTATCAAAAGCTACACAAGTCAAATGTTCTATCCACATGTTTGAATTTGTGATGGTTCGGCAGGCACACATGGCATACGGATAGTGCGAATTTAACGACTTTCGACGAACACTTTTGGATGGTTAAAAGTGGTAGAACCTTTTGTGTTTCGACTCCGGCGGCACAACCGCCACACCTATTTCTACCTAATAACAGCAGTGTTAGGCGCTGCTGTGTTCCGGTTTGAAGGGTGTCGTAAGGGAGACAGACCTTTCAGATGTGTTCCAGCTTAGTCCTCAGGGGTAGCGGCGCATATGTGGCTGACCTCAGGTGGGCGGCAGTAGCCACTTACCATCAGGTGGGCTGCATGCTAGTCTGCTACTCCATTATTATAAAAAAACACAGAGACGTCCCCTTACCTCTACACTCCATAAAGACTATAATTTTGTGGCCGACAAAAAGCACCCTCTGAACGTTGCGTTCCTGGCAGCTGCTCATCTTACCAACCTAGTTACAACACTGTAACGGTTTACAAAAAAATTATACGCAAAATAATTTTGGACTACAAATAGTTGAGGTTTGTTTTAATGCAATTCTATTAACTGCTCTAATCACCAAAATTTTACAAATTTTTATCTTTTTTTACTCATAGGGAATAGAGAAGTTCACAATGTCTATTTCGGCAAGTATGAAGGATTTTCGAACTATAATTTACTGCTTACAGCTGAACACTATCATCAGATTCCCCAAATGAAATAGTTTTCCTAACCAGTCTTTGAAAACTTGAGGGCGAAAATTCAAACCTTGTCAGGACCGTTCATGACCCTAAATACAATTCTGCGAAGTAAAATCTATAAGAATAAGAAATAACCAACTATAGAAGACACGAGTGACCCAGAAAGACCTATCAAAACGAGGTTACTGCGATCAATACGAACCAAAGTAAATCGTTCACTTACAGTGTTAACATTAACATCACTAATTCAGAATGCTGAATGGAGCCTAAACGCTAAAATAATAAAGGTAATCAATGTACTCATTACTGTCCCATCCACAAAGGTAACAAAAAACGCGTGTATGGCCAACTTCAATTACAGATTACAGACGTCCTTTATCACACACACACACACACACACACACACACACACACACACACACACACACACACACACACACACACACACACACACACACACACACACACACACACACACACACACACACACACATACACACACTGTGTAATACTTTAAATATTTGTAACCAATGTTTTTCTATGTACAATGATAAAAAGGGCTCACCTAACTCAAGCAAGTTTATATATAAGAAAAAACATGGTGGAGAAATAATTTTTTTTTTGTTTTTTCTTTAATATGTGGACTCGTTGACTATTTCGTATGACTATTTCATTAACATTACTTATTATTTGTGATTTTAATCAAATACTTATTATCACTTCGTAATCATACCCTCAAATCTAGACGGCAAATAAAGTTTGACCCAATGACATTTTATACTTTATTTATTATGTCTATTATTTATTGTGGCTATGGTTTAACCGAAAAAAAACATTTCAAAGCCTTAAACGCCCATAAGTTATATAAAAATCTGTTGATCTTATACTGATAAGTGGTAATTGCAACTGTTGCCCATGGATATCTATAATCAAACCCAAACAGGATTAGAGTCTACTTAAGATCAGCCAGCTACAAACGCGTTGCTACTGAAGACTAAGTTGGAAAGTCTCGTCTTCTTCACGAAACCTTTCTAAAAGAGTAGGTACAGCAGCGCTACACTGCTGTAATGGTGTTATGAGGCAGAAATCCATAAACATCAATACATATAGCCTTCATTTAAACAGAAATAGGTTTGGCACTCATAAAAACACGAGTACTACCGTTTTAACAATATATTTTAGACAATAGAGATTTCAAGTACAATGTCTGGGCATCACGTGGAAGGTTACATAAGTAAGGGCAGAGTCAAATTGTGTCCCATTTAGCGCGGGAACGCACGCGTGTTGGCGGGAAGCCAATGTTACGCACAGATTATCTAGTTATATTATGTAGTGCAAGGTTAGGACGCAGGTCAAAGATGTTACATAAGTTGTGTGCCATAGACAATTTTTCTTTGTTTGACGTGTGACATTGACGTTTGGTAATGCATAGATTAAAAACGAAATAAATAAACGCAGTAGTGCAAGACATTATCGTAGGTGATATTAGGTTGGCGGAAGGGCTGTATCAAATACAGAATTTTATAGCGCAGTGGACTGGCTTGAGGTCTTCTCACTTTGAAAGGAGACTGTGCCCAAGAGTGGAACAGTAATGATTATATCACTATAACAACGATTACAACAATAGACGACTTTTTTCTTTTTGGTCATATCGGTTTAAGGCGCCATGGTTTCCATTTTCGATGCCCGGCTAGACATTCATCTGAATTATGTATTTCGATGTCAGTTCTGGATCTGGGTATATGTGTATTCTTATTTGTGCATCCTCGCATACACGACACCGAGGGAATCCTACAAGAGCTGTAAATGTCCGTCGGGATCGCGGACGAGTTAGACTAGGAAACCCGTGGTCCCGACAAAGGGCGTCAGGTAGGAATCTGGCGTTGAAGGGTTTCCCCAAGTAAAGGGCTCAGGATGAGAAGGCCAATTGCGGTTTGAAAGACCTCATATATCCTTGAAAACCATTTTTAATAATCTCTCAGGTATGTAGACGTTTTCCTTCGCCACTTAAAAAATTAGAGGTGCTTGGAATTCGTACCTTCGACCCCACAATTCACAAATATTATTTCACAAAATTAAATAATTATGTTTACCCAAAAATATAGGCCCTTTCACAAGATCTTAGAAAAAATAGTTTAAGAATAGAAAAAATAGCTTAAGAATAAGATTTTTATCCTCAGTTGACGACTCAATTTCAAATAAATAATTTACATTTTTACCACGCTTTTATTAGCTTGACTTGTATGTATGTAACGAAATCTCTGAACTCGATTTTTACCTAGTATGAACGTTCCGATAATTTTAAAATTTTGAACACTTATGAAGAATGATAATACACGATTTTAATAATTTTATCCCATTCTCCTCATTAGGATCGTCAGGAATCAGGATAAGAGATTTTCCTTGTGTGATTTTAGCATGGTTTTTAGTTTTTAAACTATAATTATTATTGTTTTAAATTAAAATGACCAAATGAATATATCCAACACATTATCATAATGTACTCTGAAGTAACTTATCTATTTTGTTACATTTGTGATAAAAATATGATCCCCACATAAGATAGCTAAAATATTTTTACTGTCTGATAACTTAGAAAGATACTGCTAGCACCTTTTGATTTCATTTGACTTAAACACATACTTAAGTAAGGTTTTCTTTATAATATAGAAGTAGCAGACGAGCATGCAGTCCACCCGATGGTAAGTGACTACTGCCGCCCATGGACATCCGTAATCAACTCAGATAGAATTAGATATTCCTACCTGAGGTTGGCCACAGATGCGCCGCTACCCCTGAGGACTTAGCTGGAACGCCTCGGAAAAGTCTGTCTCCCTTACCACACCCTTCAAACCAGAACACAGCAGCGCTTAACACTGCTGTTATAACAGAAATAGGTGTGGTGTTGGTGCCGCCGAGTCGAACCACAAAGGGTTCTACCACCTTCAAAAGAAAAATCTGTTTCAAATCCTTCGCCTTGAAACACACTGTGGTAACTTAAATGGTGATCAGTAAAACGATGACAGTCTACGAATTTTATACACAAACAAACCAACATTTTTATATAAGACTTACGTAAGATAATATAGGTAGGTGACTAGTATATTTACGGTACAGTTACCTTGTGATAACTCTTATCAATGAAGTTTATTCTTCAAACTACACTTTATTATTAAAGTATTCTATCTATCTTGTATTAGGTTTTGTACGTAATTCTCTGACGACCAGTAATTTGTTCTTAAAACACTCCTTCAATTTTTTTACTTGAAGTAGTGAATGAACCTATTTATTTCACCTGATAAAAGTCACTGTCGATTATGTATCGATGTCGATTATTAGTACATCTGTAACCAAGTCCACTCCACTCCTATTACAGATGTTTAGCCACTCCTGATAACTCTAAGATGATCACTCACTCGCTCCTAAGATGGTAGTGTTGTTCGATTTGATGTTATAGCGGCCACCGTTGTACATACTCTGTAAAAATGTAAGTTTCTATCGATTAAGTTTCAGGAGATAGAGCCATGTGACAGATGGACAGACAGCGGAGGCTTAGTAATAGGGTTTTTACCCTTTGGGTACGGAACCTTAAAATGGCATCAGAAGACTTGGATAGGAAGAAAAGGTTTTTTAATTGTAATTCTGTCAAACCGTAACAAAAAATCGTAATTTAAACTTTTTCTCGGAGCCTATGCTCAGAACTATCATTTTGCAAATACTAGGTACGTATTCTTCGTTAAGGTCCCCGCCAAACTGCTAGTCCGCTCTGAAGTTGTTGCGAACAGGTGTAGTCATACAATTTGGAATTTTGGACTAGCTTTACGCAGACTATATACTACAGAATATAGACTGAAGTATGAATCTATATTTAGCTTGATCGATTCTGCAGCATAGATACAAGTAACCCACTGGCCTACACCTGTGTATATAGTAAGTAAGTACAACGTCACGACGCGACACGATGCTAACGATTACGTCGAATCTGATAAACATTTTGTCACATAAGTGGTTAGGCTGCGTTCACAATAATAAATGGTTCTTTTGAATAAGTAACCATAGAAGTGTTGTTTTTTATTATTTTCAAGTGTGTGCAAGATCCATAGATTAGTAAAGATTACTCACTCCTAACAAGAAAATGTACCCAGTTTTGAGAATTGAAATAGTTGCGTAAAAACGTTTTGCCACGTATCCGCGCTAAAATGTCCCTAAAATATTTGAAATAATTATTTATTTAGTATGTAACTTACGCAGTATTAGTTATTTATTCGTAAATTTTCTCTAAAAATGTTTTATTTAGCAAGAATTCAAAAAAAGAACTTACTAATAAGCCGTTTGTGGCTTCATTCAATTTCAAGGCGGCGAAGTATCTTTACTAATCTATGGCAAGATGTTAAGTTTTTTTTCTTAATTTAACCTAACGATAAGGCAGACGGGCTACCTGATGGAAAGCAGTCACCGTCGCCTATGGACATTTGCAACACCAGAGGAGTCGCCAATGCATCGTCGGCTTTGAAGGTGAGCTCTTTTTGCATCCCTCTTGAAGAGCCCCATGTCATAGTCCTGAGGAAATACCTCAGGAGGAAGTTCATACCACATTTTGCACTTACGCGGAAAAATAACTGTGCAAACCGAACCACTTTCAAGTGCTGATGATTTTGTTACATAATTTGTGTGTATGTGTTCCTGAGTTATCCATCATACCTTGAAACACTGAAAAGCCGTCTATAATAAATGACACAACAAAACAAATATTTCATTGACAAGGCCATTAGCCTAAAATAAAAGCACAGTAAATATACCCTGCCAAAAACTTAACTTCCCGTTCCATCGTATTAAATTTGGCACGGCGCGTTACTCGATGGATTCCTTCAAATTTATCCTACTTTTGAGGTAGTTTTGGCGCCAGCACTTTTGGCAACGGAGAATGTGACATAACAAAGATGTTACGGAAGATTTCAAGGAATTTACGTAGATTACTAACTTGTACTTTACAATTTACTTATTTATTTCTTTGACATTAATATTATAAGAATTTTCTTTTTTTTTATATAGATTTATAGTTGGTAAATAGATTATATATAAATATGTTACTTAATTAGATCCATTCACTACAATAAACATCATAAAAATATGAATAAAAGAAAGTAATTCTTATAATATTCATGTCAAAGAAATAAATAAGTATTTTTTACAATTTTATTAGAGGTGGTAGATTTCTTTGTAGGTCGATTTCGGAGATACCACGCCACACCTACTTCTCTCTAATAACAGCAGTGTTAAGCGCTGCTGTGTTCTGGTTTGAAGGGTGTGGTAAGGGAGATATACTTTTCCGAGACATTCTAGCTTAGTCCTCAGGGATAACGGCGCATCTGTGGCCTACCTCAGGTTGGAATCTGGTCGTATCTGGGGTTGATTGCAGATGTCCATGGACGGCCGTTAAATAAATAATTATAGTCTATCCAGGCTTTTGACCTTCCGTGCTTTTGACCAGTGCATCGTTCCTGTCATGACGTATGGAGCGGAGACTTGGACCCTCACTAGCCAGCACATCACCAAACTCCAAGTTGCGCAACGAAAAAACCTAATACTAAAACCTATACCCAGCATTGGATGAATAATGGTTGAAGAAGAAGACGAAGAACTCTCTCTAGGATTTGTAACCAACCTCCTCACAATATATTTTTGATGTTAAACATCTATAGCCGCACGTAAAACCGATTTCTGGCGTGGCGACGCATGCCGTAAAAGCAACACTATCAGATAGTGGAATAATATAGAGGGTGTATTTTTTTTTCAAAATGAGCTCGTTCGATTCCTGGCTAGGGAAAAAGTTATTTTAAAAAAGTAATGATGCAGTTTTAGTTTTTATCAAAATCGGCCTCGTAACTTCTTTCAGCATTTTTCGCTAATCCTTATAGTTTCGGATTTGGCCCTGAAGGCCCGTTTGAATAATTCACCCTGTATATATACAGTCTATATGCAGTAGTGTGTACGGTATGGCGACGCGTCGCCATGCGCAATCGAATTCAATAAATAGTCATCGTTATCTGGAAAAAAATCGTAATATTTTATTTTATCATTATGACATATTTAGTTCCTATCACAATATGTTCTTTTCTGCATATTACTTTTACAAAATAATGTCGATGTTTCACATCTGCCAGGCGTCCCGTGACGACTCACATTTTTTTTTAATCTAGTATACATTGAACATAAAATAGTTTTCATATACCTATCGTCATAGTGAAGGTCGTCCCTTCGTCGACCATTGGGATTTACTAGTATATTATTATTATCATGTCGCCCCCAAAAGATCCGGCACTTTCGCTCCCGGCATGCTTCGGGCGTCATCATCAAAGGAAGGGGATGGGGGGAAGGGTTGCAGCTGATGCATGGAACTATGTTTTTGATGATTGACGGGCGGGGGAGAGGGCAACAGCTAGCTATTGTTACAGCGAGAGACAATTAGGAAATTTTTAGTTGCCTGGTAATACCACTATTAAAGCCCTTTCTTCAATGGTATCTACCTTTCGCGGGGCGTGGGAGAGAACAACTGTCCCTTCTATTGTTCGAGCGAGAGACAACTAAGATTTTTTAGTTGCCTGGGAATACCACTATAAAATTCCTATCTTCAATCGACTAAAATAGACATTACTTTCCTCTCGCCACGTGTAAACCCACCGTTACATAATTATATCTGCACATATAGTATTAATGTATATAAGTGTACACGTAATATGATAAGCGCCAATGCGGCATTGTGCCCAACACAGTTGCTAAGTACATTCTACGAACTTGTAACGCGGTTCCGTTTGGCCACGTCGGTAACCCATTTCTCATTACTGGCTCACTTCTAACACGGGTTTATTTTTAAAATAAGAAAGGTTTAAATATAGGTTAAGGTTAGGTTAGGAAATTAAGAAAGGTTAGGTTTTGAAGGTGGTTGTCCCTGTAGTTCTGGGACTAGAATAGGGCTACGGTATCCCCTGCGTGTCGTAAGAGGCGACTAAAAGGGGGCTTCCGGGGTTGCGGACGGCAAGAGTGGGAGCTCGAACCGTCCAGTATGCTACCCCGGGAAGGACGGCGGTATGTATGGTCGCATACCGTCGTAATCACCAGATGTTGTGGGAGGAGCGAGCTGTATATAAGTAACGTAATATGATAAGCGCCAATGCGGCTTTGTGCCCAACACAGTTGCTAAGTACATTCTACGAACTTGTTACGCGGTTCCGTTTGGCCACGTCCATAACCCATTACCCATTACTGGCCCACTTCTAACATGGGTTTTTTTTAAATTAGAAAGGTTTAAATATAGGTTAAGGTTTGTAAAAGAAACATCTCGTGTGTAGTACATATTTATTCAATGATCACATCAGATTCCACTAATACATTTATCTAACACTATCTTAATTCCAACGTTACTTCTGTCTTTAATTAACATTTCCTGGTTTGCTTTATTCCACATTTAACACAATATATTATTTATATTTATTCTAGTCACCGTAATGTATTTTTCTCCCGCCCCAACTACCTACCTTTTAAACACTGACAGTGACAACCATTTTTCTTTTCTTAGTTCGACATGTCACAATTATCAGACCCCTATATATATACTCTATGCCTATAGATATACTCTATGCCTATAAGGTTTTATTATAAAATTGTTTAAAATTAATTATTAAATTCGGAAATCATGACAGGTTAGGTTAGGAAATTAAGAAAGGTTAGGTTTTGAAGGTGGTAGAACCCTTTGTAGTTCGACTCCGGCACCACCACCACCACACTTATTTCTGTTATAACAGCAGTGTTAAGCGCTGCTGTGTTTGGTTCGAAAGGTGTGGTAAGGGAGGCATGCTTTTCCAAGCGTTCCAGCTTAGTCTTCAAGGGTCTGCTACTCCTTTATTATAATTAGACGGTCTTAAAATAACTTTCAAAATTTTAAAAACATTTGTTTTGAAAATATTGACAGACGATTCAATTCTATATAAGTGCATGTATAAATACGTATGCTATATAAATATGCAATCTGTGACGATTTTACTCGTGACATTCTAATACTGTCACTTTTAATGTCCGCTATTAATAACCTATCCATTCTTTGCCTACCAAAAATCGAAATTTCAGAATTTGTCTGCAGAAAGTATAATATGTCATTGTTGCAAAAATTATTTTTCGATCTTTAGTAAGCAAAACATTGGATAGACTATCCTTCATTAATTGATTATCTATCGTATCCTAAATTTAAAGACAGAAATAGTAGGACAGTTTTGAACAGAAATAGTAACGTTTTGAACAAACGCAAATTTACAATGAAACTGTAGCTTCAAAATCCAAATTAGCGTTACTTGTGCTATGTACACACACATAATTAACCCTGTATCGTTTGTGCCATGGACACACAAAGACAAATACACAAACACCCAGACCCAGAAACAGAAACCTAAATTACTCATTTAGATTTGTGTCTGGCCGGGGATCGAACCCGGGACCCTCTGCGCGTCAGACCGGTATGGTGTACCACCACGTGGCCACGAGGGTCGTCAGATAATACACAAACACCAAGACACACACATCTTTAGAAACCCCTAGAAAGGCCAATGTACTCTTCCGTGCGGTTTCTATGACCCGTAGCGAGAGTCAAGATCATAAGTGTCCTCGGAAAGATTGTAAATTTGCGCCTCCGAAATATATTTTAGGAAGAAGAGAAACAATACATACATTCTTAAAGTTATATATTTAAACGGTACGCAGTATTTGAAACTTACGAGTAGCTTCTCAAACGAGGATCCAAGATTCGAATCCCAGAAAATAAATTCCTTCGTAGTTCGGCTTTTATCGGGACCATGGGTACGCTCACAGCTCATATCTAAAAACAAATACAGGTCTGTGGGTACGCTAAAAGTACTCGTCCGCGGTACCGACGAATAGAACTACTTACCGATAATAAAGAGGACACAAAGAACGAATTTTTTTTATTAACTGAAAAATATTTACAATTATAACTAAACTTATAGAAAATTAAATATAAGAAAATAAACTATAAGTAAATATAAAACAACTTATTTACAAAATTTACATATATACAAAAATGAAAAACAATAATATAAAAACAAAAACACTACCATAAAAAATTGTCACCATCACTGTCTTTGGGCGAGGTTCCCAAGACGCTGGCAGCATTTCCTCTCTGAATTGCTATACCAATTCTTTGAGCAAAATGCATGCCAGCTCTCGGGTCCCCAGAGACGTCGACCAAACGAGTTGACAGCTGTACCGATAATTAACTTATTACAGATCGTAGTAAAATTGAGTGTGCATATTTAATCATTGTGGTGTGTATAATGGGTTGTATACTCATTTAATTATAGTAGTTTTCCTTTGTAAACAATATCAGACAGTTGCTAGACGGACAATTAAATGACGTCATATTTCTTGTTATTTTTTTATAGCATTGAAATAGCATTTTTTACAACATTGAAATAGCAAATTAGCATGTAGTTCACCTGATAGGTGGCTCACCGTATGGACATCTGTTACCAACTCAATATGGAACAGGTTCTGCCAGAAGGTGCGTGAAGTCTACCAATACGCACTTGGCCAGCGCGGTGGACTACGGCCTAATCCTTCTCATTCTGAGAGGAGACCCGTGCCCAGGAGTGGGACAGTAATGGGTTGATGATGATGATTCTAGTCCCGAAAGTACAGAGACAGGAGTAGAGGTACCCAGCCAGTCTACTGATTCTACCTTTCAAATAAAAGTAAATATCTTCGAAAACCTCTTGTTTGACACTGGCACAAGTCTCTAGAAAAGATTATTGAGTGAAATACTAAATACCTAATACTGCGATTCAACCTTGAGAGGCACTGAGCAGCGTTACATAAGTTATATAACGAATTATATTGAGCGTTGGATGTACTCGCTGATGTGTCTTGAAATATTGAGACTGAAATATACAGGAGAATCATAATTTTTTAGAAATTTAGGAACTCTTGGTGGTCATATTTTAGCGGCACCACCGCCATACCTATTTCTACCTAATAACAGCAATGTTAAGCTCATCGGACGCCCGGGGCAGGCATATCAAATATTACAAGCTTTTACAAACGTCTACAAGGAAACTTGTAGCCATTTGGAGGCCCCCTGGGACCAGAGGCCCCCCTTAATCCGTCACTAAGTGAATGAGTATGCACTCTACCTGGTGGTAAGTGGCAACGGCCGCTCATGGACATAAATTGGACAGTTTGCATTTGATTGCAGACGTCCACAAACGGTATTGACGCACACATATATGCTCGTTTGCTATTTGAATTACAAAAAAATAGACATTGAAAGTGGTACATCCCTTTGTGGTTCGACTCAGGTGGCACCAACACCACACCTATTTCTGTTATAACAGCAGTTAAGCGCTGCTGTGTTCTGGTTTGCACGGTAAGGTAAGAGAGACGTACTTCCCAGGCGTTCCAACTTAGTCCAGTTATCGCAGACTTCAAGTAGTTAGGTCGCTAATCTTATCTAAAGTTAATTACAGATGTCCGTGAACGATAGTGGCTTATGGATAGACAGCTTGCTCGTTTGCTAATTCCAAATTATATACAAAAATACATAACCGAATTCTATGTCACTACAAAGTTGAAAATAATTTAAATATATGTTGGTTTAGTACTTAGTCTGAAGTCGGCGCTCAATATATTTCGTTGATGGAACAATATGTAAACCGTCTTCAATATGACTAGTTTTTTGAATTCGGTTAATAATATATTAAATCTGAATTTCAGGTAATATTATAGTATCAAAAATTCAGATTTTCCACCAGTCTTATCTTATTAAGGAAATGTTTATCAAACACAAGGATACTTAGTGTTTGATAAACATTTCCTTATAATGTCAAAGATATAGATTTATAAGATTTATAACTATAAAACAATCGTGTAATAAAGTATTCGGTCAAAAAATATTTTCAAATTAAACTAGTCAGTATGTGAATTTCATTCACTGGTGTTGGAGGTCAAAAGTTTAAATACAACTACTTAACAAAAAATATGAATTACTATCCATTCGTGTTATTTACGTACTATACTATTGACCCATTATTAGATATAAAAGGCGCAAGAAAACTTATTTTACTAAAATGAATTCCATATTATCAATTACCTACCCAAATGCATTCCATACAGGCTTACGGGCAAAAACACAAAAATCTAACACAAATTACATATTACCTACTATTTTTTTTGTAATATAAGAGTAGCAGACGAGCATGCAGTCCACCTGATGGTAAGTGACTACTGCCGCCCATGGACACGTGTAATCAGCCCCAGATAGGATTAGATATTCCTACCTGAGGTCGACTACAGATGCGCCGCTACCCCTGAGGACTAAGCTGGAACGCCTCGGAAAAGTCTGTCTCCCTTACCACACCCTTCAAACCGGAACACAGCAGCGCCTAACACTGCTGTTATTAAGTAGAAATAGGTGCGGCGGTGGTGCCGCCGGAGTCGAACCACAAAGGGTTCTACCACCTTCAAACCTTTCACTATGTATTATATCACTGTCCTAATTTTAACTATCACTACTTAGGTACGTATTATTACAACAGTTCCTTACAAAAAAACTTATAGAGTCAATGTACCTTGTATTTCTTCCAAAAGAACTGTTACTACTGAAAAGATAGGTATTCTACAAAAGTGGTCCACCGGCTAGCCAGATGCACAGGCTTAAAGGTAAAAACACAAAAATTTAAGCACCAATTACATAGTATCTGTTCTGTTCTAATTTTAACTATCACTATTTACGTTTTATAACAACAGTTTCTTACAAAAAACTTCGAGTCAATGTACCTATTACCTTGCGAAAGAAGTTATTACAGACAAGATAAGTACTGTACAAGAGTGGCTCGCCGGCTCGCCGAATCGATCGAACTTTGTGGCAGCCGCTGCCAACATTTGTGGCTACATTCACTAGCAAACACCCAAGTATGACTGCGACTGTTATGCAACCATTTCAAGTTATATCTGCGTTTTAGCTTGCCACAGCGTTTTATAACAAAAACGAGAACAATGGATGCATTTATCAAATCCGAAATAGCTAAAAAATTAGACATAATCGTACAAGTTGAAGTAAAAACTAATTTTTAAAACTATTACGTTTGTTTTGTTTTTTTATATACTGTTGAAGTAGCACGCAATCTTCCTGATGGTAAGTGGTCACTACCGCATGAACATCTGTTAATCTCTAAATATATATAACTCAAAGGTGACTGACATAGTGCTCTATCAACGCACAGCCCAAACCACTGGACGGATCAGGCTGAAATTTGGCATGCAGGTAGATGTTATGACGTAGGCATCCGCTAAGAAAGAAAAGGATTTTGATCAATTCTACCCCCAAGGGGATAAAATAGGGGATGAAACTTTGTATAAATCTTCTTAGTTAATAATATTACTTCGTAACGCAAGCGAAGCCGCGGGCAAAAGCTCATAACTCCATATAATAGTAACAGATTCTACCTTTAGGTATCGACTTTAGTTGATCACAGATACGTTGCTCCTGAAAACTAAGATGTTCTTTCTTTAATTTTCCAAAAACGACGAAATTGGTGTTTAATTACTACTACCCACAAATCCAAATACTGTTTCGTAGAACTTGTTATAAACTTGGCGAATTTGTAAACAAACTTTCAACCCTATATAAACCTTTCAGGGATGGATTATTGAAAAATCCTTCTTAAGTTAGTGCCCTTCGTCATAAAAGGAACATTTTGAGACTTTACTCTTCCATCTTCATTTGTGACGTATCGGGAGAGGTGCCGGTCGACCGAAGAAAACCTTCCAATGTTCTTATCTTTCAAATGCGTATATTTCCATAGAAGCTCAGAATTCGACTGTACATAGTCCGCAAATCGGACCTATATTTATACCCCGAATTAAGGTACGGAACGCGCGACAGGTCTCACTAGTAATATGCCTCTGTAGGCCAATGGCGTGCGAGCATATACCCATCTCGCTTCACGCGTCTCTTTCTGTCTTTCGGACCTGTCGCGACGTGTCCAAGGATAATTCGGGGTTCACAAGGTTACAAGGTTATAATGGTGACACGTGTAACTGGCACGTGTAACTGACACGTGTAACTCTTTTCGTTACTATTTATATTGTAATTATTTCTAAAACTATTCTAAATAATAAAACAACCTATTCTATCAAATTACATTCTTATAAATATCCCTAATACCTAATATAGATTATCTTTTATTTTCAATTAAAACTCTTATTATACATAACTAATTCTAACGGGTTGAAGACGTCGCTAACAATCTCCCCCCAGTGTTCGGCGGTCCGGACACTCCATCCTCAGGTGGCGGCGTCTGGTTCACCACGATGAGTCGGGACACCGGTCGGCGCAGCGTTCCGCCCCTTGTTCGCACGTCGACGATGCGGATTCTCCCGTCCAGACTGGCCCAGGGAATGTCTTCTCGATATTTCGTTTCATGCTATTTATTTCGCGTTCGAATGCTTCATCTTGACTGTTTCTTATTAATGTCGCTTCTGCCTTCTTTAAATACTTGCGGTCGATACACAGGTGAGTTTCATTAGCCTTCTTTTCGGAGTTTTCTTTGTTGCATTTCCTTCGACACATGTCTATAAACATATGAACCCTGGCCGTCGTCCTCAGAAGGCGCCACCAATTACTGAACTTGCGAGGGTCGAGCAACTTCTCTTTTTCATTAACGGCGGCGATGGTGCAGGCACTCTTTTTCTTTATTTCAGAGTCATCTTCTTGTTTCAGTATCTTCTTTACGGGCCAGTCAGATTTCGGACCGTAAAGGAACGCGGCACCTCTGAACCATCTTGCCTCTTCGTTGAAGTCTCGTGGGGTGTTCCTAGTCGCATCATCAGCTGGGTTGTCCTTGGTGGATACCCACCTCCATTCGTTCGGCTTAGAGAGTTCTTCTATGGCGGCGAGTCTATGTGCAACGAACACCTTGAATCGTCGTGGGTCCGCCTTCAGCCATTGTAGAACGGTCGTGGAGTCCGACCAGAATACTCTACTGGTAACAGTGAGATCGGTTTCTTCGCATACGGACGCAGCCAGTCTTGCACCCAACAGAGCAGCTTGTAGTTCGAGGCGGGGAATCGATGTGGCTTTCACTGGGGCCACTCGCGCCTTCCCAGCCATCAGCCTGATGTTGACCTCCCCGTTGTCAGCTGTTGACCTCCAATACACGGCGGCGGCGTATGCAGTTTCACTGGCGTCGACGAAGGTGTGTACTTCGCCCGATCTCGTTGTTGGTGCTAGACATCGAGGTATCTTCAAGCAGCTCAAGGACTTGACGTTCCCAGCGTATTCTTCCCAGGCGCGATGCTGTTCCTCATTGACTTCTTCGTCCCACTGGACTCCGGTTCTCCAGAGGTCTTGTATGATTCTTTTCCCCATTATCAGGACTGGGGTAGCGAGTCCAAGCGGGTCGAAGGTAGACATTACTGCGCTGGTGACTTCTCTCTTCGTGGGCTTCTTGTTGCCATTCTTGACCTCCAATGGTGTGTTTCTGAGACCGACGTTGAAGGCTAATGCGTCTTCTTGTACGAGCCACCTCATACCTAATGTTTTCTCTTCTTCTTGGCCAAGTCTTTTTTCTTTAATATTCTCGTTCGCGTCTATCTTGGCTAAGGCTTCTTCTTTATTGCTGGCCCATTGCTTCAATATGAATCCAGCCTTCTTCTGCACTTGATTTACTTCGTCAGCAACGGATGCCGCCTCTTCCGTTGTAGAAAAGCTCTGTAGGTAATCATCCATATAATGGTTGCGGATGATTGCTCGGGCTGCCCTCGGATGTTCCTTTGCATGTTGCTCCGCGTTGATGTTCTTCACGTAGATAGCCGTTGCTGGAGAAGACGCGGCGCCGAAGATTACAGACTTCATTCTATATTCTTTGGGCTTCGATCCTCGGTCTTCACCTCGCCAAAGAAAGCGTAGGCTGTCGCGGTCTTCCTCTCTTATCTGGATTTGCAGGAACATTTCTTTCACGTCAGCGACGACTGCTACGGGCCCCTCTCGGAATCGTATTAATACCCCAAAGAGAGATTGGAGTAGGTCTGGACCTGGTAGCAGCGCGTCGTTCAGGCTCTTCCCTTCATGCTTAGCGGCGGCGTCGAATACTATTCGAATCTTCCCTTTCAATGGATGTTTCACGGCGAAATGAGGAAGATAGAAAGTCCGGCCCATTGTGATGTTCTCCGGTGCTTCTTCGGCGTACGCGCTCGTCAAGAGGTTACCTAGTTGCTTGCTATATTCTTCATTGAGGGTTGCGTCTCTGTCCAGTTTTCTTTCAACACCCAGCAGTCTGTTGCGAGCTTGAGTGTAGTTATTGGGCAACCTCTCGTCTTCAGATTTCCACAGAAGCCCGGACTCGTATCTTCCATCTGGTAACTGCCTTGTAGATTCTTTAAGTATCTTCAACGCTCGTTCATCTGCATCGTTGCTAGGACGTCGTTCTCTTATTCCAATTGAGTCTAATTCGAAGTGCTTCTTAATTAATTCTTCAAGTGATTCTTCTTTATTATTTATTCGACAATGGTTGATGAAGTGAACTGAAGCTATCCCGGTGTGGCCCCCGTGAAGTACCCAACCCAGGCTTGTGAGAGAAGCCACAGGTTCGCTTCGTTTCCCTTTCACGATCTTCCTTGAGACTATGAGGTCCCAGTTGTCCTGACCGATGAGCAGTGCGGGCCTTCCTTTTTCATATACTAATTCATTCTTTAAATTCTTCAGATGGTCGCATCGTTCAATAGATTTCCCATCTACATATTGAGGTGACAACTTCAGTTCTTCAACGGTGCGCACGCCTCTCAAGGCTCGTTTGTCCCTCCTGTGTATGCCTCTTATCTTCAGATCCATTTTCTGTGACTTTTCTTTGGTGATTATTTTCCCACCGACGGTTTCCAATATTAATTCTTTTTCTTCCCCCGTGGCCCCAATACGTGAGGCGATGGAGGCGTCCAGCAGGGAAACCGTTGAGCCCTCGTCTAGTAGTGCTAGTACGCGGGCTGATCCTTTGGGTCCGTAGATATCGACAGGCATCATCTTCAAATAAATTCTTGCCCCATCCGCTGCGGCGTAGACGGGACGAACATCTTCTATTTCCTTTGCTTGATTACAGGGGGACGGTGCGAGCTTCTGTTGTTGCGTAGACGGTGCTGTTGTGCGAGTCAGCTCCGAGTGCAACAACGTGTGGTGCGGTCTCTTACATTTTCTGCACGGCTGTGCTTTACAATTCGTTCGTACGTGTCTCAGTCGCAGACACTTGAAACATAAACGCTTCTGTTTCGCTATTTCCCATTTCTCATCGGTTGTTGCTTCCTTAAAATTCTTGCATTCGGTGAGCCAGTGTTCTCCATTGCAATGGAAGCAGTTCTTCTTATATGGTTCCGATGACGTTGCTACAATGTGCGTTTCTTCTTCGTCATCTTGCGTTGTGTGGACAGGGAATCTTCTTTGCCCGAACCTCTTCTTAATCAGTTCGGGCGGTGCAAACGATCCACACAAATCAGCTTCAGAATTGAGGAACTTCTTAAGTTTCACCAGTTCTGGTTCATCGTGGCCCATGCTGGCGTTGAAGTCGAACCATCGATACCGAAGTATGGGTGACAGCTTCTCAATGACGACTCTTGTGATCTCCGGTGAATATAAATACTGGACTTTCTTCAAAGCTTCTATCGTTGTAACGGCGTTGCTGACTTGACTCGCGAATGCGCAGATGTCCCTGGGTGCGTCGCTAATACGGGGTAAGTCCTTCATCCTTTCAACTTCTGCGAGAACTAGTTGCTCTGGTCTCCCGAAACGACGTTCTAACGCGGCGAGGATTTCTTGAGGTTCCGACGATGCGAAAAGCAGGCTTCGTATTGCTTCTCTGGCGGCTCCCTTTATTGTTCTTCTTAGGCGAGCCATGTTCTGTACGTCGTTAAACTGCTCCGCGCTGTCCATATATGACCTCTTGAAAGGCAGCCATTCTTCGTTAGATCCGTTGAAGTCGGGTAAGTCCCATACCTTATGAGCCGCAGGCGTTGGTTGCGTTGTGCGCGCGGCGACGATAATGGCGTCGGCGAGTTCTTTAAGTTCGCTCTTGTGTGAAGGTACTTCCTTTTCATTCGGGGCTTCCACGTAAGACGCGGTGTGTTGGACCCATTGTTCGATGTGCGAGTGACGTTCAGCTTCGAATTCGTTGTCTACTTCATCTTCGGAGTCGCATTGTGCAAGTTCCAGTTCGGTGCGTGCGAGGGCTGCGGCGGTCTCCGCGGCCGCTAGCTGCTTTTTCTGAAGTTCCACTTGTGCTCTGAGTTCTGCCTTGCGTGACCTTGAGGATCTGGTCGTCCGAGGGACCACGGTGTCTGAAGACGCGAACGGAGGGACGCTAGGCCTTCCAATGTTCTTCAGATGCGTGTGTGGTTCGTGGTGCGGGATGCTCGCGGGTGCGGGCATCGTAGTCGCGGGATTCGTGGACACGCTGCGTGCGGGCGCAGTCGCGGTCGGTGCGGTGCGCGTAGTTCTACTCGTCGTTGTGGTCGCGGTTGCGGTCGTAGTCGTAGTCGTAGTCGTCGCGCTCGGTGCTTCGGTCGCGGTGGCGTCGGCGGCGGCTGCGGTCGCGGCCGTCGCGGCGCGCGTTCTTCTTCCATGCGTCGAGGCGGATGCGGCGGTTGAGGCGGTGGCGATCGTGTGACGAGATGTGGACGTTGACGCAGTCACGGTGTCCGTAGGTGTGAAAATCGACCAGTCCGTTCTTGATTCTTCTGAGCTTCGTTCTTCCTGCTTGGAGCGTGACGGTGACCTTGAACGAACGGTAGGCATCTTCGGTTTTTTCTTCTCTTCCCTATCCGACGTAGAAGGACCAAACAATGTGACGTATCGGGAGAGGTGCCGGTCGACCGAAGAAAACCTTCCAATGTTCTTATCTTTCAAATGCGTATATTTCCATAGAAGCTCAGAATTCGACTGTACATAGTCCGCAAATCGGACCTATATTTATACCCCGAATTAAGGTACGGAACGCGCGACAGGTCTCACTAGTAATATGCCTCTGTAGGCCAATGGCGTGCGAGCATATACCCATCTCGCTTCACGCGTCTCTTTCTGTCTTTCGGACCTGTCGCGACGTGTCCAAGGATAATTCGGGGTTCACAAGGTTACAAGGTTATAATGGTGACACGTGTAACTGGCACGTGTAACTGACACGTGTAACTCTTTTCGTTACTATTTATATTGTAATTATTTCTAAAACTATTCTAAATAATAAAACAACCTATTCTATCAAATTACATTCTTATAAATATCCCTAATACCTAATATAGATTATCTTTTATTTTCAATTAAAACTCTTATTATACATAACTAATTCTAACGGGTTGAAGACGTCGCTAACATCATTAGTTGAGGCTCTGCGATGATGAACCCTTCAATAAGTTAGAATAACTATTTTATAAGTAGGTATAGATCCTGTGATGTTGAATCCGTCAGTCAGTCAGGAGTTCAGGACAAGTTTTTAATTAGTATAGACTCTGTCATGATGTATCCGTCAGTCAGTCGGGACAAGTATTTTTATAAGAATAGGCTCTTTGCGATGATGAATCCGTCAGTCAATCAGGACAAGTCTTTTTATAACAATAAAATTGGTGAGTATGAGTAGATATATGCCTCAGGCAGTCAGTTAAAACAAATATTTTCTAACTATCAATGACATTTTATACTTCTATACTAACTATAGACACTGTGATGAATCCCTCAGTCAGTCAGGAAAAGTATGTTTGTAAGAAGGTACAGATAGAGTACGGGATGGCAGGACTCTTGCATAATCAATGCGGATACCCAGCGGAGGGAGAAAATCGATGCGAGTACGCGAACCTTACGTCAGAGCGAACGAGGTGCTTTAGATAATAATAAGTACTAAACTATTTACATTATAGTAGATAGTAAGTGTTATATAATAAGCGGTAGGTATGTATGTATCAACCCATTACTGTCCCACTGCTGGGAACGGGTCTCCTCTCAGAATGAGAAGGATTAGGCCATAGTCCACCGCACAGGCCAGCGGGCCAAGTGCGTATTGGACTTCACATACCTTTGAGGTTTATAAATCTCTCAGGTACGCAGGTTTCCTCGCGATGTTTTCCTTCACCGTTTAAGCAAATTATAATTAATTTCTAATACGCACATAACTTTGAAAAACCAGAGGTGCGTGCCCTGGGGTTTGAACCTCGGACCCCTCGATCAAGATTTCTTAACCACTAGGCTATTACTGCTTTTTAGTCTATACATAAACTACGTAATATTATAATCCTGAAGATTTGGTCATTTGTCAATACCCTAATCTCAGGAAGTGCCGAATTCTAAACTTTCTTTGTATTTGATATAGACACACATAATTTATAAAAATGAAAATTTGGATTCTTGACCCGCTGAAGCAGTGATACCTTTCTGAAACACGGAATCTCACGGAGGCAGATGATGCAACTTGGAACGTAAACTTTGTTAAGAGGGTTCGACCATGGAACAGAAAAAACAAGGTTCGACAGCCTTCATAGCCTGAGTTCGAACCACTTGATAAAAAAGGGTCATCTAGTCTTTGAATTTTGTCAGAAAAAACAAAGGTCATCTACGCTATGAGAGGTCAGGAATAAACATAATCTCTTAAATTAGTCGTCGAACACAAACAACCAACAAGCCGACAGATAATCCAAAAACATGTAATTTAGTCCATCCATGGCCTTTCTAGAGGCATCTTTTCTCAAATGGGCTTATTTTTCGCAGAATGCTTACTTATATTTAAAGGAATCCTAAGCCAAATTCCGCCACTATTATATTATATACTGTTTCTATGACCATACCCAATACTTTTTTAGTTTGGTTCAGATTAAACGAGATTAAAACAGACCACACCAGATCAGGTAGGCGACTCATCCAATTTACAACAATGAACCGTGCTTTCGACCAATTGTAGGTCGGTCTGACACGATTAAGAATTATTGCCGTTCTGCATACGTTTTGTATAGCCATTCATGGATGGCATGGATCAGTTCTCAGAATGAGAAAACTAAGTCAGTTTATGATCCCTGGTAAATTCGGATTGATAGATTTCACACACTTTTGAGAGAATTTTAAGAACTCTGGCGTCACTGTTTTCCTTCACCTCGAAGGCATGTGACAATGATTTTACATACGTTACGTACCTAATAAAAAAATCAAACACAATGTCACACACACTTCAACCAACCTTTTCAAGGTGGTAGAACCCTTGGTGGTTCGACTCCGGCGGCACCACCGCCACACCTATTTCTGCCTAATAACAGCAGTGTTAGGCGCTGTTGTGTTCAGTTTTGAAGGGTGTGGTAAGGGAGACATACTTAGTCCTCAGGGGTAGCGGCGCATCTGAGGTCGGCCACAGGAATATCTAATCCTATCTGGGGTTCATTACAGATGTCTATGGGCGGCAGTAGCCACTTACCATCAGGTGGACTGCAAGCTCATCTGCTACTCATATTATTTAAAAAAAAGACTATTAAGACAAATAAAAGATAGATAGAATTAGATGTTTTTTTACAAATTATTACAATTTTCCGAATGTGCATTTTAACGCCTTCTACGTATTCTATTTTTTGGGATCATTTAATTTCTTCCGGACGTGACATTTTTTGTTAAATAAATGTAGATACTATCTCAATTCAGTTACTAGAGAAGATGTCTGGCAAGAAATACTTTTCAGAATACCCATTGTATCTTTCGCATACAATATTTATTCGTAAACGTCTTCTACAGAGTATTATTGGTCCTAATATTTCCTTTTCAACTAAACTGAATGCAGTAAGAAGCGGTTACGTGTGAGTAAAATTACCCTTTCTACAATAATATTGTTCCCAAGTTAGGAAGTTTCTCCCAATATTGATTGTAGAGATTGTAGCCATTTAAATAGTACCAGTGGCACTGCCAAATCTATTTACATTTCTGCTTTATGTGTTCCAACTTAGAAGTATAGCAACATATCTGACAGATAAGACATTTTAAAATTGGTAGAATCCTTTATGGCTCGACTACGAAGGCAGCACAGCCTACTCTGCTTCGTAACGTCAATGTTACAGTAAGTCTGAAGGTGGTAGAACCTTCTGTGGTTCGACTCCGGCGGCACCAACACACCTATTTCTACCTAATAACAGCAGTGTTAAGCGCTGCTGTGTTCTAGTTTGAGGAAATGCTTTTTTAAGGCGTTCCAGCTTAGTCCTCAGAAGTAGCGGCGCATCTGTGGACGACCTCAGGTAAGAATCTAATCCTATCTAGGGTTGATTACAGATATCCATGGGCGGCAACAGCCACTTAGCCATCAGGTTCATTATCATTGTTGATAGACCTTCAATTTCGTTTGCTAATTCCATTTCTAAAATACCTAAAAATATTTTCAGGAAAATTTCGTCTATACTTGGGCGCCGTCGTGAAGAAAAACAATTCTAATAATCTAATATTGCACAGACATTATATATATCTGTAGTATACAGAACCTATAAAACAAAGGATGCGGTAAGAGAGTTCAGTCTAGGAATTCCAGACGAATACGTCATATTACGTAACAGTGATTCACGTGTGTTCGTACTTACTGAGCCCACGGACGTGTCCGTCTGTCCGTGGTGACGCAACACGCTGACGTCACGCCACGAGGCGCCAAGATCGATAAGGGCCAAGGGACTATACCCCAAACCATTTTAATTTTCATCTGTCTTTATCTCATAATTATTTGAGGTTATTCATTGTTTAATGAATGTACTTAAAATAATAGCCACGAGACTGTATGATTAGCTAATAAAATTATGTGAAAAATAAAAATTACTTTTATTTACTTTACGTTATTGAAATTATGCCCAACCTTAGAGCATCTATTAACTGCTAAGCTGTCATTATAATAATGATTAAAACCTTTTCAATCACAACCTCATTTTATTTAAATGATCTTACTCTTGATTTCTTTCAAGATATTTCTAAGAATAATTTGATGCTGTCAATCAAGCATAAATGTTACCTAATGTGATATTCACATTATGCTAAAAATTTATAAAATACTGAATATTTCCTTTTTAAAATTTTTAACTTAAACTACCTATTTGTTAGCATACAGAAAAGAATAACTTAGAAATTGAAATTGTGATCTAATTTTAGTTCTTTTTTAAGAAATGTGAAATAAGAAGTTTTCCTCGTGACCCTGATAAGTAAAATGACTGGTGAAAGGTACCCATAGTTCTGTACTTCCTTTTTAAGAATTAATTCATATAGAATAGTTTAGCATACAGCCAAGTTTTATTAAAATGTAAATCATGTGAAGATGTGATAATCTTTTATAACTGACAGATTTGAATTAAGAAGTTTTTTTACATGACTGGTGAATGGTATTCTGGTTTTAAAAAGTACCAATAGAAATTTTGTACGAATGCTTAATTAGTCGCATCTTGTTGAAAAAATGTCCAATTGTTAAAAATGAATGATAGTTGCTAATGCAATAAAAGCGAGGGTTAAATGCAGTTAATTCGGAATAAAACACCAAATATTTTTTACTTTTCTATATTTAACTCGTTAAGTGTGAAATTTTCTCACAAAAACCCACACCGAGCCGGCATTTCTCCTCCACATTACCTACGTGTTGCTGAGTGTAACATGCCACAGTAAACGTACACTGAAGACTCACTCGCACAAACACAAGAAACACACTACTGCAGTATTACATAACAGATTTAATAATCACATTTTGGACAATTCACAGCAAGAATGCGAACAATATTATAGCAAGTTCAAAATTTCTACTAGAACAGCTCACTCCCATTAACACCAATGTCACCTACATTTCCTAAATATAGTATTCAATGTTCATAGAACAGATGCCAGTATATTTAGAGGTTAGAACTGTAAATGAACCTTGGCCTAAAAAGAAAAATTGTTGTTACATAACTGTCACTGGCTGGATGAATGATCACAGAAAACAGAAAATTTTAATGATTTTGAATTAAGAATACTTTGATTTAAGCATTTAGAATATGATTTATTTTACTTCAAGTTCTCATCCACAAGATGGTAGCAAACGATTATGTAATAACAAAATTGAATTTTAATAAAACAATTTATGTTGGAATCAATGTATAACACTTTATTTAACTAAAAATAAGTTACTAGATGTTCGTTTCGCATTCTAATAATACATGATTTCAGGGAGTGGCTATTTTTCGGTGATTTGGAATCACATAATTATGGTAACAATTCTTACATTAGACTTAGAGGAGCTTCTTGATTTCATCGTATAGGACGAGCACGAAGGCGCCACCGGTGCCTCTGAGTACGTTGGAGAAGGCGCCCTTGAAGAAGGCGGAGGTGCCCTCGGTCTTGGCGATGGTGGCCCAGCAGTGGAGTGTGTTCTTGTACAGGATCTCGCTCTTGGCACGGCCGGACTGCATCATCATGCGCCTACGTACCGTGTCGAAGGGATAGGAGATGATACCGGCGACGGTGGTGACGGTTTGGGCGATGGCCCAGCTGATGACGATCGGGGTGTTCTTGGGGTCGGGGAGCATGCCGCGCGCGGTGTCGTAGAAACCGAAGTAGGAGGCACGGTAGATGATGATACCCTGCACGGACACGCCGAAGCCTCTGTACAAGCCGATGAGGCCGTCGGACTTGAAGATCTTGGAGAGGCAGTTTCCGAGACCGGAGAACTCGCGCTGACCCTCGCCCTTGCCGACATCGGCGGCCAGACGGGTACGCGCGAAGTCGAGAGGGTACACGAAGCAGAGGGAGGTGGCTCCGGCGGCACCACCGGACGCCAAGTTACCCGCGAAATAGCGCCAGAACTGAGTGTTCTTGTCGACGCCGCCGAGGAACACCTGCTTGTACTTGTCCTTGAAGGCGAAGTTGAGGGCCTGCGTCGGGAAGTAACGGATCACGTTGGCGAGGTTACCGCGCCAGAACGACAGCGGGCCCTGCTCCTTGGGAATGCGGACGAAGGCATCGACGATACCCTTGTAGCGCTGGTCCTCGGTGATCTGCTTGCTCACGTGCTGCACTTGCAGCAGCAGCTTCACGCGCTCGATGGGCGCGACGGCGGTCTTGGACACGGCGGCGGAGATGCCACCGGCGAGGAAATCTTTCGCGAACGCGACCGGATCTGCGAGTCCCTTCGACATTTTGTTCTGATTATGCGGGTTCTGGGTGATGCCTCGCGGCGCCGAGGGAAGGATTCACGCGCGGAATGGTAAAATCACGAAACACGAACTCCCGATTTGAGTAATCAGGAGATATTAAGTGATTTCGTGATCTCGGGGAGCACAGGGGTAGGTGTGTGCCTTTTTTGAAATTCGATCGATCACGTTCTCTCGCAGTTCTGCCCGGAGGAGCGGCGTAAAAGAAGGAAGGAAGGGGTAGGTGTTACCAACCAAGCGAGCGAGTACCACGAGGTCAGTGTGGCCACCTCGTTGTACGAATTTGCCTTTCACTTTGAAGTGTCATAAAAAACAAGATTCAGTAAACTGTACCAAACAAAATCGTTTTAGTTTCAAAATATGTCATTTTTTACAGGAAAACGGGTGAAAATGCTATAATTAACTATCGTTTAAAAATCAAACTTTATTAAACACTCTAATAGAAATGTTTTCATTAAATCAAAAAAATCTTAAAGATGACACAATTTTTATCGAATTTGCCGTAGTTGATCCACGGCAAACAGTAAGTCAGTAACAGTAACAGTAAGTAAGTTGATGTATTTTTATTTTTTCAACACTTCCAAATTCAATTAAACCTTTCAATTATTGCAAATTACGACCTTATGTCATCGATTGTTTATTATATATTGTGTTTAATTTGTAATATGTAAAAATCTAAAAAATACCCGATTAAAGAAATCCAGTCCAGATAAGCAAATTAATTTTAAGTTGAACATACATTTTAATTTTTTTTCGAAAAATATGGATTCGGTTATACTTTTTCGGTTATGGTTTTGCAAATGAACATCTCAGTAACCTTAAACAGTAAGGTTCTTCTTAAACTTTTCCAAATAAAAGGCAACAATAAACATTATAGCAACATTGTAAAAATCATTATGATTCGCGTTTGGTTTTTGCTTAAGTTTATAATTACATTATTATTATATAATATGTTCATGCTTTTAACTTAAGTTTTATAGCTCTAGGAGACTTATTATATTTTGATAAAGTGTGATTAAATTAAATATTTCAAGTTATCAAAAACTGTTTCCTAAGGCGTTGATTATCAATATGTAGTTTCCTGAACAGATTATATTTCTTCTACTCGATGATTTATCACGACAACCTATAAAATTTCTGTTAGAACCTAAGAATTCATTCAAGAAGTTATGTAAATAGGTTCTAAATTAATTCGATTAATATTTTAATTGTAAAGCAGAATCCAAACGCGCTCAGGATGTACCAACCTTATGAATACGTGTAGAAAAGTGATGGGTCATTTAGGGAGCTCGCACAAAATTCACTTCAGTGCTTTAAGCCACAGAGAATATAACAAAATATGTGTTTTATTCTATAATAAACTTTTTCATTGCACTAGAGTGATCTAAATTATTGAAATTGTCACAAAATATGGTAATAAATAGAAACATGTTTACAATTGCACAATACAGAAGTCAGTCCAGTCAAACGTGTGCCAAGTACATAAAATATATCTTATCTGTATTACCTCTGACAAGTTAAAAATATATTTAGTCTGTGCACAACAACTTGTGTTTTTGAAAGGACAAAAGGAAAGCTGTGGAAACTGTCTTACGATTCAATTTTAATACAAAAAATCAGCAATATTTCGGGTAAAATAGTATGCACATGAGCGGTAGCTCGTCAGTGATCAATATGGATGACGATAACTATGCTGGACACGCTTTGGCGGACTTTCTGTTGCAATTAGAAAACTATAACCCATCCATACCTGATTCGGTTGTCGCTTACTATTTAAATATGTCTGGTTTTGAATCACAGGATCCAAGGTTTGTAGGAATTATTCATATTTAACTATAATATTATTCACTTTTATCACAATGTTTATGAATATTTCCAAAATATGTAAGTATGAGACTCTTAAAGACGTATCTTAAGAAGTATGTAAGACTCTTAAAGACGGTTTAAAGTTTGGTGCCTTCAGAATTCTGAAGGACTGAGTTGAGGAAAAATGCTCGTATAAATAGTAATCTAAATATAATTGCTTTGTTTCACAGGGAGTAACTTGTAGCCTATATTTGCCGTTTTTTAATAATATTTAAGAAGAAAACAATCCACTCTATGCTAAGTAGTCATTACTGTCAATATAACGTTTTTATTATGATTTTCCACGCTTCAGAGCCTCTAACCAGGGTTGTTGCTGATGCAGGTTTTTACTAGATTTATTTGTTATTTTTTTTACAAAAACTACACTGTGTTCAACAACGAAATATTTGGCCATATTGCACTTTTCACTGGATATGGCATTATGAATTGAATACATTATTCTGTTATTGATTGATTGAACTATGATCGAAAGTTATTGATGTCTAACCAAATTACGTTGTCAATACAATCTAATGATTGTTTGATGACAACTTGTGTTTATAAACTTCTGCAATTGGCTAAAACTCCACGTGATTTAAGCTCGGTCCCACCTTCAACGAACACGTTACAATTTCAATATCAGCATTAAATATCAGCATCTTTTGTTGCGGATGCGGATGCTGATGCTGATATGTAAAAGAAAGCTGATAATCAGCGGATGCTGATGCTGATATTCGCAACAACCCTACCTCTAACTAACCGCCATTTCTGTCCAGTGCTCCCCATCTTCAGATAATTAATATACATGCAATTTACCAACATTTATACGAAAATATATAGAAATGTACATTGTAATTTTTTTTGTTGATGATTTTCAGAGCCTAATTGTCACTATACCAATTCCACAAGCGGGGTTTTAAAATGGCTAAATAGACATTTGAAATTATTTCACACAGGCTACGGTTTTGTAATTTCTTATTAAGTGATGATAGAATAGTTAGGTAGGCTTTTGAAGATGGTAGAACCCTTTGTGGTTCGACTCCGGCGGCACCACCGCCACACCTGTTTCTACCTGTTCAAATGTTTCTGAATGGCTATAACTATTTAATTCTACAATGACTGCAAGTAGACTCCATATTAGTTTACTTCTTATGTCACAAACATATAATTATAATTTCAAATAACACAATTTCAAAATAATAAACCATACTCTTTTCCAAAATTCCAGGTTAATCCGGTTAGTAGCATTAGCAGCTCAAAAGTTCCTCTCCGACATCGCAAACGACGCACTCCAGCATTGCAAGATGAGGACATCGAGCCAAATGAACCAGTCCAAAAACCCCAAAGGTCCCAAGGAGAAGAAGTTCGTGATGACCATGGAGGACCTGGTCCCAGCCCTCCAGGAGTACGGCATTCAGGCGAAGAAACCGCACTACTTCGTCTGAGTATGGGTATGATGCATGAAGGTTGAAATAGGTAAATTAAGGGCCTCTTTCCTGTCACGCGGGTAACTATGTACTGTAGACTACATGTGTGACACTCGTCCTATTACTACATAAATAAGATATGTTTCTTATCATGTAAGACAATGGGGGTCGACTACAGTGTGTTCATGGATGAGACATACTTAAGACTGCGTGACAAGAAAAAGATCCTTACATGGGGAAGCTTGATGAAGGAAATTTAGGTAAATTTAAGACAGTTAATATAATGAGCCTGCACTTACTGCTGGCGTGGCACATCAGGGGGTTATATGGCGAATAGTAACTTTGCAGTATGAACGTAAAATTGAAATTTTGTTATTGATAGTTGTTGGTACAAAGCTATGGTTAGGCAGACGCGATCACAGGGGTCATTTCGTGAGGAAACACAGCATAGATTCCTCTCTACCGCGGGCATAGCGTAGAAGATATGCCAGATTTTACCATAAATACTTAAGTTAAGAAGTTAGAGGAAAGTGGTTTAATTTAACCAAATTTCCCCTGTGTCCATCCCCAAAATCTTATGCTGTGATTGCGCCTGTGTTTAGGCATCCAAATATCAATTATAGATAGATAGATATTAATATTCTTTATTGCAAACGTCAGTAGAACATAACAATAATAAACACTTTCATAGGTCACTCGTATGCAATAGACAGTTTTATCGTTGACCAGCAATGTCTTCCAGATAACCTATTCATGGAATAGGTGAGGAGGATAACAGAGGAAAGTTATATAAGCTGATTATTCCTGAAAGACTATTTAATATAATAAAAGACTCAATAACAGCTACATTCTATATTTTCTCTGACAATCCATTCTATGACATCTTATTCTAGAAACAATATAATATCCTTCTTTTTTTATATAGTTTCCTGCTAGATTGGACTCATCAGCAATTAAATAGACATTATTAACATAAAATAAGTAAGAAAGTCTTAATGAAAATGCTAGCCGATCCGCCAAACGTTGTGTTGCCATATAAATAAAAAAAATGTTAAAATGTTAAGGGTGAACAATCCTTATCACTTAGGGGTATGAAAAATAGATAGTAGCCGATTCTCAGACCTACTGAATATAAATAAAAATTTGGTGAAAATCGGTAAGGCCGTTTCGGAGGAGTACGGTAACTAACATTGTGACACGAGAATTTTATATATAAGATTTTCATATTGTTAAGTTATGATTCTATTAGTCGTATAACTCCCTTACCGTGCTATGCCGACAGTAACTGTAGGTTTTAACTGTAATGTAACAATCATGATGGATAAATGATACACTGCCAAAAATGTTGACACCAATATTCAAGTCTTAAAACATATTATATAAGATGATAAATGTACTACCATATATGTCATGTGATTTTGCTTATATTTAGTGGCTTGGGAACAAATTTTCGCCACACAACTTATATACAGCAATATATATTTACTTATAGTCCGCGCCAAACAGCTAGTCCGCTCTGAATATAGAAACGGGTCGCGTCGAAATAGCAAATTGTAGATATTAGCGGGACGAAGACAGCGCGGCAACCCCCGGTACATAGCTGCGTTAGTGTGCCCTTACGTTGCTACGGAGTATATGCTTGTAGTTGTGCGCAACAACTTCAGAGCGGACTAGCAGTTTGGTGCGGACTGTACCTATATACATTTTAAACATATATGACTGTTTCGTTTGTAATATTAGAAACAAAAAATAATTAAATTTATATGTTTCTTTTATAAATAAGGCAACTTCCTTGCTAATAGAGATTTCTTTCTTTTTAATAGACTAAACATAATCAGTGTCTTAATCTACACATTTTTTCTAATATACATTTTAAATTCAACTGAAAAAATCTGTAAAACAATAAGTGTGAAAGAGATGACGCTAATTTCTTATTCCCTTGTAAGTGCAATATTATTGTGCTATTTATAGGAGTGACAGAGACGACGCTACTAGTCTCGTAATTCCTCTTCAAATGCTATATCCTATCGTTTATTGGCTCCAGAGTGTAATTTGGACCTTATTATTAAGACAGATAATGAGCCCTCAATTTTGAATACTGTTTAAAATATCACACTAGATAGATTACAATGAAAGAAATACAAAAAAAAAGTTCTCTTAAACACTTTAAGGCACCTGTTTATCACTGATTATGATCTATGAATAATCAGTATCTAATGTTTTGACTAGAGAATATGGATATTAGACAATTATTCAAAACAAACTGTCACATTTCGCTGCTTAAGATCGGATAGATTGCTTTTTAATAACGGGAGTATATCTACTGACGATGGTCATGTCAGACACGGGCTGTACACCTGCTTATTTTATTTTTCCAATTTTTTGTTTATAATAAAACTTGTTAAGTTCTTTATTTTATTGATTATTCTTAATTTTCTTTTATAATAAATGTAGAGACTGTTTGTTTTCTTTATTTTATTTTCTTATTATACTCTTAAGCCGGCTACAGACTCACGCGAGAAGTCTCGCCGAGAAATTGCGCGAGAACCGAGAAGGCATCCACACTCTATACCGTTCTCTTTTGTTGCCCGAGAAACCCTTAGGGCTCGTACACAAAACTGCGATGCGACGTCGCATCGTAAAAATCTGCGAGCTCCCTCGACGCATCGCAAGAACTTGCGAATTGATTCGCGTCGCGCATTCCTGCGATGTTTCGTCACACTTGTTGACGCCATTTTTAGTTCGTTCTGAGACAACGTGTGGAGAAGATGCACAGACCTGTATTTGTTGGGTGGGAAGACGTATACTTTAATGTAAAAAATGACAAAGTACGACGTTGACTTTTCATATTACTGATTGAGGAACGGGACTTTTTGGGAAACTAAATATAAAATAAATGATATATTTGATTAATGGATGCACTCAAAATCTTCTTTGTTACTCTTTCCTGTATCTCCTAAGCAAAAACAAAAGTGCACACTTCTTTTTACGATCCATGTCACGACCTAATTTTCAAAATACGTTCCGTACGGTTGACGGTTGTCGGAAGAATGGTCACCCTGGGAGACGCTATGCCGCACGATATCGCATCGCAGCAATTCGTGTCGCAATTTTCTGCGTTGCGAATTCGCGTCGCGTTGCATCGCAGTTTTGTGTACGAGCCCTTACCCCGGCTACAGATTCACGCCGAGAACCCCCGAGAAGCGTGAATGTGATAGCTTTCTTGCTTTCTCGTTCTCGCCTGTTCTCCGATCGGTATCGGTATTTTTACCCGCTTCAAAGGGTTTCTCGGGCGAGAAAAGATAATAGTACCACATTCTTCTCCGGTCTCAATGCGACCATAACATTGTATGTTGTGTAAGCAAAGCCGCTGCACTGACGTCCGTTCTCGATGACGGTCGAAAATGTGAATGAGAAGGTCACGTGAATGTATACGTATCTACACGATTGTTGCCTTCTCGGGGTTTCTCGGCGTGAGTCTGTAGGCGGTGTTAGGAATATAAAATTGCTTGAAATATTTCTATGTAGACTATGTACAACTCTTTGTCGCTTAAAAGTATAGATAACTTGATCATCTCTTAATTTTCGTAAATAATATTAAACAAATGTTCTAGGGATGGCGATCTGAGATCGATTGATCGATCTGCAGTAATGGATCGATTCAGTGAATCAATCTTTCGTCCTAGAAAATCGAAAGGCGATCTTTTCGTAGTGGTGTTGAGTGTTTTATAGACACTTTTTGCTGATACGTATTTCAGTGCTAGTTTGGTCATCTTAGTATGAGTTTTTACGTTTTGACAAAAATGACTGTTGTTGTTTACGTATTTCCCACATAATCTGATACAATCCGCTAGGGGCGCTGATTGCAAATGTATAGGCAAATACGTGAAAAATACCAAAACAGTAATTTTTGTAAAAACGTAAAAACTCATACTGAGGGTACTTACTGATGGCCTGTTTTTTCTCTTCGCACTTGTACAGCTGGAAAGATCGAAGATTTTTTGAAAATTGATTCTTTGGGCGCCGATTTTTTTGTGAATCGATTCATTACACTTCGATTCAAGAATCGATCTTTTCAGAAAGAATCGCCATCCCTAAAACGTTTTAACATTTCGCTTAGAAATATGACTGAAAGTAAGCTCACAGAACTTAGAAGGTGATATATTTAGACATACAGGTAGATAGAACTAAACATAAACAATTTGACTATAATAGATTCTATATTCTGACAAACTTTTCTGGGCTTGTGGTGGTTTCCGAAAACAGTCGCTTGTCAGTTTTACAAGCGTTTTTCAGCTTCCCCAGGTAATTTCCCCAACATTTAGATTTTACGTTAATAAAATTACGAGCTTAAAAACTAAATCTTATGCTGTTTTTGTTAATAAAATATTTTTTGCATTATATTTAGAGATTATTAGAGTATGTAAAATCTTCATAAATAAAGTCGTAAATATTTTGGCCATGGCCAGTGGCACGCACCCCCGCCACAGAAAAGTTTGTCGAATTTTTTTAAGCATTTTCTTGGTAACAGAACCTACCTTTTTCACATATGAAAACCTTAGTCCTCAGGAGTAGATAGAATCTTTTATATAGTTGTTACAGATGTCCGGCAGTACAGATACGGCAGTGACATTTTGTTTTTTTTTTTTTACTTAATATAGGAGTAGCAGACGAGCATGCAGTCCACCTGATGGTTAGTGGCTACTGCCGCCCATGGACATCTGTAATCAACCCCAGATAGGATTAGATATTCCTACCTGAGATCGGCCACAGATGCGCCGCTACCCCTGAGGACTAAGCTGGAACGCCTCGGAAAAGTCTGTCTCCCTTACCACATCCTTCAAAACGGAACACAGCAGCGCCTAACACTGCTGTTATTAGGTAGAAATAGGTGTGGCGGTGGTGTCGCCGGAGTCGAACCACAAAGGGTTCTACCACCTATAAATACCTCAAATACCACACCATCACATACCATCAGGTGGACTGCATACACTTTTGCTACTTCTAATATCAATAAAATATCTTATAGTCCAAGATCCCAGGGCCACCAGACGTCACGTATTTTCTGACGAAGGAAATGTGGACGATTGAGTAGTGTTAGTATGTACTAAGAACGCATGCCTACCTGCTAGCTTGCTCAGACGGCCAATTTTCAGGTATCAGGTAATCAAGGTACATAAAAACTTTGCTTACCTCACGTAAATTCTCCAAGCTGATTTTTACGTATATTTTAGGCAATATCCTTAAAAATAAGTCGCCAATACTCCCAGACACTTTCCGTCGGCCGTATTGCTTTGCAGACGCTTTAAAGCTCCCAAAATAATTACTTAACTTCACGTAAATTCTGATGCTCCATTTTTATATATGTCTACCAGACAACTATTTTAAAATCTTTTACAAGAAGACAGACCGATCCAAGGGGCCAATCATCCCCTAAGCTCAATTTTAATGCCTCTGTGGGTAGGAGCGCGAGGGCATTATCCACGCGCATGAGACTGAGTGAGACATGTATTAGGATATATTGACCTCTCTCTCTCACTCCGTTACAATTTACTCATATAACTTAATTATTAATATTAAAAAAAATCTGCTAAAAAATAAAAAATCAGGTAAACAATTAAAAATTAACTTGTAAAAAAATGCTCATTTGACTATAATAATTCTAGAATTTTATCCTACAAGCTGTTTTGATAAATTCGAAAAAACTTCAATTTTTTTTAAGCAATATCAAATACTCGATAGTGTTAACGAATTCATTGAATAACAGCAATTTTTTTTTAATTATTTATTTATTGGGAATTAATCATAAGTAAAATACAAAGTAGAAAAATATTAATCTCTCAAAATTTCTGAGTAGTGCCTCTAATCTTCATTATCATCGTCATTGAAATTAGACAATAAATTTTTGTATTATGTTGAATACAACTACTGTTAATTAACAACTATAACTATATATGTTATTAACTGTTTATTAACAATTATATGGTTTCTGACATTAATGAAGAATTCAATCGGAAAAATTTGAAAAACTTCGATGCTAGCAGCTTACCACCTTGCAAAAGTGAGCTTTGGCAACAGTTCCGACGAGCTAACTATATTGCTAGTCTTTGGAACAATGCAACTATGAAGATGATAAATATTTTCAAACCCGAAAATAATGGCTGGACATTAAAAGATGGAACATATGATTTTCATTGGTTCGACGGAGATGAATTACCGGGTTTTGTCAGTGAGTCGCTAGAAGAACAATCAGGTAATGTATTTTCGTTTCTCATATTTTTTGTGTCAGTTTAGTTTTTTCAGATTTTTTTAGCTTTTTTGCAGATTTTTTAGCAGATTTTTTAGATTTTTTTAGTCAGGTTTTTTTAGCAGATTTTTTTTAATATTAATAATTAAGTTATATGAGTAAATTGTAACGGAGTGAGAGAGAGAGAGAGGTCAATATATCCTAATACATGTCTCACTCAGTCTCATGCGCGTGGATAATGCCCTCGCGCTCCTACCCACAGAGGCATTAAAATTGAGCTTAGGGGATGATTGGCCCCTTGGATCGGTCTGTCTTCTTGTAAAAGATTTTAAAATAGTTGTCTGGTAGACATATATAAAAATGGAGCATCAGAATTTACGTGAAGTTAAGTAATTATTTTGGGAGCTTTAAAGCGTCTGCAAAGCAATACGGCCGACGGAAAGTGTCTGGGAGTATTGGCGACTTATTTTTAAGGATATTGCCTAAAATATACGTAAAAATCAGCTTGGAGAATTTACGTGAGGTAAGTAATGTTTTTATGTACCTTGATTACCTGATACCTGAAAATTGGCCGTCTGAGCAAGCTAGCAGGTAGGCATGCGTTCTTAGTACATACTAACACTACTCAATCGTCCACATTTCCTTCGTCAGAAAATACGTGACGTCTGGTGGCCCTGGGATCTTGCTCTATTAAGACACAATACAATATCTTTGAATATATAAAACGTAGTAAAATTAAATGGAATGCCTTTATGTAAAGCAATAGTTGTTCGGACCATATATTTAGTTTTTAAGTAATTCTAACGGGTATTTACAATTTGTTACTGGCAACATTTTATCAAAAAAAATATAAATCACAGTTATAGCACTATTATCCGCTCTGAAGTTGTTGCGAGCAGGTGTAGTCATACAATTCGCTATGGCGACGCGATTCATTTCTATATTCAGAGCGGACTAGCAGTTTTACTAGACTTTACTGTGTTCCTACGCGCTAATATTCGAAACTGCATAACCAACTTATATATAATTTTATGAGCGTGGGTTTCAGCTTGAAAGATAAAATGCTCTTAAACCTGACATATGGCAATATTGTAAAGTGTTTTATAACAGATGTTTTTTACATAATTTATATATGCGATATAGTTTTTTCAACGATATATTTAGCCAGATCAAAAATTTAAATACCCTTTAAAACGTTTCAAATTGTGCGTATAGACTATAGATTTTAATATTGCTCGCCTGCACAGGAAAATATAATATTGTTATAGTTAGTTAAGAAGTACCTTCAATAGTGTGAATGATGGAGTCATCTTATCTAATGTTATAAATGCGAATGTGAATTAGTTTGGTATATTTTCATGCCTTAACTATATAAAAGATTGTTATTAAATTTTGTACACACGTCAGGGGTTCAGAAAAGGACATAGGTATCTTTTATCCCGAAAAAAGTACCATTCCCGAGGTATAGATAAGTAAACACTTATCTTTTATCCTGATGATATTAAGTTTCAACTTAAGCTCATCAGCAAAAGATGTTTTTCTCTGAGCTTCTCTTCTCTTCTACGAGCACAAGTAAAGCCGCGGGTAAAAGCTAGTCTGTAATAAATGACGTCGCATAAATAAGAATTCTACTGCTTTAGGCATTTTAGATGACTCCCTTTTATAGTATAGTCCGCGCCAAACTGCTAGTCCGTTCTGAAGTTGTTGTAAGCATGTGTAGTAATACAATTTGCTATGGCGACGCGATTCATTTCTATATTCAGAGCGGACCAGCAGTTTTACGGGGACTATACCAACATAAAATAATGTAAAACAAACGTAATGATTATTGAGAGAATGAAACGGTTTTTAAATAATCAAATATATATTGTTACATACAGACTTGTTAGTCTAAGAGCCTCTTGTCAGCCCTTGTAATGGCTGAACTCATCAGCTTCAGGGCAGACGTGTTTTGTTCCGATCCTTATAAAATAATTAGTGCCTCAAATATTCTAAAAATCCATTCTAGCTACTAGGTTATTATAAACAGCTTTTCATAATACTTTTATAATCTTTCATTGTCTTAAAACGAACATATTATTATGTAATAAATAAAACATTGTTACAATTAAATTATTTCATTTACATATATTTGTTTTTGTTGTACATATTCCCATGAACGTACCAAATTATAATATCCATCATGTAATTCGCAAACTAAGGGCCTCCAATACGGGAACCTCTTAGTTTATTAAGGTTTGGTACTCAAAGGATAATAACGGAATCCTATTATCTTGAACCATAATAGATAGTAACTTGAAATCTTTACAGAATATGTATAAGGGGGGCCGCTACAACAACATATAGCTACTAAAAATAAATCTATTTTTCGGCGTTTTTCGCATTATTTATTATTATTTTTTTTTTTATAATATAAGAGTAGCAGACGAGCATGCAGTCCACCTGATGCATGGACATCTGTAATCAACCCCAGATAGGATTAGATATTCCTCCCTGAGGTCGGCCACAGATGCGCCGCTACCCCTGAGGACTAAGCTGGAACGCCTCGGAAAAGTCTGTCTCCCTTACCACACCCTTCAAACCGGAACACAGCAGCGCCTAACACTGCTGTTATTAGGTAGAAATAGGTGTGGCGGTGGTGCCGCCGGAGTCGAACCACAAAGGGTTCTACCACCTTTAAAGTTATTAAACTGTAATAAGTAGACAGTTCAAATTATCTCGATGCATATTATAGTTCCACGGTTGCTAGAAGCTACGATAACAAATACAAAAATAATTATAATTAAAAAAAAAATAATAAAAAACCACGCAAAATCGCACAAGGAAAATCTATCATCCTGATCTTGACGATCCTGATGAGAATGGGATAAAATAATTAAAAGCGTGTCATAGGTTCTTGATAATTGTTCAAATTTTTAAATCAATCGGACCGTTCAAAGCAGGTAAGAATCGAGTTCAAAGATTCCGTTGCATACATACATACAGGTCAAGCTAATAGAGGCGTGGTAATAACTGAAAGTTTGGTGATATGGAACCATGCGTATGCGAGTCCGGCTTAAACTTGGCCAATTATTTTATTATGTCATGGAGTGTTATGTGACATGGAGTTTCTTTCTCCATTTGGCCATAACCTTGCGACATGATAGAAAATTATTTACGTAAAAAGAAAAACATAAATCTTTGAATAAAATATTCGATTTAGTCTAAAATGGATATGACAGAAATGGCGCTATAATAATAAAAATAGAACGCATTAATTTAAATAGCTTGTTTATTCATAACCTTATCCTAGTAAATACAAATGTAGCAACAAACAATACACACAAAATAAATATTAGTTCACTAACGACTTATTCGCATCGTGGTATACTTTGTCCATTACCGCAGTAGAACATTTAATAAAAGTTATTTAGGGTAAAGCTTCCTAAAAAGACATCGTTATGTTTTCCAGGCTCGTATGTAAAAATCACAGAATAGCATATTGTGGTGACTTCCGCAACTCGTCAAAAATGGCGCCACATATTTCTGAATCACGGTAACGAAGTTTTCAAATATAATGCTATGTTGTGAACTAAGACTTTGCCAAAATATTACATTTTAAAATTCTTTGTATGAAATGTATGATCAACATACAGTTAAAACTGCTCCATATAGGTATATACATGTTACACATGTTCTTTAAACAGTAAATGGAATTCAGGAATTTATGGACATTATAACATACGGTGCTTAAAAAGAGTCTCTTTTAAAAAAATGTGACATTTCAAACATTGGTCATTTTCAGATAATGTCACGGAAACTTTTTCGGAAACATTATCTGAAAATGATGAAGGTATAATATGTATGTATGATGAGTGTAAGGTATAATATGTATGTCACGGAAACTTTTTCCGTGACATACATATTATACCGTTTTTAGCTCACTGTAATGGACAAGGTATAGTTCGCACCAAACTGCTAGTCCGCCCTGAAGTTGTTGCGAGTAGGTAGTACTCATACAACTTGCTATGGCGACACGATTCATTTCTATATTCCGAGCAGACTAGCAGTTTTACGCAGACTACAATAATGATTACAATATGACCTTATTTGCACCATTACAAACTTTTCTAGCCAGAATATAGCAATAATACATACTATAAAACAACTATATCCTGTTAATTCTTGCCTACAAAAATTCAAAAGACAAATTGCCTACAAAAATTGTCTAAATTTGAACTTTCAAAGGCAAAACTGCCAAAGATTTATTATTAATAACAAGAATTAATCGTGGCCAGGCCCAATCAGTCAAACTAACAAGTTTCTACATATAATAACTATATCTACGTCATAATTAAATAACAAAAAGCACAAATCAGTCAACTCGTTTCTTATAAATTGCTTTTAAATGCTCGCTTAGTGGAGTATGATCTGTCTCCATGAACAGAACTATTTCTAACGTGTCCGGTGCTATCAGCCTAATTTCTCGTTTAAAACTTTTCACGTGAGGCGGCTTCGTGAAAGACATCCTCGTGATGTTAACCGTTTTTAACCTGATTTCCTTTTTATCTGCATCAACGGTACCTTCTTCTAACGAAGCGAGACCAAAGTTGTGGCTAACGATAAATGCCAGTTCGTTGGTTTCTGGTCTGATACGTAGGAAACCTCGCTCCTGGTGCATTGGGATGTGTTTCTCTGGATGCATTGATGTTGACATGTAGTTGAACATCGGCTGACCTGGAATATACAAAGGAATACATTTTATACTAATGTTTTGTATATAAACACATATATTTAATAAATACAATATAATCTTATATATAAAATTCTTATGTCACAATGTTATTTACCATACTCCTCTGAAACGGCTTTACCGATTTTGAACAATTTTTATATGTAGGTCTGAGAATCGGCTACTATCTATTTTTCACACTCAGTTATCAGTTACTCAGTTGTCAGTTATAAGGGTTGTTCACCACTAATATTTTTTTATTTAGTCAGCTAGTGGCAGTAATAAATAGAAGTCATATTAAAATCTGACTAGTACTAATTTATGTCACTTATTTTTTGACATTAAAGTAGTAAATGAACATGCAGTCCGCCTATGGACATCTATAATAACCCCAGATACGATTAGACTCTTACTTACCTGAGGTCGGCCTTATCACACCATTCAAACCAGAAAACAGCAGCGTTTAACACACACGCTGTTATTAGCCAGGAGTTAGTAAAGCGGGGTTGCGGCTAAAGCCAACAGAGGGTTGTACTACTTTCAAATTAAATTAAATTATTAAGATGCCACTCAGAGGTAGTAGACTTTATACGCGCGTGGTTACGTTCTGTGACCACTAAATCCACTAATCAGTATGTGCACAGTATGATATTTTCCGATTTATATTAAAAAAATACACACCGATGCATATGAACTCTAATTCCTCATTATATGAGAAGTCGGTTAAGTTCGGAAAGCTTCCACGACCGGCTTCAGTAACCCAGCGCCCAGACAGCCAAGCTATTGGCTTCAAAGCCTCATGAACCTCAGCTTGGAATTGCATTGTTCTTTATTCAAATTCTCTTCCACCAGTTTACTGTTTTATGTAACACCAAACGAAACAAATGTTTTGATTTGTTGGCCTTTGCTATTTTTTTTAAATTGAGTTTGTCGATTTTGACAATTAACGTCAAATTGAAATTTGTCTTTGGTTTAACATTACTTAAAGTAGTAGCAATGATTTCAATTTGTACAACCAAGAAGAGCAAATTAGAACATTTAAACTTTCTGTATAGGTCACTATACATTTTGATTTGAATACTGCATATATTTGTTAATGCATCTTTAATTTATTTAAAGAACTATAGTTTCGTTTAGTACATTTATCTCATAAATAGGTGTACGAAAGTATTGCCACTATAAAGTTGACAATAGTGCCCTCTGATGGATAATATTATATATATATTTTAAGGGATTATTATCCAAATTGAAAGTATATTATGATTAAAATTACTTAATTATACACAATACTAAACATAACTAACTATTTTTTATATTTTACAGTCTGACGTTTAATAGAAAAAAATACCATATATGTCAATCAATCAAAAATTACCAAGCGGCGTTCACCCAACATAACCAAACCTTTAACAATTTATTATGGATCTACATAAACGTAAACATAAATATGCCAGACCTCACAACAATTTTATGTCCGCAACTACCAAAAACTTCTTGCAGAAGATTTGTTACAAAGAAAGAGCGTCAGTTGACATGACTCAATATGGATTCATGAGAGATAGTAAAATTTACATAGTAAATCTGTTGTTAAAGCCGCAATTAGAGAGTAATAATTGTGGTGAGTGTATTTAAATATAGTTTATTGCATGTGATAGTCCACGTAAAACTATTAGTCCGCTCTGAATATAGAAATGAATCGCATCGCCTTAGCAAATTATATGACTACACCTGCTCTCAATAACTTCAGAGCGAACTAGCAGTTTGGCACGGACTATACTCTTAAAATCAGTACGAAACTGATTTCAATTTTCTTTTCCCTTTTGCTAAGTTAAAATTACCTATCTTAATTTTAGTCAATAACAGTTTGCAACCAAAAAAACAGGAAAACAGACAGAATAATAATAAAAAACAACGCTTGAAGAAGAAACAGTGTGCACCATAAAAATGAAAAGAAAAATTTAATTTCATTTTTTTTTTAAATATATTTATTGTAGAATTTGACGAAAAAAAATGCTATAGGATTAAATAATTTAACTACGTGTTTATTGATAATAAAGATTAATATAAAACAGCATAATGTGTTTTAATTGTCTACTTAGAATAATTTAATGGATTATTATTAGAACAACGGCATTTAGCAGAACCACGGTTTCCACTGCAACCCAAATGATTAAACGCAGGTGGAAATCTACATTCGCAATTCGTCGCTTTATTATTTACCATCCTCATGTTCGATATGGGTTTTGTCTGTTTATTCGTAAGTTTTGTTGACGAACAACCACATTCTGACGTTTTACGAGTTCTGGATGAATCTTTAAGTCTTTCCTCGTCATGTCTGCTTCCTAATATATTGTCATTTTGTATTTTACTATTAGTTCCCGACCCTGGTGGGGACATACAGCATCTACTTTGACTTCCGTGCTTCCGGCCTTCTGCCAGCTGGTCTGGCAACGAATCTATATGAATCTTGTTAGTTTTCAACTGTTCGGTTTTCCTTGATCTATGTCCGAAGCTCTTATTTTTCGTAGCATTAGCTGGAGCAGAATCTGGATTATCTAGATCTGAACAACCAGTGCAAGTAGATACTTTATTAACGCCGTTGCTTTGTCCTTTTGTATCTGAGGGTTCTGAATCCGCTGCATACCCTGATGAAGACTTGGTTCTTTGGTCTGTACTAATATTTGATTGTGTGCCAGTTTTTTGCAAATTGCCGCTTCGAGATGCTGAGTTCGTCTGTAATTCCCGCGAATTAAATGGCGTTCGACATGGCAAATCAGCACAATCATTATAAAGTTGAGGTGAAACTAATTCAGATCTATTTTCATCTAACAACGCACCTTGTTCTGTACTTGTGACCGGCGTATTTTCTCTTCGTGTATTGTAATCTCTGGTAGAACCTTGATTATACTGCTCTAAATCTGAATGTTGGGATCCCAATCCATTCGTATGAGGAATACCAGTACCCTGTCTTGTATGCGTTACAGCTGCCATCCTGCGCCTCTCGCTCGCGATCCTACAAGAGGTACAAATGCCCACATCTAGATTATTTTCTTCTTCTTCCTCAAAGATTGTGTCTTGCTGTAAATCTGCCTCTTGATCCTTCGTACCATGAGGGCAATACATAGGGTTTGATTTAAAACAGTCCGCTGAATTCCGACAGCTGTTAGGAGTGCAAAAGTCGTCGTTGGCACAGTGACACATGGTTTTGGCGAAGTAAGGCGGTGGTAGAACCCAAGGTGGTAGGTACATTTCAGGCACTGGCATGATGTATGGTCCTGGGACGTTCATACTCCTCAAGCACGGTCGTTGTACAGGTATCCAAATAGGCATTGGAGGATGCCCTCGACGTCTTCTCTTCCCAGATCGTGGTGACATGGCCTGTTTATTTAATGTAGCACCAGAATTATATAGCCATTTTTAATATTTGTACGGTAAGTATGAAGCGGGGAATTTTGTGTCAGTAATTTTAGTACTTTAGTTACTACATTTTTATGAATGAAAGTGTTATGACTTCTGACATGAGCCAAGAAAAACTACAATATCGGTCCATGTCATCGATATACTACTAATTGCAATATCATTAGAGAATACTTTTACTGAGAACATTTTAATTTTTTTACATTACTTACTTATTTATGTTATAAATCTTGTAAATTGATTATACTCGCTGTAGAAATATGCCTTGCCTATTACATTTTTATGGTGATTTCTCCAAACTTTTCTTCCTGGCTGTACAGAAATATGTATTATTAAAATTCTGACTTCACTTCTTGTTCTTATGTGACAGATTTCAAAGATATATAACTATAATCATAGATATATTATCCTACTGACGTAACTATAATATAGCGGTTATGTTTATACAATTCTTGTGGTATACAGTGTTAAATGAAACATACATCGAACTAATTACTTGTAAGTTATCCACAAGCAAAGTAGAAGGTAAGAGACCTCGAGGAAACAGCCCAAAAAGATGATCAGACCAAGTATAACAGCGACTGGAAATACTAATTTACGAATCATTACAATACTGATCGCAAATTTGGAAAAGACACTGCAAAAAAGTCAAGATCATCAGCACTTAGGAACCAACTGATGAGAGAGAAGTTATACACAAAGAATGAAAATAATACATAACAAGACAGTGAGATATACGAAACAAACTTTTGGGTAAGATAATTTCTTTACTGAAGATTTATATTTGTTATTTAATAATATAAGGTGAAGATTTTAATTAAATGTAGTCAACTTAGTCAGTCGTAGACTCAATTTGTGATTTACAGCAGTATTATAGAGTAAAATGTAAATGCGTCCTCCATGCATTTGACATCGAAGCCCAACAACATTCCCCAAAAAATTGTCATCATAATTTTAATAACTTTACTCGTATTATCCACAAGATGTCACTAGTTTAGAATTTACAGCTGTCATTTTATTGGTAGCCTTTTAAGTATATTATTACATAAAATAATATTTATTTTAATTGCCCAATATGAACTTTATTTTACAGATGTATTTGGACAAAATGTATTATCTCCATTTTTAAACTTGGCAACAACGCCTACAATAGTTCCACGTGATTATATAATATCCGATATGGCGCTGCTGTCGTCAGCCCTGTTTCCTTTGACACTGTGCAAGTAGCGCGGTGCGGTGTGTTGTAGTTTCCATCGGATTTTAGACATGTAAGTAAATTCCAAATATGTTAATATTACACCCATTAAGCCGGCAATTCTTCTCTCTATGTGCTTATATAAAAAGGATTTATGAGTATATTAATAAATTTCGAATTTGGTCAAAATTTTTACTTACGTAACTGGTAATGGAATTATGTTTGCACGTGACCTTGCCCTATAAGTTATTTTAGAACTAAGAAAATAATTATTAAATAATAGTTAGAATGTGGATGAGTAATTTATGTAACCGTTGCCTCGATATTTTTCTTCGTTGTATCCAACCGAATCTTGTAGGCTTCATGTAATTTTGACGTTCGACTCTGCAGTTAGTATTGATTAGTTTAAACTGGATATAGCCGAACTAATTTACTGCAATGTCTACTTATATTATGTCTACTTATTAATGCTAATTACATTTTATTTTACGTGAAACGAATATCGTATCGATTAACGTTGTAATTTGTTATAAACGAAATTAACTTCTTTTACTTAGTAACTTGGCATTGATTAGTTCTAACCTCAACCTCTATTTTTTTAATATTTCATATTTAGAACTTTAGTTTTCTCTATTGTTCCGGGAAGAAGGTCAGTAAACATAGCATAGAAATGCGCATTACGTAAATAATTTAGCATTTTCTGTGTTCTTTTTATATGCATAAATCTTTTTCCTTATATTTTTTTTGTATTTCTGGCCAATACCCTTGTTATCAATTAGAATCTAGAATCTATATGTATATTATACCATAATATGTAAAAAATAATATTTTTTCTACATTATATTACTTTATTTAAAAATAAAATACAGGAAATAGAATTTAAATGAAAACTTGTAATTATTTTTCTCATTTTTGTATTTATAATTCATAATATGACTATCCTAAAATTACATAATGTCTATCAAAAGGAGTAAACTTGCATTTAATTAATAATTTCTTATTTAAATTCATGTTGAATTTAATATACGAATATTATGAGTCCAGTGCTACTATAGTTTAATATAGAAGTCTCAGAATTATTAAAGTTAGTAGAATCCTTTGTGGTTCTATTCCTGCGACACCTAGATCTCCTTAATAATGTTATTAGTGTGACTGTGTTCTAGTTTGAAGGGTGTGGTCAGGGAGACACACTAGCTATTCTCCATAACGATACCTTACTTCGTAAATCAGCTAACTCCACTTTTTGTCAATTTTTTTTTTTATTTATTTTGATTTCATTCAACGCCATTTACTATCAAAATAAATAAAAAAAAACATTTTGACAAAAAGTGGCTGATTTGCGAACTAAGGTATTGATATATGTGGTATGGGAGATATACTTTTTTGAGGCATTGCAGTTTATTCCTCAGGGCTAGCAATACATCTGTGACCAATCTCAAATAGGACTCTAGTCTTATCTGGGGTTGATTATAGATATCCATGGGCAACAGTAGCCACTTACATCATGTGAACTGCATGCTCAATATAAAATGTTTACTATAAAATTCTTTGATAATTACAAGCAGACAACTATATAATTTTCCTTATTATGTTTTCCTACACCAATAAAGCAAATAACTGATTATTGTACAATTCGAAAATTGAAACTATTTTTTTTATAATATAGGAGTAGCAGACGAGCATACAGTCCACCTGATGCTAAGTGGCTCCTGCCACCCATGGACATCTGTAATTAGCCCCAGATAGGATTAGATATTCCTACCTGAGGTCGGCCACAGTTGCACCGCTACCCCTGAGGACTAAGCTGGAACGCCTCGGGAAAGTCTGTCTCCCTTACCACACCCTTCAAACCGGAACACAGCAGTGCCTAACACTGCTGTTATTAGGTAGAAATAGGTGCGGCGGTGGTGCCGCCGGAGTCGAACCACAAAGGGTTCTACCACCTTCAAAACTAAGTTCAAACAATATATCTAAAAAAATATATTTATCTAATCATCATCATACCCATTACTGTCCCACTGCTGGGCATGGTTTTATTTTCTGACTAAAAACTTATTTACGTATATATAATAGTTTTTTATTGAAATATTTCGTAAAAAAATCTGTCATATTTTTCTTAAATTTTTTTCAAAACAATTTAAACATAATGTGACTTAACTTGACAGTGTGCTTCAATTCTTACGAACTCTTTATAGTCCATTGAAATGTTACATTTTTTAGGCCTTAGTGTGCATTTGTCAGAGGACGCAATTTTATTTTTTTAATGTGTAGGGGGGGTCAGTAGAAGCTTAAGTTCAAGTTTGTGGGGTCGGCACCCTTGTCCCCCGGCCGCCATCTTGGAAAAGGGGGTGCAAAGGGTTTTCGCGCTGTATCTCGTAAACTACTTACCCTACAGAAAATTTAATGAAACATAAAATGTAGCAAATTAAATTTCCTACAATTTTATTTCTATTACTTTTTATCGTCAAGTGACCAACAAAAAGGTTATAAACAAAAATAAATGAAAATTTTGTAACAAATTTCCTTTTGGAGGTTATAACTTTTTTTCAGTTCATTTTACAATAAAATGACATCACAGCAATTTTGTAGAGGGTTTTTCAACGAACAATTTCCTCTATATAATTGTTTCATTTTATTTATTTATCTAGGTTTTACAGCGCTCCAAACTTGAACGGATTTTCGAATGCTCATAGGGATGCAATAAAAACTAAAAATTAGGCTTACTTTTCTATCTATATTTTTTTTATTCATACAATTTATTATGATCTTAACATTCCTATGCTATTATTAAACTATGTTTGACCCTGTTACCCACCACCTATGAGGTAACTCTATCAGAGGTGGATTTTACTGTCGACCAGGCTGAATCGGATGCAGATGCAGTCATCGTCCGTTGTGCGCTTGCTGCATCACAGTCATATGATTCGGTGACAATCATAGCAGAAGACATCGACATCCTTGTATTGCTGACGGCATTAGGAAGGAATCAAACAAATGTATTTTTTTTAAAACCTTCAAAAGGGCGTACGTCCGAACAATTGTACTGTCCTTCAAGTTTTAAATATGACGACGTAATAGCTGAGAATTTACTGTTTCTCCATGCCTTCTCAGGATGCGACACAACGTCAGCAGCGTATAACATGGACAAAGTCAAATTTATAAAAATTTTGCAGAAGCATCCAGAGTTAGCAAGTGGAACTAAATTATTTATGAGTGAGAAAGTCGAGTCATCGTTACTCAGTGTTGTTGGCGAACGTTTTTTCGTCTCTTTATATGGCGGAAATAAAGACGATACTCTAGACACTCTGCGATACAAACGATTTGCTAAGACAGTGACAAAAAATGCATTTAATCTCTCTTCACTTCCTCCAACACAAGATGCAGCCCGTTTCCACAGTTTCCGAGTGTATCACCAGATTCAGTTATGGCTCGGAAAATATTGTGATCCAGAAGAATGGGGCTGGAAAAAGCATGGAAAATTTTGGATGCCAATCCAAGCTTCCAAGCCTCCAGCACCCCCCGAGCTTATGAAATTAATCTTTTGCAGATGCAAAGGAAATTGTGGAAGTGCGTGCGGTTGCCGAAAAGCAGGCCTTAAATGTTCACCAGTTTGCCTCCATTGTGGTGGTGAAAGCTGCAGCAACATCGTGGACATATCAACATTACTTGAAGAAAATGAATTAGAAGATGAATTACCGACAATCACGCCAATACCAACTCCCATTATACTACAAAAATTCACCTCGGATACTGATTCAGATTTTTTCTCGCAGCCTGGACCATCGAAGAGAATGAAAAAATAATAACTGATAGACATTTTTCAATATATAATAATAAATAACATTATTTTGTCTAGAAATTGCCCGTGGATTACCTCATAGGTGGTGGGTAAAAGGATCAAACATAGTTTAATAATAGCATAGGAATGTTAAGATCATAATAAATTGTATGAATAAAAAAAATATAGATAGAAAAGTAAGCCTAATTTTTAGTTTTTATTGCATCCCTATGAGCATTCGAGAATCCGTTCAAGTTTGGAGCGCTGTAAAACCTAGATAAATAAATAAAATGAAACAATTATATAGAGGAAATTGTTCGTTGAAAAACCCTCTACAAAATTGCTGTGATGTCATTTTATTGTAAAATGAACTGAAAAAAAGTTATAACCTCCAAAAGGAAATTTGTTACAAAATTTTCATTTATTTTTGTTTATAACCTTTTTGTTGGTCACTTGACGATAAAAAGTAATAGAAATAAAATTGTAGGAAATTTAATTTGCTACATTTTATGTTTCATTAAATTTTCTGTAGGGTAAGTAGTTTACGAGATACAGCGCGAAAACCCTTTGCACCCCCTTTTCCAAGATGGCGGCCGGGGGACAAGGGTGCCGACCCCACAAACTTGAACTTAAGCTTCTACTGACCCCCCCTACACATTAAAAAAATAAAATTGCGTCCTCTGACAAATGCATACCCAAATGTAACTTTTCAATGGACTATTAACGACAACACAATACAATACAAATGACTTTAAGATTCCACTTATTGCATTTTCAACCCAATTTCATTAATTTCAAGATTTTATTATTTGTGTGCTCATTTTCGCTAGATGCTAAGTAATAGATATTTATTGATGATTATACCAATATAACTAATAACATATTGTGTTGTTCCAGAATAATGTTCTCATCCCTGTTAGAGGCTGCGCGGAACTCCCCGTTCCGCGGGCCGCTTAGCCCCGCACAATGCGATGCCCCCATCGCCACACAGTCTCAGGTATGTACAATCTGATAAATAGGTAGCAGTGAGGTGCGACCGGGGAAGTAACACTTCTACAGTCTAGCGGGTTATTGGGCGTTTGGGGGAGTTCGGTCTGCCCCGGACCTCCGATCTTGAGGGGTCTCCAAACACAGTTGCTAAAAAAAGGTCCTCAGAACCAAACAATGTATGAAATGTGTATCAGTTAGCGAAAAAAAAATGGTCACCGAATCACAGGCGAACTTTTTACAATGGGGGCCTCCATTTCAACTGTCCGCCCCGGGCCTCCGACAACCTTAGTCCGCCATTGAGTACATGTATAGTCCGCGCCAAACTTCTAGTCCGCTCTGAAGATGTTCCGCGCAGGTGTAGTCAGAGCCAATGCGAACACAACTACAAGCATATACTCCGTAACGTAAGGGCACAGTACGCAGCTATGTACCCGCGGGCGAGAGCGGACAGCGGAGAGTGCCAGGGGCCCGCGCTGTTGCAATCCCGCTAATATTTACAGATTTCCTATTCGACGCGACTCGTTTCTATATTCAGAGCGGACTAGCAGTTTGGCGCGGACTAAACAACCAGTATGGTGTGACCGGGGAGGTACCACTGCCACACCTATAATCAATACAGTTCTACGTTTTGGCAGAAAGGTGTGGTGCTGACCTACTTAAGAGACGCATCCGTGATCCGCTTCTGATAGAATCCTTTTTCTATATGGAGACATGTTCACACAGCCTAAGAATCTCAAATTTCTGTGTTTGATTACAGATATTGTACATTCATTTTCAAGTTTTTTTATAATATACAACCTGATGGTAACTGGCAATCCCAGATGAGATTACATTTCTACCTGAGGTCGGCCACAGATGCGCCTCTACCCCTGACTAGTCTGGATGTGGCGAAGGTACCACCATAGTCGAACCACATAGGGTTCTACAACCTTCAAATTCGGTACAATTTAGAAAGTAATTAGGATATTGCCCAATGATGAGACTCATATCGGAGGGGAGCTGTCACTGTGTCGGGCTGATCTTCAACTGACAGTTGAACTGCATTGCAGCGTGTCCAGTTGGACACGGTGGCAGCAAGTGCCCAATGACCAATGATTATGAGAGCTGAGGGCTATTTACTTTCGTCACCCAATCAGGGCCACATTTGAAGGGTAGGTCTCCACCCCTATTTCTACCTAATAACAGCAGTGTTAGGTGCTGCTGTGTTCCGGTTTGAAGGGTGTGGTAAGGGAGGCAGACTTTTCCGAGGCGTTCCAGCTTAGTACTCAGGGGTAGCGGCGCATCTGTGGCCGACCACAGGTAGGAATATCTAATCCTATCTCGGGTTGATTATAGATGTCCATGGCCGCAGTAGCCACTTACCATCAGGTGGACTGCATGCTCGTCTGTTACTCTTATATTATAAAAAAAAACCTACCCTTCAAATACTCCCTACTGACCTAGGGCCTACACAAATGAGGGCCCTCACAATAGAGACCATATCAAAAATTAAATAGATCATTATTTTTTTTTATTTTTTTTTTCAAAATGTATAGAGGGGGGTCCCTCACAATTTTTACGGGTCAGCAACTTTTACGTTTGTCCTTTCTGTTCTGTGGATTGGTGAAAATGAAGTAACTGAACAATTTCTCAGGGCATGGCAGCGAACGTCGCGGCCGGTGACTCCTGCGAGTTCGCGTCAACCAAATACTTCGCCCTGTGCGGTCTCGGCGGTATCCTGTCATGCGGTAAGTTCAAATAATTATATATTTACGATGAGAAGTTTCTTTTAGCAAGACAATGTAATACAAACTTTAAATGAAACATTTGAGTGGTAGAACCCTTTGTGGTTCGACTCCGGCGGCATCACCGCTACCTATTTCTGCCTCATAACAGCAGTGTTAGCGCTGCTGTGGTCTGGTTTGAAGGGTGTGGTAAGGGAGACATACTTTTCCGAGGCGTTCCAGCTTAGTCCTCAGGGGTAGCGGCGCTGTGGCCGACCTCAGGTAGGAATATCTAATCCTATCTAGGGTCGATTACAGAAGTTTATGGGCGGCAGTGACCACATACCATCAGACGGATTGCATGCTCGTATGTTACTACTATATTAAAAAAAAACTATGAATGAGACGCAGGGAACGACTTGCTTGTTAGACTGGTAGCCTTTCCAGTAGATATGTACAGTATCTACACGAAAAGTAACACTATTGCAAATCAAAAACAGTTTACAAAACGCTACATAACGTACCGTATTATATCATTGCTGCAAAACCAAAAAATCTCAAGATTTTTTCCTCAAACACCAAAAACAAGTATAAATTCAATAAGAAAATGTACGTAATAGCTATTTCTGTAACCAATGAATCATTATTAACCCAATTACGTTATGTAACGGACTGAACGCAATGTTTATCAGATAAAAGTTGGTAGACATAGATTGTACACATACACTTGATACCATATCAACATACGGGTACCTTGGTTTTTTTGATTCAAAATAGAGGAATAACAAAATGTAACATGACGAAATCGCCAAATATAATTTAGTATTTTTAGGGTTTCGTGCCCAAAGGGTGAAAAATAGAATCCTATTACTAAGACTCCGCTGTCTGTCATAGGGAACTATCTCCTGCACCATAATAAATAAAATGTTTCCATAATAGATAGAATCTTGAAATGAATATACAGAGTATGTATAACGGTGGCCGCTAAAACAACAAATACTGAAAATAAAAATAGTTTGAATATAAAGGGGGGTAGCCATACAAGAAACCGCTATCTTTCGGCATTTTTCGCTTTATCTGTTTAACCGTGATAGTTCAAATTTTCACAAAGCATTTACATTTATGACTGCTATGATACCAAATACTAAAAATAAATTAAAATTTGTTGGTAAGGAAAGAGTGAAATGAAACCCTTCGTTTTAAGTCCGACTCGCACTTAGCCTATTATTAGAAGTAGCATCAAGATTGCAACAAAGGGAATACCCGAATGTGTAGTGTGATGTCATCATCAAATATAACTTGATTGAAGACACGTGTAAAACAAAAAGGTTTACATATGCCAAGTTTCAAGAGTTGGAGCTTAACCAAACTATGTGGTTGTGGTTGCTTAGCAACGCAACTGTTGTTAGGTCTTTTATAACATACTAGCTGATCCGGCAAACTTTGTACCGTCTCAAAATCTATTTATCAAATATATTTCATATAGAATATAGCCTATGTTACTCGTAGATAATGTAGCTTTCGAATGGTGAAAGATTTTTTTTAAATCCGTCCAGTAGTTTTTGAGCCTATTCATTACAACCAAACAAACAAACAAAGTTTTCCTCTTTATAATATTAGTGTAGATGTAGCAGACGAGCATGCAGTCCACCTGATGGACTGGCTACTGCCGTATGGACATCTGTAATCAACTTCAGATAGGATATTCCTACTTGAGGTCGGTCACAGCGCCGTTACTGTTGAGGACTAAGCTGGAATTCCTCGGAAAAGTATGTCTCCCTTACCACACCCTTCAAACCGGAACACAACAGCGCTTAACACTGCTGTTATTAGGCAGAAATAGGTATGGCGGTGGTGGGGCCGGAGTCGAACAACAAAATGTTCTACCACTTTTAAACCACCTGTTTTATAACATCAGATGAACTGGGTACTTGTTTGTTAAATTGTTAGAGTACGCGTCAAACTGCTAGTCCGCTCTGAATATAGAAACTAGTCGCGTCGCAACAGCAAATTGTAGATATTAGCGGGACACCCCCGGCACCCTCCGCTCCCCGCTCTCGCCCCACGCGTAAATAGCTGCGTTAGTGTGCCCTTACGTTGCTACGGAGTATATGCTTGTAGTTGTGTTCGATCGCATTAGCTCTCTAACTACACCTGCGCGCAATAAATTCAGAGCGGACTAGAAGTTTGGCGCGGACTATACTTCCATTACATTCAAAAGTCTACATATTCGTAATATATGGTATTTTATCAATAGTAATTTGGTAGATTCGTTCAATCACGGGCAAGGTCAGATAAGGTATCATATCAAGCGTTTCTGGGCTGTCGCGTTTCAAATAATATACATTTATAAACATAAATAAGTGTGTCAATACATAGTAAATAAGCAGATAGCCTAGTGGTTAAGCAACTCGGCCTCTTGATCGATGGGTCCGGGGTTCAAATCCCAAGCAACACTGATTTTTCAAAGTTTTATGCGTATTAGAAATTGGTTATCACTTGCTTAAATGACGAAAGAAAAGATCCTTCCTTCACACGTGAGAATAATTAAAAAAATGTTTTCAAAGGTATGTGAAGTCTACCAATACGCACTTGGCCAGCGCGGTGGACTATGGCCTAATGCTTCTCGTTCTGAGAGGAGACCCGTGCGCAACAGTGGGACAGTAGTGGGTTGATAATGATGATGAAATATAGCACGACATATTTTAACACATGATTCGCTGCAACACTGTTTGCACGTGGTAGAATCTTTGTGGTCCAGAGGCACTACCGCCACACCTATTTCTGTCTATTAACAACAGTGTTAAGCGCTGCTGTGTTCTGGTTTGAAGGGTGTGGTAATAGAGACATACTTTTCCGAGGCGTTTTAACTTAGTCCTCAGGGGTAGCGGCGCATCTGTGGCCGACCTCAGGTACGAATATGTAATCCTATCTGGGGTTGATTACAGATGTCCATGGGCGGCAGTAGCCACTTACCATCAGGTGGACTGCATGCTCGTCTGCTACTTTTATATTATATTTAAAAAAAAACCTTTGGTTACGAATGCCTAAAATCTTATATATAAAATTCTCGTGTCACAATGTTAGTTATCGTACTCCTCCGAAACGGCTTTACCGATTTTCACCAAATTTTATATGCATATTCAGTAGGTCTGAGAATCGGCTACTATATATTTTTCATACCCCTAAGTGATAAGGGTTGTTCACCCTTAACATTATTTTATTTGTATGGCAACACAACGTTTGCCGGGTCAGCTAGTATGTCTATAAAGTAAAAACTTCAACATAGCAACTCGGTTATGAAACTCTTTGTAACTATCGACACATTTTACCAGATGAAAGACATTGATTCACTATATATCGATATTAACGGCTAATTTGATAAAATCGCATTCCTTTCCCTTATTGTCATATTAATCAATAGGTTTTGTCAGCTACTTCGTAAGTTCGTACACGTAAATTATCATACATAACATAATTCCCATATAATAAAAAATTTAAACCTCTTTTCTAATCAACACCAGAAAAGTTTAGAATCCTACCTGGTGGGCACTCCTGAGGACTAAGCTGGAACGCCTCGGAAAAGTCTGTCTCCCTTACCACACCCTTCAAACCGAAACACAGCAGCGCTTAACACTCCTCCAGAACTAGGTGATGCTTGAGTTCAACCACTCCACCTTACTACCACCTTCTATCTATTACTATTAAAGCGCTCTGATACAGACGGAGAGACAGCGTAGGCTTAGTAATAGTGTCCAGTTTTACGCTTTCGGTACGGAATCGTAAAAAGGAAATGCCTAACGAATCCTCTCCTCGCAACGCCGAGGATGGCCACTGGAGGGGTTTTGGTACAGTAAAAATTCCACATAACCCGACGTCGCTCCCTACGGCGTCGGGTACCTTTTTAAGGTTTCCCCCTCGTGAGAAAAATAAGGCAGAAACATGTGTGGCGCTGATGTCGAACCACAAGTGTACTACCGCCTTCTATCTATTACTGTCCAAGCGCTCTGTGACAGACAGACAGATAGCCAGACAGCGGAGGCTTAGTAATAGTATCCCGTTTTACGCCTTGGGTACGGAACCGTAAAAAAAGAAATGCCTAACGAATCCCGCGCAGTCTAGAAACCGAAAACCCACCACTATGCCACTAGAGCATCACTAGTCACAATTAGAATACGATTTCTTTACAATGTAGTCCCGAGCAACCAACTGTCAATGTTACCGACCAGCTGGCGGCCCGCCAGCGTTACGCACTCCGACCTTGGTGTGGAGTCACGCGTCGCCCGTTGCATAATGTTGTTGTGGGCACGTGAGACGTCGAAGAAAATGTTTTTATATATACTTTATATAAAGCCAGTTCCACATTCTCGCGAGAATCTCGAGAGAACGCGAGGAAATCACGATAAACGAGTATGTGGAGCCGATACGAATCGGGTTTTTCTCGCGAGAATGTGGAGCAGGCTTAAGAGTAACAGACTAGCATGCAGTCCACCTGATGGTAAGTGGCCACATCCGCCCATGGACATCTGTAATCAACCCCAGATAGGATTAGATATTCCTACCTGTGATCGGCCACAGATGCGCCGCTTCTCGTGAGTACTAAGCTGGAACGCCTCGGAAAAGCATGTCTCCCTTACCACACTTCAAACCAGAACACAGCAGCGTTTAACACTCCTGTTATAACAGAAATAGATGTGGCGGTGGGCAGTGATGTCACTTTACACGGTTCAGGAGATAGAGCCCTGCGACAGATGGACAGACAGCGGAGGCTTGGTATAGCCGCGTAAAACTGGTAGTCCGCTCTGAATATAGAAGTGAATCGCATCGCCATAGCAAATTGTATGACTACACCTGCTTGCCTACTTCAGAGCGGACTAGAAGTTTAGCGCGGACTATAAGAGGGTTCTGTTTTTACCCTGTGAGAACGGAAACCTAAAAATAATAATAATGTAACATTTGGGTGTGGTTTACGCTAATTACATAACAAAATTAGGGCATATCAAAGATTAATGGGTATTGGGTAGTAACGGATTATGTGTTATGTCGGACAGAAATGATTGATCGTCATATGATTTGTGATATACAAGTACGGATGTAGACTTATCGCTAAATACCTAATGAACTAAAATTAGTTTAGGTAACATACCAAGAAATTTATAATAATCGCGTGCACATACCTTAGGACATATTTACAACATTTTCGTTATAATATAGTAATAGGTGTGCAGTCTCCTTAATGGCAATTGCCGTGTATGAACGGCTATAATCAACCACATTAGTCACAAACTAATTTCTAAGAACTAAGTTAAATTGGCTCGCATCCCTTTCTACCACTTTTAAGGCGTCCGCTAAAATTGAAGCGGACGTGTCGGGCGGGCTCTCGTGTTTGTGTTGAAAAATAAATGTTAGGTTTTAAACCCGCGCGGCGAACGACGCTCTCAAAATCCCTATCTATCACTGGGACGTCTTACCCCCCGGGCGCACATATATTGCGGCAATGTCAACATAAAGGCGGTGGGCAGGAAATTCGGGTCTCGAGAATCAAAATCCCTTGGTAGAACCCTCTGTGGTTCGACATCGGCGGCATCACCGCCTCACCTATTTATGATTAACTAGCTGACCCGGCAAACTTTGTACCGCCTCAAAATCTATTTATCAAATATATTTCATATAAAATATAGCCTATGTTACTCGTGGATAATGTAGCTTTCGAATGGTGAAAGAATTTTTAAAATCGGTCCAGTTGTTTTTGAGCCTATTCATTACAATCAAACAAACAAACAAAGTTTTCCTCTTTATAATATTAGTATAGATAGCAGCAGTGTTGAGGGCTAGTGTGTTCTTGTTTGAAGGATGTGGTAAGGGAAAGATACTTTTCCGAGGCCTTCACTTTTTAGTATTTCAACTTAGCCCTCAAGGGTAGCAGTGAATCCTTACTATTCTTAGCTTATCTGGGGATGCTTCTTCTCCGTAACGAAACACCTTGTGAAGTGGTGGTAGTTGCTTTGACATTCAAAAAGTGATCTGTAAAGAACCTATTTTGAATAAAAAAAATTGATTTGATTTGATGACTAGAGATGTCCATGGGTAGCAGTAGCCACTTACCACCAGGTGGGCTGCACGCTCGTCTGCTACTCCTATTACAAAAACACCCTCATACCAAGGCCTGATCTAATCTTCCCACTTCCAGGTATCACCCACACGGCTGTCGTGCCCCTCGACTTGGTGAAGTGCCGTCTCCAGGTGGACGCTGAGAAGTACAAGAATGTGGTCACCGGATTCAGAGTGTCGGTCCGCGAGGAGGGTATGCGGGGTCTGGCGAAGGGCTGGGCGCCTACCTTCATCGGTTATTCGCTGCAGGTAAGGGTTTTGGGGCCCTTTTATGACCCTCTGCTGCGCTTGTTTTTCATTTCAGAAGAGACCAACAGTGTCAAAACACGATGTCCAATTTATAAAACATTACTGATGGTAACAACTTCTACAATATTCAATAGTATTAACATTAAAATAATAAACTGACAAAGGACTTAAAGGTGGTAGAACCCTTTGTGGTTCGACTCCGGCGGCACCACCGCCACACCTATTTCCACCTAATAACAGCAGTGCGCTAGGCAATAGGCGCTGCTGTGTTCTGGTTTGAAGGGTGTGGTAAGGGAGACATACTTTTCCGAGGCGTTCCAGCTTAGTCCTCAGGGGTAGCGGCGCATCTGTGGCCGAGCTCAGGGAGGAATATCTAATCCTATCTGGGGCTGATAACGGATGTCCATGGGCGGCAGTAGCCACTTACCATCAGATGGACTGCATGCTCGTCTGCTACTCCTATATTATAAAAAAAACTGTCATTTTTCACTACTGTCAACACTTAGCACTGACTTTGATTTATCAAATTAACATGAACTATTAACATAGATATTGTACAATATTGATGGTTATACTGTCAACTGTTCTCAATATGTATGCCAACAATCCCTATATTTATAAATTATAATGTAAATGAACACTGTATATTCACAATACAGTGTTCACAATGATAACATTCACATATTAATTAAGAATACATTAACATTTATAATGTTAACTTGCCAACATTTTCACACACTGTCAACATCAACAACTTTAATGTGTTTGAAGTTTAGAGCATCAACTTCACAAACTTAACATAATTATGTATACTGTCATTGTCAAAGTTAAATTTCATCATCAACTTTTTTATGTAATCTATACTTTTGTACTATCTATACTCATAATAATATAAAGAGGTAAAGTTTGTAACTCTGATTGTTTATTTGTAAGGGCTAATCTTACTAAATACTGAACCGATCATGAAAATTGTTTCACAATCAGAAAGCTACACTAATCAGGAGTGCTATAGGCTATATTTATAATGATTGAATAAAAAGTTCAGAGGAAAAATAATGGCATATGTATTATATCAAGTCAGCGGAAATTGGGAAAGATGTGATGCTTTATCGGCGTGCGCTGACAGTTCGGTATAGATGAACATAATGTTCATCAAAAATATTGCTCTCTATTAGTTCTCACAACATAATTGCATCACAAAAATATGAATAATGCCCTAGGAAATGCGCATGGGTTGGTTAGTTTTTTATATTTGTAATCTCTACAAGGTTAACTTAACGTAAATTGTCATTATCAACATTAATTTTCATAATTTAAACATTTATTTTGTAAATCTTTTACACTTTTAATGTGTAAAATTAAAAAAATAAAACACTTTCTATACTCACTGCCCCTTACTACCCTACCCACAGGGAGGACACACATCCAGAAACAAACATAAATTCATCATTCAGATATCTGTCTGGCCGGGGATCGAACCCGGGATCCCCTGCGCGTCAGACCGTTATGGTGACAGCTCCGTCACGTCGTCAAGTGTAAACGTAAAGTGTAATATGCCATTACATTACATTCCAGGGTCTGTGCAAGTTCGGTCTGTACGAGGTGTTCAAGGTGGCCTACATGGGCATGCTGGACGAGGAGAGCGCCTACTCCTACCGTACCTTCGTGTACCTCGCCGCTTCCGCCTCGGCTGAGTTCTTCGCCGATATCGCGCTGTCGCCCTTGGAGGCTGCTAAGGTAAGAATGATATTACTATAGTCTGATTCATAATTAGGTGTCCAAAATGTAAACAAACAAATGTCACTGTCAAAATTAACAAGAAACAAAAAGTTTAACAAACTCAACTAAAAACGAAAACTTTACAATTATTCACAATTTAACAAACGCGCTATGAAAACGATGATACATTCGAGTTCGATTACCATCACGAAAATGAATAACATCAGCTACGAAACTTAAAAATGGCGACACAAAAAATGTTTTGGATTGAATTTGATGATTGTGTTACCATTATCACATTTTAATTTTCTACCATGAACTTTGTTTACTATTATTTTTCCTGTATGGAACGAAATTGAGTCAAAATAAATATTGGAAAATGTGAATTGATCTCAATTTATTTAGATTATTATTTTATTTTCGTTGTATTACTTTAATATCGTCAAAAATAAGAAACTACCATTTGAAACATATTTTCTTGATAGGGCACCCAACACCTTTGTTTGCATTTTGGACACCTAATTATGAATCGAACTATAGCTGTTTTACTGGCTATTCTAATAGGTATACAGGGTGAATCTTCAAACGGGCCTTCAGGGCCAAATCCGAAACTATAAGGATTAGCGAAAAATGCTAAAGGGAGTTATGAGGCCGATTTTGATAAAAACTAAAACTGCATCATTAGTTTTTTAAAATAACTTTTTCCCTAGCCGGGAATCGAACGAGTTCATTTTGAAAAAAAAAAAACACCCTCTATATTATTCCACTATCTGATAGTGTCGCTTATAATAATAATAATAGTTTATTGTCCAATAAAATCGTAGGTACATACAGACTTATGTATTACAGTACGCAGATAGTGCAGTATACAGATAATGATGACATTAATACTAAAATAACATAAGTATAGTGAACTCTGGTACCCATTGTAAGATTTAACTTGTGTTATGGGTATCAGGAGTTTTACAAAAGTAATATGACACCAGTATATAAGGATCAAATTAATAATTAAATATATTTTATTTTGTAGAATGCCTATTTTTTTATATTTCTGTAATAAAAATAATTTAACCTTTACACCCTACCTAGGTGCGAATCCAAACCATGCCTGGTTTCGCGAACACACTCCGCGAGGCGTGGCCCAAGATGGTCCAGAACGAGGGTTACGGTACCTTCTACAAGGGTCTCGTGCCGCTGTGGGGTCGCCAGATCCCCTACACCATGATGAAGTTCGCCTGCTTCGAGAAGACCCTCGAGCTGCTCTACAAGGTGAGATTTTTATGTATTAAATAATGTATGAGTGTAGGTTAAAAATGGATTAGTGAAATTATTCACTTATTGAATGATTGATTGAATGATTATTCATTTAGTGAATTATTATTTTTTTTTATTTTTATTCACTTGTTTTTATTGTAAAAATTCATTGTTCAGTTGACTGGACGTAAAATGTCAGAGCCGAAGGTATAAGGAATGTCGAAAAATGTTGAAATATTGAAGCCGATGTTAATGAAAACTAAAAATGTTTAATAATGTTAAAAAGGAACGTTTTTTGAGCCGTACATTTAACAACTTCATTAAATAAATATTTTTGTTAAAATCAGAATGACAGATCAAATTCTGGTTAGACAAAAAACTAAAGCATTTTTTTTTACTTTTTAGAAGTTTATTTTAGCAATGGGCGATTATGTGAACGAATGTTTTCAACACATAGGTAGATAGGACCTGTAATGATTTTTTTTTCAACTTTTATGAGCATTGAGAGTCATCATCATCAACCCATTACTGTCCCACTGCTGGGAAGGAGCTCCTCTCATAGTGAGAAGGATTAGGCCATAGTCCACCGCGCTGGCCAAGTGCGTATTGGTAAACTTCACATACCTTTGAGATTATTTTTTTTTATATAAATCTCTCAGGTATGCAGGTTTATTCACGATGTTTTCCTTCACCGTTTAGCAAGTGATAATTAATTTCTAATACGCACATAACTTTTGAAAAATCAGAGGTGCGTGCCTGGGATTTGAACCTCGGACCCCTCGATCGAGAGGCCGCGTTTCTTAACCACTAGGCTATCACTGCTATTAGCAGACATGCTATGCTGTGGATTTTGAGAAAATGTAAATGTGTTTTGAGAATATTGTTTAAAACGCTTTCTACACAACCCCACAATAGGATTCCCTGTGCCGTGGGTGCGATGGACACAGACGAATACACAAACGCCTAGAATCAGAAACATAAATCTAAAGTCATTTAGATATCTATCTGGCTGTGGATCGAACCTGGGAGCCTTTGTGTGTCCGACTGGTGAGGTGACGCGTCGTCCTGTCATAATTTAAAAATTAAAATTTGTCATTACGGATCAAGTTTTTTATTTCTAGAGGAAATGCAATATTGTTTAATGATATGGTTATAACCATTATAATAAAAATATTCTTTATTGTACCCAAATGAAACACAAAACAAAAACTACAATTTTGGACGATACAAAAGACGGTCTTATCGCTAAAACAGCGATCTCTTCCAGACAACCTTAGGATGAGGAGTTAAAGAAGGGATGACTTAAAATAATAGGGAGGGTGCAATTAAATGATAGATGCAGGACTAATATATAAAATTAAGTGTAAATTTAGAGATAGCATACAATAGAACGAATAATAAATAAAGGGAAAAGAAGCTAAAAAATTAAAATTACAAATAGAAAGTTAACACGGTTTTATAAGTGAATAGCAAGAGCACAATTTTTGGGAGGAAAAACAGTTAAGAGTTGAAGGTAGTGAGATTTGACGAGATTTTTGAAGGAGTATAGGCGTATAAGTAACCATTCTATACTTTAAGATAATAAATATAATACATGTTTTATTTCCTTCACAGTATGTGGTGCCCAAGCCCCGTGACCAGTGCACAAAGGGCGAGCAGCTGGTGGTGACTTTCGCTGCCGGCTACATCGCCGGTGTGTTCTGCGCTATCGTCTCCCACCCCGCCGACACCGTCGTGTCCAAGCTTAACCAGGTAAACATCATCATCATCATCATCATCATCATCGATACAACGGACCTAGTGAGTAGTAGTAGTGAGAAGACTCAAACGTAACCAGGTAAACATCATCATCATCTGAAGGTGGTAGAACCTTTTATGGTTCGACTCCGGCGGCACCACCGCCACACCTATTTCTACCTAATAACAGCAGTGTTAGGCGCTGCTGTGTTCCGGTTTGAAGGGTGTGGTAAGGGAGACATACTTTTCCGAGGCGTTCCAGCTTAGTTCTCAGTGCTGGCAGTGCATTTGAATTTTTGACATACAATCGAGCATATGTGCATGACAATTACATCAACAATATTTATTTATTATTTGTCATATATTCTATAAAATTTAGTAGGCTTTATGGCAATGTTTCCATAATTTCAGTTAATAGAATTCTGTCATATGTAATACTTGAAAATATTTCTATATCATGTTCTTATAACTTACTAGTTGACCCGACAAACTTTGTACCGCCTCAAAATCTATTTATCAAATATATTTCATATAAAATATAGCCTATGTTACTCATGGATAATGTAGCTTTCGAATGGTGAAAGAATTTTTATAATCAGTCCAGTAGTTTTTGAGCCTATTCATTACAATCAAACAAACAAACACAGTTTTCCTCTTTATAATATTAGTGTAGATAAAAACTTACGTGTTCTCACTTTGTTACAGGACAAGACGGCGACAGTGGGCTCCATCATGGGCAAGCTGGGCTGGGCCGGAGTATGGAAGGGTCTCGGCCCCAGGATCGTGATGATCGGTACCCTGACCGCGCTGCAGTGGTTCATCTATGATGCTGTCAAGGTATGTTCAAATCTGGTATGTTCTAATGTCTAATAACAGCATACAATAACAGCAGTGTTAAGCGCTGCTGTGTTCTGGTTTGTAGGGTGTGGTAAGAGATATACTTTTCCGAGGCGTTCCAGCTTAGTCCTCAGGGGTAACGGCGCATCTGTGGCCGACCTCAGGTAGGAATCTAATCTTATCTGGGGAAGATCACAAATGTCCATGGTTGGCAGTAGCCACTTACCATCTGGTGGACTGCATGCTCGTCTGCTACTGTTATGTTATAATAATAATAATAGAATATATACGCCACAATGTAGCGAATGTGAGATTCTGATTATTATGAATTGACGAATATGAAGTTGTAATCACTGTAGTAACTAAAGTTTCATTTTCTTCAATCTGTAGAGTGGTTAAGAAGTGGCTGCAACCCTTTGTATCCCACAGCTGGAGGAGACTGAAGCGTACCTCAAATATCTCTTAGACCAACTTAGTCATAACACTTTAAAATATCTGAAATTTCGTACAACAGTATTTCAATTTATAGAAATAACAATACATATATTTTGAGTTCGATATTAAAGGAGTTTCGATATATTTTTGTATCCTCAAATTTTGTATAATGATAATTCGATTACTGGGCCATAACTAGTTAGTTATTTGCTGTATAAATATATGCAAAACTATATTGCAAAAGTTGATTCAACTCCAGTAAACAAAAACTGGAGATATGCAATTGACACTTGATTCTGGGTCTGTCGAAATAATAAGAAATAATAACCAAAAAGTTTTAACAATCAATGATTTAAATAACCAATTGTTCCTACCGATTCCTAGTGTGGACATAGTATACGCTGTGAGACCATAGATTAGTAAAGATTACTCACGCCTAACAAGAAAATGTACCCAGTTTTGAGAATTGAAATAGTTGCGTAAAAAAGTTTTGCCACGTCTCCGTGCTAAAATGTCCCTAAAATATTTGAAATAATTATTTATTTATTACGTAAATTACGCAGTATTAGTTATTTATTCGTAAATTTTCTCTAAATATGTTTTTATTTGTCAAGAATTAAAAAAAAAATTACTAATAAGCCGTTTGTGGTTTCATTCAATTTCAAGGCGGCGAAGTATCTTTACTAATCTATGTATGAGACCTACATACTGTACTTACTCTGTACTTTACTCATATATCTATAATATAAAAAATCAATGATTAAAATTAAACCAATTGTTCCTACCGATTCCTTGTGTGGACATAGTATACGCTATGAGACGACACAAACTGCACATTACTAACATATCTATATTTGTATATTATATTTATATATATGAAATGTCCGCAGGTATGGCTGAGGATGCCCCGACCACCGCCCATGGAGATGCCCGAGTCGATGCGCAAGCGGCTCGAAGCCGAAGAGGCAGGGAAAGCCAAGTGAATTAGTTATAGCGAATAACAACGTATTGGGGATGACAAACCACCTCCAAAGCTCTAATTAATAGAAAAATTGTTAAAAATGTCCCCAATATGTCCGTCAAACATCAGTGACAGCACACGAGTGGTATTATGTATTTTAGTTGAATATTCTATTATGTCTGTGATGCCTATTCAATAATATGGTTATTGGAGCTACTTATGCGTATTAGATTGGCTAAAGGCGCCCGTACAGCGTAATTCGCCGCTGATTGACGCGTTTGACCACATTTGTTCCTGTTGTTACAGTGGTCGCTAGATTTGCTATTCTACCTGTTATAACTATTGCCACTTCAGCCTAAGACAGAAGAAAAAACAGCGCGATTTTTTTGCGTGTGCGGGTATGCCCTTACAAGTCAGAAGCTTCTGTTCCAACCCACTCGTATGTATTATATAGATTTCCAATGTGATTACCATTTTACAGTATATAAGTGTAATACAATCATGTTAATTTATTTTGAAATAAAAAATATTTTTATTTATTTTTTTCTTTTTGATTTTTGTTGTATGTACACTAGTAGTGTTTGAATGTGTGTAACCTAAGATTGTGTGCGTGACAATCGACAGTTGCAATAAATTGAATAGAGTAACTACTTTGTTTTAATAGTAGCACCCCTTGACTTAATTACGCAAGGAAAGCCTGACCGACATACATTTCATAATCATAATCATTTATTCATTTGTCAGTAAGGATTACAATATTGGATGTTTGCACTTTGGGAACAACGCTTACTGTACCAATTATTGGCGTACAAATGATAACAAAATTTCTAATCTAATTAAAATTACAACAATTATTACAAGTTTATGTCAAATTATTACAAACACCACAATTACAATTTAAATTTAAACATTTTGCGTTATTTAGTAAATCAGATATATATATGTTACGTGCATTACTTGTCATTAAGATATTCATTAACTGTATAGAAACGTTTCTCTACAAGGTATGTTCGAAACTTTTGTTTAAATACGAAAGTATCTGACAATGTTCGTATTTCTAACGAAATTTTATTATATACATTCGCGACCATTCCGAAAAAACTTTTTCTGAGTAAGCGAGTGTTTGTTACATTTAGTATAGCCGCTTGTCCACCGCACGTCCGTCACCCGAGCACCGTCATCCCGGCCGTCGATATTTCGAGTAGATCGGCGCCGAGATTTTGACGGGCCGATGTGCCGGCAATATAAAACACGTTGGAACTTGTCCATACACTGCCGTCACACGCCGATATCGATCGTCACAGTGGACTAACTATCGACGTCACGACATATTAAAATCGGCCCCAAAATAATCTCTGTATCGGCTCGGTGACGGTGCAGTGGACAAAGGACCTGAGGCTAATCTGATATTAAGGGTAGATTAACGCCATATGGATTGCGGCTGATCCAAGGACACCTGTAAGGTACGGACCTCTGTTTAGGTCTTCTAGCGGCTTAATGGGGGGCGGAAGGGGCGTCCCGGGCCCCCGATCCTGGGGCCCTCCAATCACAGTTGCTAAAAAAAGGTCGTCAGAACCAAACAATCTATGAAATGCCTGTCGGTCTGCGAAAAAAAAGGTCACCGAATCACAGGCGAACTTTTTACACTGGGGGCCTCCATTCAGCTCCTGACGGCCTCCGACGACCTTAGTCCGCCACTGCTTAAGTCAGTTACACTAATGTGGGGCACAGGGGAGACAACTGCAATGCAGGAAATGTATAGTCCGCGTAAAACTGCTAGTCCATAACATCATCTCATAACATCTCTATAAAACGGCCCATAAGGCCTACAAAAATACGCGGCTAAAGCCGCGGGTTCCGTTTAGCTTTCTAATACGGAGGATTATATACGTGCACTAAAGCGGATCTTACCAGCTTTTATAGTTTCTACAACGATAAGTCGTTACCGTGTTTCAGATGTTGGTACACTGACATCTATTGGATTGCTATATTAATTTTGTGCTACCAGAACGCAGTCTGAAAATAGTGCGACCAAGTTTCTGCGAATTGAAGAGCGTCGATTTCTTTTTTTTTTTTTTTGTCAAGGGCTGTGTTTGCTTCGCTAATCTATAAATATTTAAGAAATACGTAAACTACGTTCTATTTATATACATTTATTTCGTCCAAAAAATACTAATATTAAAACCATAAATGTGAAACAACATCTGTATTTTTATTGCACACATCGCCAATAAATAAAATAACCTTACTATCACACGACATTTTAAATTAAAATAAGAATCAAAGAAGTTATTAAAAATTGATATCATTAGGGCATAGAAACACATTATATGTCCCAATACTTTCGGTTCAATCGACCAAGGCTTTTTTCCGTAATTTGGTAACGTGCAGAATTTGATAAATACTATTAATATGTGTGGAAGCGTTCATAAATTTCTGTTGACTATGACATGCACGCCGCTAAATTTCGATTGTGTCCCTGCTGACATCGATGTTACGATGTCTTTTTGCAACATCGATATTTTAGTGTCTTACATTGATGTTCTTCGAAAATCGATGGTCATCGAGCATCCGTAACGCAAGGAAAACCTGAGGCTACTCGGACATGAAGGGTAGATTAACGCCACATAGATTGCGGCTAACCCAAGGGCATCTGTAAGGTACGGACCTCTGCTTAGGTCTTCTAGCGGCTTAATGGGGGCCGAAAGGGGCGGTCCGTACTGGGCCCTCTATCCTGGGGGCCTCCAAACACAGTTGTTAAAAAAAGGTTGTCAGAACCAAACAATCTATGAAATGCCTATCAGTCTGCGAAAAGGTCACCGAATCACAGGCGAACTTTTTACACTGGGGGCCTCCATTCCATAGTAAATTGTATGACTACACCTGCTCGCAACGACTTCAGAGCGGACTAGCAGTTTGGCGCGGACTAAGCCTCATATGACGGCGCCTGGTGCGGTCTCAGCGCTCGCGCTTTCCCTGGTCAACGATCAAAGTGGCGGAGGCACTTCATCCCTTGCCTCGAAAAGGTCATTTTAGATCTTAATTGACCTTATTCTTAATTATCTTAACTAATAAAACGGCCCATAAGGCCTACAAAAATACGCGGCTAAAGCCGCGGGTTCTGCTAGATTCCTAATCTGAGATTATTTGGAAGCAAGGACTGACAATAATGAGAATGTTACCAGCTTTAATAGTTTCTACAACGATAAGTCGTTACCGTGTTTCAGATGTTGGTACACTGACATCTATCGGATTGCTGTATTAATTTTGTGTTGCCAGAACGCAGTCTGAAAATAGTGTGACCAAGTTTCTGCGAATTGAAGAGCGTCGACTTATTTTTATTTTTTTAATATTACGTGGCATTTTTAACATAATACGTATACGGTAATATTTCGTCCAAAAATTACAAATATTAAAATCATAAATGTGAAAAAGGAAAAAATCTGTATGAAGATTATGTGTAGTTTTAGAATTTAAATCTAAAATGGGTGTCCATTTCTGTAAATACACTTAAAATGTTAGTTTCTTCTGACAATTTTTTCTTTGCATATGGCAAAATCGCCTGACGATCATAATGTTTGCAAGATTATAAAAACTACCTAAGAAATTGCAAAATTTAACATAATATACATCTTTATTAGAAACGTTAAAATTGATTGATTTTATTGAATAATAACATAAGTTTTCATTTTTATGATTGCAATTTTATTAAATTAGATAATATCTTTTTTTTTTAATATATTTGTAGCATTATTTAATACAAAACATTTTTTTATGATAACATGATAAAACAGGACAAAAGATAAAAAAGAGTATATAGTCCGCGTAAAACTGCTAGTCCGCTCTGAATATAGAAATGAATCGCGTCGCCATAGCAAATTATATGACTACACCTGCTCGCAACTTCAGAGCGGACTAACAGTTTTAGTACTGATACTAATTCTAAGTTAACAATAAATAGGGACACTGAAAAAGTATCGATACTTTGTGGTATGGAGTACTCTTCCTTTCGATATCGATACTTTTGTACTCGAAAATAGTAGTTGTAAATTCCTTCAGAAACGGGTCAGCTTTTGGTTGTGACAACATAACAGACTGACAGAGTTACTTTTACACTTATTATATTCATATGGATTTAAGTGATTGTTTTTTAAGACATTTTGATTTTGGATTTTACAGTTTTACATTTTTTTGTACTACTGAAGATAAACTGACGTCACTCAGAAAATTATCAATAATTTTGATTCGATAGCGTATCCCTAACAATTAGTGATGCCGCTCGATATGGGGCCGTTCAAGTATTACGTAACGCAATTTTTGAAGATTTTTGACCCCCCCTCCCCCCCTTGTAACGCAACGTAACGTTTTTCTATACCCCCCCCCCTCCCCCTCTCTAAACGTTACGTAACACTCAAGTGTCAATTTTTACCCTAAACTCGCTAAAAAGTAATGTTATAGTTTTTATCCTTGGGCGTGTTCAGCCGACTAAGTCTCCTGAGTATTCTAAGTTAGTTTGATTATAGTCAAAGCATATATACTACTATACTGTACTATACTTAGTCTAACTCAGAATACTCAGGACTTAGTTCGGCTGAACCCACTCATTCAAGGGATTCCCCGTAAAACGTAAATGAAAAGGGTTGCCAATTTAGGAGTTTAATTCTCTATTTTTTTATTAAAAAATGTTACGTAACGTGCATTAAGAAAGACCCCCTCCCGCCCCTGTAACGCATCGTAACGTTTTACAAGACCCCCCCCCTCCCCCCAAATTGCCTTACGTATCAAATCAAATCAAATACTCTTTATTGTACCCAATAAAAGAAGATACATATAAAAAATAAACAACTAATTTAAAGACAATACAAAAGGCGGTCTTATCGCTAACCAGCGATCTCTTCCAGACAACCTTTAGGTAAGGAGTTATAGTAGGGATGAATAGAAAAATAGGTAGGGTTCAAATAATAATAATAAATATAATTATAGGACTAAGATAGCATAAACATGTTGGAATAAATAAAATATAGCACTAAGCACCAGTAAAAGAAGGAGACTAAAATAGAATGGGAGAGATGATTGAAAAATAAAATAGCAAAGGAAAATAATAATAATAATATTAAAAAAATAAAAATAAACAAAATTAAGAAGAAGTAATTATCAAAACCAGAGTTATAGTTGTAAGTAATGAGACTTAACCAGATTTTTAAATGAGTATAAGGATTTAGCAGTACGTATGGAAACAGGAAGGGAGTTCCAAAGACGGATGGCCACTACCGTGAACGATTTCTTGTAGAAGGAAGTAGAGTGGGAAGGAGTACAGAGAGCAAGGTTTTCAGAAGAGCGAAGGGATCGATCATGGGATGAGTGAAGAAATTGAAAGCGCTGCTTGAGGTAAGGAGGGGTATTCGGATTAAATAAAACGCCATAAAGAAGAGATAGAATGTGGGCATTCCGGCGAAGGCGAATTGGGAGCCACTTGAGTTTCGCGCGATATTCAGAAACATGGTCATATTTGCGTAGTCCAAATATGAATCGTATACACAAATTTTGGAGACGCTCAAGCTTATTTAATTGCTCCTCGGTAATGTCAGGATAACACACATCAGCATAGTCAAGTATTGGGAGAAGAAGAGACTGCGCAAGCGTTATTTTAGTGGGAATAGGTAAAACATTTTTCAACCTTCGAAGGAAGCTCACGGCAGCAAACAGCTTCTTGCTGACTTCAGTAATCTGCGGTATCCATGATAAATGTTGGTCTATGCAGACACCGAGATTTTTAACCTTGTTACTGTAATGAATAGTAACATTGTCTAGTTTGATAGGAGGTAACTTTTGCCAATCAATTTTAGACATCAGCCGCGAACTTCCTATGACTATCGCCTGGGACTTAGCAGCATTCAGTTTGAGGCCAAAATTTTTGCTCCAAATCGAAATAGAAGTCAGATCCGTGTTGGTTATATTTATAGCATTGGCTAAATCATTCAGGCTAGTTTGGTTGTAAATTTGCAAATCGTCTGCATAAAGATGGTAGAGAGAGGTGAGGTGTAGAGTAATAGAATTTATGAAAATAGTAAAGAGGAGTGGAGACAACACGCCACCTTGTGGAACGCCGGCAGTGGTACTGGACCAGTTGGAGAATTTGTCATCAATTTGAATACGTTGCCGACGCCCACACAAGTAACTATGAAACCAATCAATTGCCGTCGGAGATATGTAGAGTGAACGCAAAACTCCAAGGAGGACATCAAAGTCAACAGTGTTAAACGCATTGCTGAAGTCCAGCAGCGTCAGCACCGTCAGCTGCTGATTGTCCATCCCCATGCGAATGTCGTCTGTGATTTTTAGCAACGCAGTAGCCGCACTATGACCAGGACGGAAACCGGATTGCAATGGATTTAGCAGAGCATGAGCAGAAAGAAAGGAGCTAAGCTGTTGGTGGATGAGGCGTTCCAGGACTTTAGAAAGGAAAGGGAGTATGGATATAGGTCTAAAATCAGCAAAGTCGGATGGATTGGATTTTTTAGGCAAAGGGATCACATGGGCGTCTTTCCAGGAGGAAGGGAAGGAATTTTTACTAATGGAGCTGTTTAGGATGAACGTCAAAGAAGGTAGGAGTATGTCAAGAAGAGGGATGATCATTTTACGGCTAACGCAGTCGCTACCAACCGCATTAGATGATATTGAAAGTAGCGCTCTCTCGACATCACGATCCGAAAATTGACTAAAAGAAAATAGTGAATAATTTGGATTGGGAAAATGAGAAAGGTGATTAAGAGTATTTTCTTTTGTTTTGCCATCTATGCAAGAAGTGACGGAAAAATGACAATTTAAATTGTTTAAATCAAGATTGTGCGGAAGAGATTTTTTTGTTGATTTCCCAATTCCTAATGTTTTAAGAAATTTCCAGACCTTACTAGGGTCTTCATCCTGAACCGATTTATGGATATGGCGTCGTTGTAAATCTCTTACGTAATACTTGAACGCCCCCTATGCTACTATCGATATCCTAACTTATTTTCGAGGACAACTATCGATAGTGTAACCAGTGTTGCCAGGTCAGATTTGTTATATTATAGTGCACTGATGAAAAAATTTCGGTAAATCGGCAAGAAAGTACAGTGAATCAAAAGTCAAATAAAGTAAAACTACAATAAATCTACTGTAATTACGGTGCATCTGGCAACACTGAGTGACGCTGACGTGTGAAACTATCGATTTTTCGGCATCGCTACTTCGATCACTAATAAGAACCATCGCTACTAACAATAAATAATAAGTCAATATCATAACTACACATGAATAATAAGCCTACACTTTTAGGCTCGTCAAAAATATATTATGGTACGGAACCCTCCATAGGGAAAATATCCGTCCGTCTGTCACAGCGATAATAGAAACTCTTGAGGTTAAATAGATTCTACAACAACAAGTCGTTACCGTGTTTCAACTGAAGAACAGCGCCATCTATTGAGCATCATTATTTTAAAAAATAATGATGTATTATAACACAATTAATATGCAAATACATAGTTGTTATGATATATGTTATCTCTTAAATTGCTTAATTGATTCAATACTTAAGGTATCAGATTATTTTCTTTGGTTGCAATGAGATACAGTTTAAACATTTGACTCTGTGCCAAAGAGTATAGTAACCTACATACATATCGCCACTGGAAACGCTAAAAGTCTAACACGCAAAGAAGCGCTTTGCTTCTAATTTTAATTATTGGTACCAGAATAAATAAAATTATAAGCGTTTAGAAATATTTTAATAAAAACATTGAATTAAATCTTTTCTAGCGTTCAGCACGACATAGTGTTTCCGAACGTACTTTCAACAGTGATGTTAGAGTTATAACGTTTACTCTATACAGGTGAATCTCCATAAAGTGCACATATTGAAACAGGTAAAATTAAACCCCATTTTGTCGACAAAAAAATATAAAAAAAATAAAAAAAATTTTTTTTTGGGTTTTACGACCTTTTGAATTTTTTTTTGGGAATTGTGCACCTGAAGTAAATAAATCGCTATAACTTTTAAACTGAGAGGGTTATCAGGTTCAAACAAAAATAACAATGATTGCCAATGATAGGCCGTACTGATCCATGAAAAAAAAAAACAAAAAAAATCATCTTCCCAGGAAAAAAATGTCCGATTAGTGCAAAAAAGCACTTTTTTAGGTAAAATTTTCAGTAATCATCAATTTCCTCAAAATAATCTAGGCATTTTATTTTTTTATTATTGTTTAATGCAATTCTACGTCGTATTAGCTTTCAAACACTAAAAAAACCACGCCTCTAACTCAAGTATAAAGTTTGCTAGGAACGTTTCAAAAAAGATACTCATGACGCGACGCACGTGCGCCCTAATAAAACTGGTATAGTCCGACCCATAATTAGATGTCCAAAATATAAACAAAGAAAACTATCAAAAATATGTTTCAATGGTAAATTCATGGTAGTTTCTTGTTTTTGACGATATTAAAGTGATAAAACAGTAATAAAATAAATCTTTAATAATTAAAAAAAAAACACTAGTTTGTATTAAAAATGTTATTTATTACCAACACCCTTAAAAACTGCCTTTGTTTAAACTCTCGTAGGAAACTTTATACTTAAGTTAGAGGCATGTTTTTTTTAGTGTTTGAAAGCTAATACGACGTAGAATTACATTAAATAATAAAAATAAAATAAAAAGCCTAGATTATTTTGAGGAAATTCACGATTACTGAAATTTAACCTGAAAAAATTGCTTTTTTCACACTAATCTGACTATTTTTTTCTGGGAAGATAAACTTTTTTGTTTCTTTTTTTTCATGGATCAGTACGGCCTATAATTGGCATTCATTGTAATTTTTGTTTGAACATGATAACTCTTTTAGTTCAAAAGTTATAGCGATTTACTTACTTTAGGTGCACAATTCCAAAAAAAAACTTCAAAAGGTCGTAAAACCCAAAAAAAAAATTTTTTATTATTTTTTTTGTCGACAAAATGCGGTTTAATTTTACCTGTTTCAATATGTGCACTTTATGGAGATTCACCCTGTATATTTCTGGTTATTGTTCGAGATACATATATTTACTATTATTACCAGTCCATAGAGTATTATTATATGCAGGGTACAGCAAGATGGGACTTCATACCCACCGGTCTCTCATATGTCGCGTCTGCGTTTGCAATATGGGGGTGGGTAGGGATTATTCGGGTCTCGAGGGTATCTTCTTTACCCGGGCAAATTCTCAACGGGAACCCCCCCGGATTTTTAATATTATTTCATAATAATATAATATTACATAATATTATAATATAATGAGACAACATTAAAATTATACCAACCCCGCTGTTTAGCGGGGGGTACAGGACTCGGTCAAATTACCAAGCTGGCAGTCCCCCTCCTGATGGTCGGAGGGAGAAACCAACCCTGGGAGCTCCCGCGGAAGCGGCCGCCCCTAAGGTGGTCTATATATTTACTTAAAGGCACAGAGCCTTTATCAGTGTCTTTTTCATTATTTGTCTGCGACTCCATATTATAATATAATGTAGGTTTGTAGGCGTAGGTTGGTCGGGCGAGGAGAATAAAAAGTAAACGTACGTAATAAACAATGTTCTATTCTGTGAAATCACAATAGTTTAACAGAAGGAATACACACAAAATCACTGACACTCCACCGAACACGTAATGCACTCGCGCAACACACTCTCGATTATTTGCCGCCGAACCATTTCTACTTTCGCGCGCTCTGTGCGTTAGCGCCCGGATTTGCGTCAGAGCGGGTAAAACCATAGTGACCTCGTTCTACCCACTCTATGATTTATGGAAGCGCCGTCATACTATTATTCCGAGACACTTACCACTTTTACCAGTCCATAGAGTATTATTATATCTCGGAACAATAATAATATGTTCCGAATATTATATACAGGGTACATAGATCCGACTCTACGTATTTTTTTTAATCATACAGTTTAATTAATTTGAATACGTGTAAAATAAAACTCAGCTTTAATATTTACAATTTATTTTTTTACTCTTGAAAGCTTACATTTATCGCAATATAATTGAGCTTTCAATTTTGTATAGTCCGCTAGTCCTAAAACTGCTAGTCCGCTCTGAATATAGAAATGAATCGCGTCGCCATAGGAAATTGTATGACTACACATCGCAACAACTTCAGAGCGGACTAGCAGTTTGGCGCGGACTGTACCTACTTATTACATTGATCGCATTAACATTTACAGTGCTCTTGTCGCACACAGTACACATAATATTAAGACTAAGTTCTGTGCAGTTCCTTTATGACGTCTTTATCATATTTTCAATACATTTTTTTAGGCAGTTGGTAAAATGATACGCAACTGGTTGCTTATATTTTAAATTAATGGCTTTTAACATAAACAAATATGTATTTTCTTCAAAATTTTCCTTTTCCTTTAATTTGTCACATAACATTACTTCCCAGATTTTGATCCTCATAAGCAACACTATCAGAGAGTGGAATAATATAGAGGGTGTATTTTTTTTTCAAAATGAACTCGTTCGATTCCCGGCTAGGGAAAAAGTTATTTTAAAAAAGTAATGATGCAGTTTTAGTTTTTATCAAAATCGGCCTCGTAACTCCTTTCAGCATTTTTCGCTAATCCTTATAGTTTCGGATTTGGCCCTGAAGGCCCGTTTTAAAAATTCACCCTGTATATATATATATATGACTGACTGACATAGTGATCTATCAACGCACAGCCCAAACCACTGGACGGATCGGGCTGAAATTTGGTATACAGGTAGATGTTATGACGTAGGCAACCGCTAAGAAAGGATTTTGATCAATTCTACCCCCAAGGGGATAAAATAGGGGATGAAAATATTCGTAACGCGAGCGAGGCCGCGGGCAAAAGCTCTTTTTTTATAATAATATATGAGTAGCAGTCTACCCGATGACAAGTGGCTACTGCCGCCCATGGACATCTGTAATCAATCCCAGATAGGATTAGATATTCCGACCTGAGGTCGGCCACAGATGCGCTGCTCCCCTGAGGACTAAGCTTGAACACCTAGGAAAAGCCTGTCTCCCTTACCACACCCTTCAAACCGGAACACAGCAGCGCCTAACACTGCTGTTATTAGGTAGAAATAGGTGTGGCGGTGGTGCCGCCGGAGTCCAACCACAAAGGGTTCTACTTCCCACCTTCGTTAAGGTATAAAGGCGATATTTTACATCCATTTCCACGACAGAATATTAAACATTATTTACAATTATTGGTATAATGCATTTTACTTTATTTTACTTAACAACTGTTTTAAAGTTGTCGCTGAGGGCAGTGTAAAAAAGTCTGAAAGTAACGGATAGAGACGTGGGCTCCTCTTATAAAGAGATAGAGCCAGTAACTTCTCCTCCAATTTAAAACGCCTTCCTTTCCCCCTCTTGGATGTTTCTCTAAATTGCAATTCCGTGAACACTCTTGAGGCTGACGTCATATTTTTGGTGACTCTTCTTAAAGCCATTGTGTTGTTCAGTTTCTCTGCATTTTGGAGTCTCGCCTTATAAGTCCTTCCCTTTTTTCTTAATCTGAGGATCTCCCTCTTCAGATTTTTAACTTGTCTCTGAATTGTTTTTAGGCGACTCATATCCGAAGATTTCGTGACACCCACTGAATCTGTAACAGAAATACAATTACATTATTTGTGTGAATAAGCAACAAGAAATGCGTACATTCATTGTGACATATTCAATGAAGCCAATTTAACTATTTAATTTGATCCTGTTATATAATACTAGCTGACCCGGCAAACGTTGTGTTGCCATATAAACAAAAAAAATGTTAAGGGTGAACAACCCTTATCACTTAGGGGTATGAAAAATAGATAGTAGCCGATTCTCAGACCTACTGAATGTGCATATAAAATTTGGTGAAAATCGGTAAAGCCGTTTCGGAGGAGTACGGTAACTAACACTGTGACACGAGAATTTTATATATAAGATACTAGCTGACCCGGCAAACCTTGTACCACCTCAAAATCTATTTATCAAATATATTTCATATAAAATATAGCCTATGTTACTCGTGGATAATGTAGCTTTCGAATGGTGAAAGAATTTTTAAAATCGGTCCAGTAGTTTTTGAGCCTATTCATTACAATCAATCAAACAAACAAAGTTTTCCTCTTTATAATATTAGTGTAGATAAGCAAATGACCACTGTTAGGTTGCTGTATAAGCTAGAAGAGAAGACTTCCTAGAACATATCACTTGCTTCAAGTTAATTGTTTAAACAATGCAGCGGACTAAGGTCATCGGAGGCCCGGGGACAGTTGAATAGCCCTCAAAAGTGTAAAAAGATTATTTGATTTTACAAAATGACAAATATGTCGTAGAATTATTCGCATTCAGTAAACTTTTTTTTAGCTGAGAGCATTATTCATAGATAATTTGGTGATGACGACTTTTTTTAGCAACTGCGTTTAGAGGCACCCCAGGATCGAAGACCCGGGGATGACCGACCCCTTCCTCCCCCTTAAGCCGCTAAAGCAATACCCAGAATTCACTGACAGCTTTGGGTACATACATAATGAAGACACATCTAAGGGTTATTTAGTGGATATCTGAGAAATTCTGAGAATAAGTGTTGGGCGAAGTGATAAAAAAAAGCCTAGTGGTTAAGAAACTTGGCCTCTTGATCGAGGGGTCCGAGGTTCAAATCCCAGGCACCTCTGATTTTTCAAAATTATGTGGGTATTAGAAATTAATTATCACTTGCTTAAACGGTGAAGGAAAACATCGTGAGGAAACCTGCATACCTGAGAAATCTTAAAAAAAAAGTTTTCAAGGGTATGTGAAGTCTACCAATTCGCACTTATCCAGCGGGGTGGACTATGTCCTAATCCTTCTCTTTATAAAAGGAGACCCCGTGCCCAGCGGTGGGACAGTGATGGGTTGATGATGATGATGAAGTAATCCCTATTTTCGTTTTTTTTCGAATGGTCTATGTAAAAAAATCTACTTACGCTTAGTGGATAAATTTTCCTTTGAACTTTGTATTACCACAGGCTCGCTATGGTCACGGTCCATTTCAACTTCAGCTAACTCAGTTGAAGATTGGTCTGAAATGAGATAAACATTAAGGTGTAACACTAATATCAGAAGTAGAAGCCAGACAAGTAGCCGTGCGAGAAAACCAGGACACACAAATTAACAAAACGTTGTATAATTATAGAGACAGACTTTTCCGAGGCGTTTCAGCTTAGTCCTCAGGGGTAGCGGGGCATCTGTGGCCGACCTCAGGTAGGAATATCTAATCCTATCTGGGGTTGATTACTGATGTTCATGGGCGGCAGTAGCCACTTACCAGCAGGTGGACTGCATGCTCGTCTGCTACTCTTATATTATAAAAAAAAATATATATATTATTTTGAAGGTGGTACAACCCATTGTGGTTCGACTCCGGCGGCACCACCGCCACACCGCCACCGCCAACAGCAGTGTTAAGCGCTGCTGTGTTCCGGTTTGAAGGGTGTGGTAAGGGAGACAGACTTTTCCGAGGCGTTCCAGCTTAGTCCTCAGGGGTAGCGGCGCATCTGTGGCCGACCTCAGGTAGGAATATCTGAGCGGACTAGCAGTTTTACGCGGACTATAATACAATACATAATCTGGTATAAGTTGGTAACTAGTGGTATAAGCTAAACGATCCATATTCTTACGTCTTTCTTCATTGTCTACACAAAAAAAACAATGTTACTTACAATTAGTGGACAAATTTTCCTTTGAACTGTGTATTACCACAGGCTCGTTATGCTCACGGTCCATTTCAACTTCAGCTGACTCAGTTGAAGATTGGGCTGAAATGTAATAAATATATTCACTATATATGTATCTATATTATTCTATATACAGGGTGAATTTTTCAAATAGACCTTCAGGGCCAAATCCGATACTAAAAGGATTAGCGAAAAATGCTGAAAGGAGTTACGAGGCCGATTTTGTAAAAACTAAAACTGCATCATTACTTTTTTAAAATATCTTTTTCCCTTACCGGGAATCGAACGAGTTCGTTTTGAAAAAACATACATCCTCTATATTATTCCTCTATCTGATAGTGTTGCTTATAAGGGTCAACTTCGGATTTCGGATTTGGCCCTGAAGGCCTATTTGAAAAATTCACCCTGTATATGTATATAAAAGAAAGTCGTGTTAGTTACCGTATTAAATAAATAAATAAATAAATATTTATAACTCAAGAACGGCTGAACCGATTCGGCCGAAAATTGGTGGAGAGGTAGTTTAGAACCAGGAGACGGACATAGGATACTTCTTATCCCGTTCAACCGAAGTGGGACAATAGTAAAAAAATCAAGTGTCTATCTATTACGGTTTAAGAGATAAGGCCCAGTGTCACATGTACAGACAGCGGAGGGTTTCGTTTTACCCTTTGAGTACGGAATCCTAAAAATTATTCTACAAGAGAGCGTTATAGATATGTTTCAGAACATTTGAGTTCTAGGGAAATAACATTATTATTTTCTAAACTAAAAATCATGCTATAACAGTTATTGAAACTAAAAAGCAATTATTTGCAATGTAGTAACTTGCGATGAACTTTCTCACAGACGCTTTAACAATTTCGCCTCGAAAATCGTTAATCCTGAGGATGTTGATAAGTACAATGGTACAAAATTATTAAAATCGTGTATTGTCATCGGTTTTTGATAATTCTTCAAAATTTTGAATTAAACTGAACGTTCAAAGTGGATAGAAATCGGGTTCAAAGATTCCATTCTGCTACGTACATACATACATACAACCCAAGCTAATAAAAGCGTGGTAAAAATAGCACACAATTTACACAGCTAAGTGTTCATACATAATCTGGTGTGTGGGTAACTGCTAGTGGCAAATACCATACTCGTTTCTGTGCTAATAAGCTAAATGATCCATATTCTTATGTCTTTCTTCATTATCTATACAAAAAAATGCTACTTACAATTAGTGGACAAATTTTCTTTTGAACTCAGTATGACCGTAGGCCTGCCATGGTCACGATCCATTGCAATAACTGTAGTTGACTTAGTTGATGATTGGTCTGAAATTAAATAAATATATTCATTACTACCCGACCAAGCCAACTAGACGAACCGGTAGAATGCGGCCTCCCTCCTCGAGTACCGCCCCATACCCCGCTCGCGTCCTATAGTATGATTCATAATTAGGTGTCCAAAATGTAAACAAAGAAATGTCACTGTCAAAATTAAATAAGAAACAAAAACTTTAATAAATTTAACAAACGCGCTATGAAAACGAACAAACATTCGAGTTCGATCACAATCACGAAAATCAATAATATCAGCTACGAATCTTAAAGATGACGGCACAAGAAATGTATTGGATTCCGATTGTGTTACCGTTATCACATTTGAATTTTCTACCATAAACCTTGTTTTTTATTATTATGGCTGTATGGAAAGAAAATGAGGTAATATAAATATTAGAAAACGTGAATTGATCTTAATTTATTTAGATTATTATTTTATTATTGTTGTGTTACTTTAATATTATCAAAAATAAGAAACTAGCATTTGAAACGCGTTTTCTTGATAAGTCAACACCTTTGTTTACATTTTGGACACCTAATTATGAATCAGACTATAGTACTGTTCGCACATTATTTTTTTGTACTCATTATTTTTCGTATTATTCCTTAAACTATAAATTATTAGACGGGAATTTATTAAAATTTACATTTAATAGCTATCAACAATATAGATATCAACATTTCGCAACAAGTTATTATTTTTTTGCCAGCGGTACGCACAGTTTGCGAGTGACGTCACGTTTTACATTCGTCTATAATAGTTAACTTGGTTGAGAAGTATGTATTATAAATATAAAGCACTCGATTTACATAGCTAAACATACATACATAATCTGGTGTGAGGTGGGTAACTGCTCGTGGCAAACACACGTTTCTGTGCCAATAAGCTAAAGGATTCATATTCTTGTCTTTCTTCATTGTCTACACAAAAAAACAATGCTACTTACAATTAGTGGACAAATTTTCTTTTGAACTCAGTATCACCGTAGGTCTGCAATAATCGTGGTCCAATTCAATGACTGCAGCTGACGCAGTTGAAGATTGGCCTGAAATAAAATATTCATTGCTTTTTCTTTTCTTTTTTTTTATAATATAGGAGTAGCAGACGAGCATGCAGTCCACCTGATGGTAAGTGGCTACTGCCACCCATGGACATCTGTAATCAACCCTAGATAGGATTAGATAATCCTACCTGAGGTCGGCCACAGATGCGCCGCTACCCCTGAGGTCTAAGCTGGAACTCCTCGGAGAAGTATGTCTCCCTTACCACACCCTTCAAACCAGAACACAGCAGCGCCTAACACTGCTGTTATTAGATAGAAATAGGTGTGGCGGTGGTGCCGCCGGAGTCGAACCACAAAGGGTTCTACCACCTTCGTATGTGTTATCTTATAAATATAGTGCAGAGTTTGGTGTGAGATGGCTATAGTTGGGCCATACATTGTGAACATTAGAATTGTCTACCTTTTACGGTTCAATAGATAAAGCGAAAAACGTCGAAAAATAGCGGTTTCTTGTATGGCGACACTCATTTATTTTTATTTTTAGTATGATATATATTTATATTAGTAGTAGTATATATTTATATTAGTAGATGCGCTGAATATTCGTTTGGTATTCGGTATTCGGCGTATTCGGCATCTTTTTTGCTATTTGTATTCGGCCGCATGATTCGGTTTTGGTGCCGAATATATTCGGTTCGAGTATTTCTATTTTCTTGTGTACACGACATGGACTAAAACAAAACTTCTTATGTAAGATTTATGTTGTAGGTATTACAAGTCAAACTCAAATCCTTTGAAGAATGTGTTGAATAATGCTAATAAAATAAAGCGATTAAACTTCAAATCAACATTTATTTTGATACCTTAAGTCAACACATTTATTACTTAATCTATAGTTAGCATAGTGAACATTTATTTTAAACCTTAAATCAGATATTTTTAAAACTCAAACCAACATTTTACAGTGTTAATGAACACACATAATTGACAAACTGACAATAAAGAAATGGTTAATCGAATAATTCGGCCGAATATACGGTTCGGTAAAGGTTAAACCGAATATTATTCGGTATTCGGCTATTCGGTGAAACCACTATTCGGCGCATCTCTAATTTTTAGTATATATAGTTCATTAACTTTTTTTATTTTTAGTATTTGTTGTTATAGCGGCCACCTTTATACATACTCTGTAAAAATTTCAAGTGTCTATCTATTACGGTTCAGGAGATAGAGCCCTGTGACAGACTGACAGATAGCGACGTCTTAGTAATAGGGTTGCGTTTTTACCCTTTGGGTACAGAACCCTAAAAATGAATGATAGATTCTGTATAACACAACTAGCTGACCCGGCAAACGTTGTACCGCCTCAAAATCTATTTATCAAATATATTTCATATAAAATATAGCCTATGTTACTCGTGGATAATGTAGCTTTCGAATGGTGAAAGAATTTTTAAAATTGGTCCAGTAGTTTTTGAGCCTATTCATTACAATCAAACAAACAAACAAAGTTTTCCTCTTTATAATATCAGTAAAGATAATACCTTATATAACATGATCCATTGCTATGTATGTTAACAGCACACTTACATAGGATTTGATTCATCTGTGTCGGTGGTTGTACCGATGAACTAGATTTCTGTCTTCCTATTTCTGAAGAATTACCTGAGGCAACAGAAGAAAACAATTAGGTAAATGTTTCCTTAAAAAGCAGTGATAGCCTCAGCCTCTCGATCAAGGGGTTTAGGTTCAAATCTTAGGTACGCACCTCTGATTTTTCAGAGTTATGTGCGTATTAGAAATTAATTATCACTTGCTTAAAATGGCGAAGGAAAACAGGAGGAAACCTGCATGCCTGAGATACTTATATAAAAAAAATCTCAAAGGTATGTGAAGTCTACCAATACACACTTGGCTAGCGCGGTGGGCTATATATGGCTTACTGCTTCTCATTCTGAGAGGAGACCCTGGGAGCTCAACAGTGGGACAACAAAACTCCAACTAGCGTTGCAGACAGATATAGTCCACGTAAAACTGCTAGTCCGCTTTGAATATAGACATGAATCGCGTCGCCATAGCAAATTGTATGACTACACCTGATCGCAACAACTTCAGAGCGGACAAGCAGTTTGGCGCAAATTATATGAATATAATAAAAAAATAATAATAATAATAATAAACGCTTTCTACACTCACAGCCAAACACTAGGTTTCCCTGTGTCGTGGGTGCCATGAACACACATAGATAAATACACAAACACCCAGACCCAGAAACGGAAATCTAAATTCATCATTTAGATATCTATCTGGCCGGGGATCGAACCCTTTGAGCGTCAGACCGGTATGGTGACCGCTCCGCCACGCGGGTCAATTAAAATAAAAAACATATATGTAATTATTAGTTAAATCTTACCATTCAAATAAAGAGTTGGCACAGCATTATTACTGACGCGATTATTGGCTACTTTGTGTTCATCAGCAAAGTGTTTGTCACAAATTCTTTTCTGTTTGTAGTAGCCGCAGTCAGCTGGTGTTCCTTTGTTTCGGGAAACTACTTCAACCCATGTTTTAAATCTCTCTGCATCGTGTATCGGAAAGACATGAAGCTTAAGACCTGAAAATTGTAAACAAAATGTTATCATAGGCATGATTGTACACAAAATAAATAATAATTAAAAAAATCTAAAATACACACTTTTATTCCTAATAGAACTAAAAATTAGAAAATAATTTGAGTTATTAAAATAATAATTAAATTCAGAGTAAAAAGCGTGGGGTGCTTGATATTTTAAATGTTACAATCATTCTATTGGCAATTATCTATGAAAGAATAGTTATGAGCAGCAGTAAAATGCACCCCATGACTTGACTCTGAATTGAATTATTGTATTGTCATCAGTTTTTGATACATGTGCAAAGTTTCAAATTAATCAGTCTTGGAAATAGGTGAAAATTGAGCTTGAGGATTCCGTTATATACATACATACATTAATACAACCCAAGCTAATAAAAGCGTGTTAATAAATAATAACCATTTCTGAATAGAAAAAAAACAAATTAAAAGCCTAATTAAATGCAAGAAAGCCATTGTAATTTCATCCATATGCTGGAGAATTGACTAAATTAGCAGGAAGCATCTGAAGTAGGCAAACCAGTAATAAAGATAGCGGCACCACCGCCACACCTATTTCTGCCTCATAACAGCAGTGTTAAGCACTGCTGTGTTCTGGTTTGAAGGGTGTGGTAAGGGAGACATACTTTTCCGAGGCATTCCAGCTTAGTCCGCAGGGATAGCGGCGCAACTGTGGCTGACCTCAGGCAGGAATATCTAATCCTATCTGGGGTTGATTAGAGATGTCCATGAGCGGCAGTAGCCACTTTACAATCAGTTGGATTGCATGCTCGTCTGCTACGACCTATGTTATAAAAAAATAAATATATTTTACTCGAATTCATGAACAACCCTTATCTCTCTTACCTATATCTTTACCTCGAGCTTCTCGAGCATTAGAATAACTTTCAATATACGTGGATATACATGAACCTAACAGATTTGTTTTATAATAATGCTTATTTTACTTACCACCAGTGCGGCATCCAAAAACGCAGACTCTCGGCATGACTTTGGATAGCACAGCACAACCACAAAGAAGAAATTAAAAGCGTCCTTTCGCAAAAACTCAATAACACCGGTAAACACCACAAATATAATTCCGGAGAGGATTGTAAGAGCTTACGGAGAAGCACTTAACTACTTGGCTCAACTCAACGTACTAAAAAATATATTCACACCTGAGCACAACAAGAAAATATCACATGTGTATTGCAGAGAGATTTTCAAATTGTAAACAGAACACAGCATGCATTGTAAACCATATAGAATAACAGCTACATTATCTGAGTTGTAAACGACAAAGTTGCGGACATTTGACAACTTGAAGTCTTGAACTGACACATAATTTTGAGTTTTTGACAGTGAACGTTCACTCAGTCGCCATTTTATAATCTTAAGCTTCCGGGGCGACCCGTTACGTAGCGCTAGTTTATTTCGCGCCAAACTGCTAGTCCGATCCAAATATAGAAACGAGTCGCGTCACAATAGCAAATTGTAGATTTTAGCGAGTCAAAGACAGCGCGGGACCGCCCCGGCACCCGTCCGCTGCCCGCTCTCGTCCACGGGCCACGGGTACAAAGCTGCCTTAGTGTGCCCTTACGTTACGGAGTATATGCTAACTAAAACCTGCGCGTAACAACTTCAGAGCAGACTAGAAGTTTGGCGCGGACTATACTACTCTTTAATAAATTGAGAACAGCATCGTTTCGAGCATGTTTATGTTTATAATTATGTTAATAATTATTAGCCCCAAAATAATAAGGCTTTCAAAAATACGCGGTTCCTAAATGGAAGCCGCGGGCAAATTACTAGTTTTTCCTAACAATAACAAAGTCGCAAACTCTGTCTGTCTGTAACTTATTTCTATTAGATGCAACGTTTAATAGTTCCTACAACAACATGTTGTTAGCGTGCTTCAGAATATAAAATCATCGCCATCTACTGAGCATTTTCAGAACAATGGTTTCAAAACAGTGTTGCAAGCTGAATTTATTGTTCTTTCTGGGGCGTCCATTCAAAGAGTATAGTAACCTATATAGGAACGTCCATTTATAAAGCAGTGTTTTTCAAAGGTTTTTTTTTATGATAAAGTAGCAGACTAGCTTATAATCCACCTGATGGTAAATAGCTACTGCCGTCCATGGACATGTCTATCAACCCCAGGTGAGATTAGATTCCTACCTGAGGTCGGCCACAGATGCGCCGCTACCCCTGAGGACTAAGCTGGAACGCCTCGGAAAAGTATGTCTCCCGTACCACACACTTCAAACCAGAACACAGCGCAGTGGAAGATAACGTATTAGTAGGTATTAAATAAAACGCAAGTAATATCGTTTATATCCAACTAAAAATCAGTTTATTTGTTGTATTAGCAATAAAATTAATACATATCACGTAATACTGAACCAAAGCATTTTTATTTCAACCCTAATATATTCAGTGAATATACTAAGACTATATTGAATATACTGACAGATATATTTCTAACAATTATTTCCCCTAAATCTTTATATATAACATTCCCATCGATATACTACTAATAAAGACGTAGATGAGTCATACACGTTCGAAATTTGGCACATGATTCATGGGCTAATTGGCCTCTATGATGACAACTTAGTCACGGGCCGCGCGCCTCTCAGAATGGTCGTGTCTATGTCAAAGTTTCTGTGTTGAAAAGTGATTAAAAATGCCGTCTTGTGTCATGATATTTTGCACAAACTACAGCGGAAAAATCACCCAAGGTGGTGGAATCACTTATCATTCGTAAGAATTTCAATTTCAAGAAGTTATTATCGATTTTTCAATAATTCAAATTAAATTTAGCGTAAATATATGTCACAGATAATAGAGCGAATAAAAAGATGGGCATATTACTAAGTGTAAAAGAGAAGCGTTATGAATTGTGCGTATCCATGTATCATAGATTAAATTAATAAATAGTCCAGAAGGTACATTATTGGTATATATATATCGTAAGAAACTACACAAATCATTTACTAATTTGAAAGTTATATTTATTAATTTGATGTTTAAGTCGATATTTTTTCTAATACTATTTCTGTGTAGTGATTGTATTTCTGTGTATGTTTTAGGTTCCCATTAAATGAAATAGGGCGACTAAAGTGGTTGGACATTGTTCGCAAGGTAAGAAGGGAAGACGATTCGCATCCAAATTATTAGAGTCGGACTTGCTCTGAACATACCATGGACGATGATAATTAAATCTTACAAAACCAAAGAATTTATTTTTTATTTTGCCTGCATCCAAAAATCATACTAGTAGTTAATCATAAAACACTCTTGAACACCCTTCTCCATTCCATGCAACATTCACGCAGAGACACGCACTGAATTACGTATTTTTCCCTTAATACTAATACCATATTAAATTAATGCATATACGAATTTATTCTCTCTATACCAAGCACATTATAGGTAGCTATTCAATTAATTCATATAGACGGATCAGACTTAAACTCATCTTTAACGAATAGTCATCATGATTGCCACGCATAAAGTTATATGTTTATCCTCTTTTTGCATATTCAGTTAGACGTGCCGTGTTAGAGCACCTAATATGCCTTTTTTTTTTTGTTATCTAAGGGGAAACCTTCAAAAGGTACCCGACAACGTGGGAGCGACGCCGGGTTATGTGGGATTTTTACCGCACTAAAACCCCCTCGGTGGCCGTCCTCTGCGCTGCGTAGAGGGCTTCGGGATCTCCAAAGGAACACAACCGGAGTCCTCTTAGCGCGTTGCCCCGTCGGGCTCCGCCCAGGCGAGCTTGACGCTCGCCACACCATCTGGTGTGTACGACGGTATGCGACCACACATACCGTCGTCCTTCCCGGGGCCGCTGGTCGGGCGGTTCGAGCTCCCACTCTTGCCGCCCGCAACCCCGGAAGCCCCCTTTTAGTCGCCTCTTACGACAGGCAGGGGATACCGTAGCCCTATTCTAGTCCCGGAACTACAGGGACAACCTAATATGCATAGGGCTCGAAATGAAAGAAGTGGATTGTATTTTAACTGTTTAATTGGGATCGGTTACAAATTATCGCGAGCGTCCGTCTCTGCCCACCGCCGTAGGCCAAGTGGTCGAGGAGTGGGGCGACTGGCCGCGCGCCGCGGATGCCGCCGCCGGCGCACCTATCGCCCGCACATTAAGAGGCGAACATGCCGTCCTACTTGCTCCTCTTAACTATTTATTAGTGTGTTGTTTAAATATAATATTTATAAAGTAGTGTGTATTTCTCCCGATGAGTGCCACTAACAAGCGCCGGTTGTTTTGTTAGTAACCTATCTACGTCTTTATTGAACTTGATAAACAATCTTTGTATAGCCAGAAATTTTTCGCTTCTTCTCCATATCGAAACACCTTGTGAAGTGGTGGTAGATGCAATTACATTAAAAAAGAATAAAGAACCTATGTTGAATAAAAAATTGATTATATTTTTAAATTGCCTATTTTAAACCAATCGATCTGTATAGATACATTATTTAAAGATAAAATAGAATAAACCATAAAATCTACATATTTTGTATCAGACTTTTAAATTATATATTTATATAATAAATTATTTAGTTAAAATGTTCTATAAAATTTCTACGTAAACGGCGCACTAAAACATATCAACAGTTTTGTATATTTTTTTCCTTCTGTCCCATTATTTCTTTGTCTTTGACAAGCATGCGGATCAATGGATAAGTGACCATATGTCCTGTTTTGAACGGTACAGTCCCTTTTTTCGATGCTTCGTCCCGTTGTCTCCGAAAAGAACCTCGGGACACAAAATTGGTCCGTTTTCCCAAATAACAGTAATGATAACTAAATATTAAAATCCATAAATTTAAAATAACAATGTTTTAAAAGCAAATTTCCGCCATCTTGAATTATTAGTAACGTTTAATTAAGTAACTTCTAATTAAATAACAATAAATAGTAAAATTGTGAAAAAAGCATGGGGTGCTCCATTTATCAGTTTTCGAAAAGCGCCCCACACTTTTTCCTCAATTATACTATTTACTGTTCCTTAAATAATCCCTAGATTGAAAATTATTTTCTACTTTTTAGTTGATTTTATCATAATAACGTGTTTTTAGTTTTTTAAACCATATTATAATATAAACAATTATTATCCAGACAAAGATCTTTATTACTTCCTTTTTTTTTACACTGAAAGAGAATATATGAAAACAACAAAACGTCAAATTCAAAAGCACGCCAAAAATTGGCGCCGCACCGCACCGCGCCTCTCCGCACCACAGATTAAAAATCACTCTGCCACAGTCGGCCATCCGACCACAATTGCGCCGCAATTGACGCCTCACCTCACCTCACCTCATATAATCTCATTTCTCCCAATTAATTGTGAGCGTACTTATAGTAGGCATCTACTGTCAGTGAGTTACTTTCTATGTTCATAGCCTACATTCATGGTTAGGAATATTCAGGACACAACAGGACATTTCCTTTTCGTGGATTACTCCTTAGGTAACTTAGGTGAAAAGTCACATCGAATAGCACAGAAACAAATTGGTCCACCAACAATATTTTCCCTATTAAACCATTATGACTGTAGTAATCTAGCTCTCCTCTCTAGTAATCTAGCTCTCCTGCAACTGTATCTCACCACGCTTAATCAGAAAAGTTTATATCACTAATCACTAATGTTGAATAAGCGCTACTCTTAACATGAATTCTTAACCGGTACTCCTCAATCGTTCACGCTTACCCTGCATTAGGCACACCATAATGCTTAACCACTATAACTTTAACACTATGATTTATTCTCAGTGAGCGACCATAAAGTACACTTGTATATGTCTAAAACTAATGATCTCAAGGGTCCTTTATGTGTAGTATCAATTTAATTTAACTCCTTAACTGTTAATAGAAGGCAAATAAACTCTAAAACACCCATAAGTTTAAAAAGTCAAAGGTCTGTACCCGGGATTGAACCTCACACCTCATAACAGATTGAGAACCCGAATCTCAAACCAATAGGCTACCACTACTTATGTCTCTGACTTTGCACTCTATAATATTAATATTATTAATGAAGTTATTTGTGTAAAATAATAATTTCTTAAAACTCAAAATGTAAGTAGTCATATTAAGTACCTATGACTGTCTCTTTAACCAAACCTCAGATTTAATTATAATATCTTGTTGGAGATGTCTCAGTAATGTATCATGTCTCTCTCAAATTTCTAAATTAATAGAGAATATGCTGCTGCTCCACGCTCATACATCATAAAGAAGATTATTTACCAGATCCATACAAAATTCTAGAAAACTTAACTTGCGTTAAACATGCATAATGTGGTGTTGTTCAGGAACCGCTCAAAGAGTGCTACCAACAGCACCATCGCTACTTCCATTTCCTCTTCTACAACCCAGTCTTTGTTGCCAACGGTATAACACAAGTCTTAAGCGTCTGACTATACTCCACATCATGGTCATCTTGATATGTTATAACTGTTACAAGTCACACGTCCGTGTATGAAGCTCCTGTAGAGAAATAAACACAACTACAGTATAAAAGACTTTCACAGTTGCCCATCCTCATAATATTAGTTGAGCGACCTGGGCTTTATAACATTACAACAAGCATCATTAATTGTTAACAACAAGTTTTATTTTAAGTACTGCAACTAACATCTTATAAAAAAGACTATTAAACTTGTGTAAGTAAACAATTCAAGGCATACATCAGTACACAACACACATAGTACACACATGTAGTAACACAACTATTTTTGTCATAACAAATCTAGATAAGACTGACGAGTTAGCTTATAGAAGTTAGTCACCGTAGGCCGGACATCTGTAACCTCAGAAGAACCTCCAATGTAACGCCTGCTGCATTCTACTTCAAAATTCGTAAGCTACTAATTAATAATAATTATCGTATGCAAGCAGTCAGCTCCCTTATTCAATGTAAAATAAAACTTCTCACCAGCATATCAAAGCCTTACCCCAAGTGTATTAACAGCTGTTAACACACGTCATACTTATCTGGTTAATGAATGCTGCTCCTCTTGCTGCTCATTTTATCAGAAAAATGACTTACAGAGTCCCACTTGAAGGATGTTATAAATTGCGCCGAAAACATTTACTCAGGTACGACTTCACCTACTGGGCCTTCTATTTCACATCAGCCGGTACTTCTCATAAATTGCCATCATCATCATCATCGCCATCATCATCTACGATCATCCTCATCATCACCATCATCGATAATAGTGCTTACAAATTACGACTTTAATGTTCCGACATCAGTTGGAATAATTTATTTTCTCTCATCTGGCATAATATCCTTTTTATATCTTTACTCTCTTCATTGTGAGCACTTTATACCACTTCTGCATATAATATAAACAATTATTATCCAGACAAAGATCTTTATTACTTCCTTTTTTTTTACACTGAAAGAGAATATATGAAAACAACAAAACGTCAAATTCAAAAGCACGCCAAAAATTGGCGCCGCACCGCACCGCGCCTCTCCGCACCACAGATTAAAAATCACTCTGCCACAATATTTTTTCAAATAAAAAGTAGTTGACATAAAAAAATCGATGTCCCGTTTTGACTGAAGTAATCATTGGTCACTATATTCCATGGTCAATATTTACGTTGGCGTACACTTTAAACGCAATGTCAAACACTAGTTGTCTTTTTTATCACATTGTTCTAATAGCTCTGTCCCTTAGAGAACATTTGTCTAAGTAGTGAAAGGTAAGTAAAATAAAAAACGTGCATGTGTGCTATCAATGGAGTTTCGCTCAAGTTTTCGGTCAAGTTAGTACGGGTATAACCTGTCTATAAGTATAAAATGTCATTGAACATTCCATGTGGATTTTTGAACTATTTTATGACAAAAATAAAATAATATTTTAGGCAATTGACCACCAATTAGAACAAATAAGGCGAATTGAGTATTTCATTCTAAATAAGTATACAGTTAGATACTTTTATAGCATTCCTGTGGTTTATTTATTATTTTTAAACAGTTTCAACGTCGTGTTCCAGCCGAGTGTGGCGCTCCCAGGCATCCATGTTTTGGAACAGCTGCAATTTGAAAATAGAACGGTTATATTTTTAATATAAAAGAATAGACAAAGGGTAAAAATTATTTTCAAGTCACAGTAATCAGGGTCGTCATAACGAAGGCCTGGGCCCCTAGTTACACAAATTTGGGGCGCCATTGGATTGTAGCAATTACCAATATAAAAGACTTAATAACACTTTTTTGTTATCAAGTCTTTTATATTCGTAATTAAACTTAACAAGTAAACGACGGAATTTTGACACAGTTTACTGTGTCAGTGTTTTTAAATGTATGTTTAGTTAAATTGGTTGGTTAATGATAGTAAAGTTGGCCGTAAGTTTTAGTAGATATGTAGTGTAAACTAATATATTGCCTTCTCGGGAGGCCCCCTGGCGCCGGTAATCCTGGGCCAGGACCCCAAGTGCCCTTAAAGTAAATACGAAATAACAGTGATGTTTTCTTTATATTTTTTTCTGCAAAAGTACCAAGATAGAACTTATACTAATGATATAATGTACTTACATCGCTGCAATGTTCACAGGGATACAGTGGTAGGCCGTGGGCCGCTACGTGCGCTCGAAACTGTACATTAAAATTGATATTTTTTATTAAAAAAAATAGCTTCACACACGCTTGAAAACATTTTTCTATCACACTATTCTTACAGCAAACTAGCATACAGTTCATCTGAGTGTACTGCTGCCCGTGTACATCTCGACATCTGTGATCAACTTCACGTTAGATTCCTACCTGAAGTTGGCCTCAGGAACGTTCCTACCCTTAGGACTAAGTCGGAACCCCTGATGACTATGTGTCTCTTATATTCCGCGTCAAACTGCTAGTCCGCTCCGAATATAGAATTGAAGCCTGTCACAATAGCAAATTGTAGATATTAGCGGGACGAAGATAGCACGGGACCCCCCTGGCACACGCTCTCGCCTGCGGGTACCTACATAGCTGCGTTAGTATGCCCTTATGTTACGGAATATATTATTATGCTAACTAAACTTGCGCGCAACAACTTCAGAGCGGACTAGAAGTTTGGTGAGGACTATACCACCCTTCAAAGCGGAACGTAGCAGCACTTAACACTGCTGTTACGAGTATTATGTAGAAATAGATGGACCTCAGTGGTTCGACTCCGGCGGTGGTGCCGCCGGAGTCGAACCACTGAGGTCTATCCTCTTCTATATAGAAATATAGTACTAGGATGACATAGATGAGGTAGATAATAGACCTATTTACCTCGCTTTTATTAGCTTGACCTGTATGTATGTAACGGAATCTTTGAACTCGATTTTTACCCTCTGAACGGTCCGATTAATTTAAAATTTTGAACAGTTATCAAGAACCGAATACAGTACACGATTATAATAATGTTATCCTATTCTCCTCATCAGGATCGTCAGGAATCCGGATTAACAATCCTTGTGCGATTTCAGCGTGTTTTCTTTAGTTTTTAAACTATAATTATTCTACTTACAACGGTAACTAACGAACACTAACGAATTACTCTATGAACCTGTAATTTTAGATGTAAGAATTATAATAAAAATAAATAAATAAAATTTCATACTTGTTCCGCGTCAGCCAATCCCGCGCCACAAGCGTCGCACACTAGCGCCGGCGTGTCGTTCCCGGCATTAACGATGTCGGCGATCGCGATGTCGGCGATCGCATTGTCGGCGTCCGCGTATGCCGTCGTGTCGGCGATCGCGTCGGCGTCGACATTCGCCGACTTGATGCGTTTCGGTTCGCGCGGTTCGTAGTACGGACATGCTGTAAGGTGTCTGTTGTTTATTCTCGGATCAGTTAGATTAGATGGTGTTATTAGCAAGTGTTTTTCAGATGTATGTGAATAAAATACGCAATGTACATAAATATAATAGGAGCACAACTTACAAAAGAATTAATTTATCTCGTAAATGCTTAAAAAAAAGCATGAATAGAATCGGTTTTAAACAGTAGTGTTGTTAAAGTATATATAGTCCACACCAAACTGCTAGTCCGCTCTGAAGTTGTTGCGAGCAGGTGTAGTCATACAATTTGCTATGGCGACGCGATTCATTTCTATATTCAGAGCGGACTATAAGTTTGGCGTGGACTTTACATACTGCCGTGTCCGACGTGCGTGGTGTAGAAGGTGAGCAGCACGCGGTCAGCGGTCTCGGTGACGATCATGTGCGCCGGACACGCGCGCCCCGTCTTGTAGATCTGACGCTCGGGCGCCGCGCGCTTGCCTTTGCCCTGAAACAGTGTGTTTTACAATGAAATTCATTTAACATTTCACTAAGAATATATTTACATAAATACATATAGAAGTACAACATGTATTTTACCAAAATTCATTTATTTGCTAAAGGATTTGAAATGAAACATTTTACATATAAAAGCAGCAAAAGATGGTAAGAGGCTACTGCCCATGAACTTCAAGGAGGATTAGAGGTTTCCTTGTGGTTAGCTACAGGTACATTGCTAACTTTGAGGACTAAATTAGAACGCCTCATATAAATGTGCTCCTTTTACCCCCTTTACACTTTTCAAACTCCTTAATGCTGTTATTACTAAGTAGAAATAGGAGTGGTCGCGGTGTCTCTAAATCAAACCACGAAGGATTCCGTTCTAGTACCTTTCAAGTGAGGTTAAGCGTACATGGTAACGCCTTTTTAATGAACAACAAGAAATAAATACATAAACTTCATTTTACCTGATACACGTACATGCCAGACTGGCTACACATGTAGTGCGAGCGCACGCCCTCTATCGTCTGCTTGCTGGCCGTCGTTTTCCTGAAGCGGTACTTCGTCTCTTCCTGCACTGCGCTTTTGAACACCATGAAGTCTGAAATGTTCATTGATCATGCGTTTATGGCCGTGTTAGCAACTTCCCATAGACTCAATATTGAAATATAACGAAAAGTGCTATTTATAACTGAAATCTTGAGATTTTTTATTCCCAGCGAGTTCATACTAAAGCGCATGCGATACGTAAATATTGTATTACATTACTTACAATATGTGCGTATTGTATTAAATATACGTTATTTTTGACCGCGCGCCGTAGCTCATCCGCTCGGCGCACAGCGGACACACGAACGCTGTGCGCTACATGTAGCACGCTACACGCTACACGCTACACCGGCAGCACGCACCGTCCATGCAGCGGAAGGCGAGGCGGTGCACGCGCTCGCGCACGGCGTGCCGCCGCCGCAGGTGAGTGCTCAGCTGCGCGCCGTAGCTCACCCGCTCGGCGCACAGCGGACACACGAACGCTGTGCGCTACATGTAGCACGCTACACGCTACACGCTACACCGGCAGCACGCACCGTCCATGCAGCGGAAGGCGAGGCGGTGCACGCGCTCGCGCACGGCGTGCCGCCGCCGCAGGTGAGTGCTCAGCTGCGCGCCGTAGCTCACCCGCTCGGCGCACAGCGGACACACGAACGCTGTGCGCTACATGTAGCACGCTACACGCTACACGCTACACCGGCAGCACGCACCGTCCATGCAGCGGAAGGCGAGGCGGTGCACGCGCTCGCGCACGGCGTGCCGCCGCCGCAGGTGAGTGCTCAGCTGCGCGCCGTAGCTCACCCGCTCGGCGCACAGCGGACACACGAACGCTGTGCGCTACATGTAGCACGCTACACGCTACACGCTACACCGGCAGCACGCACCGTCCATGCAGCGGAAGGCGAGGCGGTGCACGCGCTCGCGCACGGCGTGCCGCCGCCGCAGGTGAGTGCTCAGCTGCGCGCCGTAGCTCACCCGCTCGGCGCACAGCGGACACACGAACGCTGTGCGCTACATGTAGCACGCTACACGCTACACGCTACACCGGCAGCACGCACCGTCCATGCAGCGGAAGGCGAGGCGGTGCACGCGCTCGCGCACGGCGTGCCGCCGCCGCAGGTGAGCGCTCAGCTGCGCGCCGTAGCTCACCCGCTCGGCGCACAGCGGACACACGAACGCTTTGCGCTTCTGTACCTGTACATAGATAAGTACAGATATCACACCGCCTTGTAATTGAAGGAAGCCATTAAATGGCTTAAACTGGGTAATGTGTAATTTACGCGGAACAATGCCAACACGCGCAGCTAAGTGGTGCAAAAATACAAAATTGAAGAAAAAGTGCGAAGAAATATCGTTTTATTCGTAAATGATCTAAAAACTACATTTTTTTAGTTAGGAGTGAGTAATCTTTATTAATCTATGTACCTGTATGACAACGGAAACTTATCATACTACTTCATTGTTGGTCAACAAGAAATATGACTATGTTCATCTACAATTAATAAAATACTATTATTGTTAGGTAAGCGTCGCGTACCGAGGGCGAAGGGCGGCATTTTAGAGTGCCGGCAAAATCTTTCAAATTACAACTTGTTATTCGTATTCTGCGCATTTTCTTTAAAATGACCTTGAAAATGTCATTTGCGCATATTTCTTTTGCTAACAAATTTTAGAAATTAATTAAATGAAAAACTCAACACAACTAATGCGCGATGGATAAACTAATTCTTGGAACACGAATGATGCACAACAAATTCACATATTATCGGGTCAAGGCAACAACAAACAATGCTTCAACACAATTGGATTAAGTACGACAAAAAATGGACCAATAGGATATTGTTAAAATAACATCTAACAGGTACACAAAAATTCGAAGCCTTACCTCAAGCCCATGCGCCTTCCACAAGTGATTGTTCAGTATCTGTTTCTGGCTAAAGTCGCGTCCACACACGTGGCACGCCGACCGCTCGCGCCTGACACGTTGCGGGGCGTTCTCGTTGCATAGCTTCACTGGCAACGATCAAAGATGCAGCAGTTACGAAACAATATTAGCAGAACGGCTAAAATGAAACGGACCCCCAAGGACAATGTCGCTTACATTCTTATGCGTTGAAGAAATGCCGTTGCATGCCGCGGGTGTAAGGAGTCTGGCCCGGGCGGCATTTTTTGCAGGACGGCAAAATGTTGCAAATTACAGCTATTTCGTATTATATAATGTCTACTTTCTCAAATTAAGTTTGTGCCCTCTAGCAGAACTCTTAGGGGACGGCAAAGTTTTCAAATGGTAGTGTAGGTAGGTGAATCAATTACTTTTTTCACCTAAAAATATTAGAGACTATGCCGCCCCTTTCATTTTTCACCAATGTATTTTTAGGGCAAAATTAGAATTACACTTTCGACCCTCGCAGCCAGGGCCGGATTTAAGGGAGGGCAACCGGGGCGGCAGCTCCGGGGCCTCCACAAAAGAGGGCCCCCCACAATAGAGACGTCGGATTTTATTTTTAATTCCGACTAGTAAACTATTAACACTATTAAAAAATATATCTTTTCCTTTGATATGTTTTTCGCTGTTTTACCTTTATCTACAGTACTTTGTACAAACATGAATACTAGAAGAAACCTGCATTTCACAATATAATATTTATTGAAAAACTCAACTGAAAAAATTGTTCATTTTATTCGGAAAATAATTTGGGGCTAGGGGGCCTCCACTCTTTTGTTGCCCCAAGGCCTCTAGACCTCTAAATCCGGCCCTGCTCGCAGCTCGAACCTATAGGTACTACGCTAAGGCGTAAAGTCTTCAGAGTTAAGTACTTACGACCATGTTGAGTTAAGTACTTACGACCATGTTTCATCCGTAGATGAGTGAAACACGCCTTCCGGCTGACGTACACGTTGTCGCAGAAGTGACACGCGAACTGGCGATCAGCGGCATCTGTCGGATCGCTGTGGCATCTAAGAATTAGTAAAAAAAGTTGCAACTGAGAATTTAGTAACTAAGTAACAAACGCGTGGGGCCAGCTGATTGAGAATTATTATACAAAATGGAGCAACATCAGATGAAAAGGTCGGCAACTAGATGTGTGGAGACTGGTGGCTACTGGGCAGTTTTTAAACCCTATTAATCTTATGGTTTAACATTGACCGCTAACCCTTACATGAGCATGACAATCTATGCTCCTTGCGTTCTCCAGTCGTTGGTTGCTGTAGGTTGTCAATTTAAAATGAACTGATATAAATCACCACACTGTCTTATTTGAAAGCGAGTCTTGTTTAACGATGCTGTTTCTTATCATCCCAGAGGTATAGTTCGGAACTCAAAAAATGCGTATCGATTAAGGATATCAGAAAATCCTCATATTTATATAGTTAGTGTTAAAGGATTTGACGACCCGCGTGGCGGAGCGGCCACCATACCGGTCTGACGCGCAAAGGGTCCCGGGTTCGATCCCCGGCCAGACAGATTTCTAAATGATGAATTTAGATTTCTGTTTCTGGGTCTGGGTGTTTGTGTATTTGTCTATGTGTGTGTCGATGTCACCCACGACACAGGGAATCCTAGTGTGGGGCTGTGAGCGTAGAAAGCGTATATTTCCCTGACCTGTTCATATGGCGCTCTGCTTGTTCCGCTGACGATAGTTGGATGTTGCAGTACACGCAGGTGGTTTCGTCTAATGGATACAGATCCTCTGCAAGTAAAACAGTCGAAGTAATCTGCTTACTGACTTCAGCACACGTCATATTTAGCAATTGCCCATAAGCAGTTTTATTACAAGTAAGATTGTGAAAATCTGATGGAGTTGTTGTAAAATGTATAACGTATAAAAAACAGTTCATACATTTACAAGATTAATCGGCATAAACGGCAATCAGAAATTTAAAAATAAGTTATTTTATAAAATCGTAATTTTATTTACCATTTCATATTCCTATTTAACAGCCATGTGTGGCTAAGTATAATACAATATGGACTAAAACTATCGCTCGAAAAATGTGATTTTCCGACTAACCATCAACATTTTCAATAACGCTTTCCCTCTGTTGCTCCAACCCTTCAGGTATACCTTCAGCTTCGGCCAATATTGACTCGTCCAAATATTCCTCATCTGAAATGTAAAAATATTTTTAACGTTTTTAATCAAACAAAAGTATTTTTAATTAAATAATACTTTTTTGGATAAAAAAAATCCTTTATTTAAGCGCAAAGTTTTTATACATATAAAAGTATTAAAAATTACTCGTATGTATGTACCTCTGATACTCTGCAACATCGCTATACTTTGGATCGTCTTCTTCTTCAGCGCAGCAGCCGCCTCCAGTTGCTCCGCGCATTGCATACAAATGAAATTAAACTCATTTGTCACCTGAAATATTTTGAAGTTATACCACCTTTGGCACGTTTGGGAAAAATGATGAGAGATGAGAACAAATCTTTACAACTGAGTGTGTTTATTTTAAAATTGACAAAATAAAGTTTGCTTAAATGTCGCAAATTTTGCAGAAAATTCTGCCAACAAAGAAATTTTAAACAACAACAAACAAGAAATTGTTACAAAATTATTGGTTTTCGTGTCAATCACTTTTTATTCGGGGATACATATTCATACACGCAATATTTTTTTTTTTTTTATTGAATACGCTGAACAAATAGAACTTCTTACGTACATTCAATACTCAGTACATACTGTAGTATATAAAATAGTAATAGTTATATATAAAATCTACATGGTTGGTAAATGCACACACGCTTTTTTTATTTCGTACACCCTTCCGCGACCTCGTACATTGCGATGTTTTCATTTTTTTTTTGCAGATGCCTTGTCGCCCCTGTCCTTAAATATTTTCAAGATAAGTCCCTGGGTTTAAGGTGCTTTAACATTGCATATAAATATAAAAAAAAAAATGAAGTACGCCCATCACGGACTAACGATTAATATTATTGTTATGAAAAAGCCTATTTAGATTCAGAACGCACTGCGTTTTTTCCCGCCAGTGGTTAAAGCAATTGCTGATATAAGGTGTATAGTCTTTTTAATGTGTATAATTAAATTTTAGTGTTTAATGTGTATAATCTTAACAAAGAATTTCGGCACCATCACATTTATAAGTTGGAAAATAACTCAAATTTGCATGGCCATATTGTTTATGTATAATACGAAAAATAGCCGCCAAAATTAAGCAAAAAAAATTTTTCGATCGTAAAGCACTCTCTGATGCTTCGCATCATGAGTCATGCAAAATGTTCTTGTTAGTCTATGTTAAAACCCCCAGATCTTAATAACATTTATGTTGTTAAGCAGTGTGGCCCTACAAAATTACGTTTAAAGCAAATCACATTTAAAACGTTTGACCGCTTAGATACTAATCTATGTTTGACCGAGATTCGAAACAGGGATCTGTTATAAAAAGGATTAAAATAAGCTTTTTACAATGACATCGAGATAATCTTAAAAATATTTTATATCTAGTAAACTGATAATTAATCCTTTGAAAAGTTTGAATGAACTGAATTACAAGTAGAAAATACTTAGCGAATCTACTTTATAATCACGTCATGACTAAAAGTAATTTAAAATGAGGATACATAAAATATCGGACTATTTAGCAGTGACGTCAAAAATATGCAATAAATATTAAAATATTATAATAAATATACAACCTTCACATCAAAACAAGTTTGAAACACTTGCGCAAATGTTTCCTCATTGTCCGCGTGAACAGCAAATAGGTTTAGCAAATCGTTCGTACTCATACAACAAATACAACCTACGAAGACTTCTTCGTCCTCCATTTTTTAATGATTTGACATGACCAATAAAAGAAGTCTTGTTTATCATTTTGAATTTGGCGTTTAAAACCATCATTCGAACATGGATAGGCATTTGTTTTGTTGGACGGAAAAACTTCATGAGTGTTGCAATCATATTTTATCATAATTTATTTGAAAGTACCCAAAATCATTTAAATGGATTGAGTACAAACTAGAGTGTATCAGTAGTAAGAAAGAAAACAGAAGCAGATGTGCAGCAACTTCAATAATAAAAATATATTTGGCTTGATGGAATTTTTGTCATAAACCATTTAAATAAAAAATCTAATTATTAGGCCGAGTAGTAGGAATCCATGGCAACAAAACCGTGGAAAAAAGTCAATACGGTGATTTGGCGGGAAAAATTGGCGGCCGATAGATTTTTTCTCTGTTTCTGTGAATTATTTTAATTTATTTATGTGCATGGTGCATTTCATTATTTGTATTATTCCGTGGACTTAGTGGATAATGAATAATTGAACAATTACATAAATAAATACTTTTATAAAGCAAACAATTCTTAAAAATAACATTAATTTTACTTAAAAATTCGCAGAAATCAAATAATTAGTAAACTTGGTTTATATACTTTGTCATGTTGAGCTACTGTCCGTGCCTTCGTTTACATGGATTATGGAATATAAATTGCGTAAGTTAGCATTTTAAATCTCTATTCTTTTCAGCTTATTAAATATAAATATTTTTTCTAAATAACTTTCGAGTATTAATGATTACCTCCATTAATCAACATATTACCTGTATGGTTTTCGTATTACCATGTCGATCACAGACCTGTATTTTTTAGATATAGGTCTGTGATGTCGATACTCGATACAGAATGAAAGTTTCACTTTCATAACAGTATGTGCAGTGAAATACAGGTAAGAATCGTTTAAGAGGCGACTTCCCATATAAAATGTTTAGGCGTCGGAAATATTACAACCACCGAGCGACCCTAATACCATCATAGATTAGTAAAGATTACTCACTCCTAACAAGAAAATGTACCAATTTTGAGAATTGAAATAGTTGCGTAAAAAAGTTTTGCCACGTCTCCGTGCTAAAATGTCCCAAAATATTTAAAATTATTATTATAAATTATTTAATTATCATGTAAATTACGCAGTATTAGTTATTTATTCGTAAATTTTCTCTAAAAATGTTTTATTTTGTCAAGAATTCAAAAAAAGAACTTACTATAATAAGCCATTTGCGGCTTCATTCAATTTCAAGGCGGCGAAGTATCTTTACTAATCTATGAATACCATATTAAAATTAAAATAAGAAAAAAATAATTTATAAAAAACTTCTTTATTCAAAATATTTTCAATAAAGATATAACAGAATACTATCAAAAACTTAAATACATACATTATTACTATACTATATTTTACATGATTTTTACATTTGTTGAATACCTTTTAATAATTAAATTTAACAAGTAGAACCTTACATTTCTTTTCGATATATTTTAAATTGAGTGTTTTGTTGCATTTACCAAACTTATTTTTCTGTAAGGAGACAGAATAAAATGTTAAAGGCAGTTTTGTATAATGTTATGTACTAATTTCACAAAACAGTGGCGTAGCCAGGATGCATTCGTAATTTGTCGGCAAAAAAGTTCTATTTGTATACATTTTACTTGCCAATGCTAACGGGTTGTTGTGTTCATTGGAAAAGTATTCTTATTTGAGGAGCAAATTTAATCCTTTGCTTACATTTCATAAAAACTATGCATTAAGATTGTGGAATACATCACCAGGGAATAAAAATAATTGTGACTTTGTGGCGACTTCCCACCATCATACAAGCACAGTTGTTCCCTTAAAATGATCATCTTGCCTAGCAGCAGATCACATTTTTCTAAAAAAGACCTATTTATAATTTTACCATTTTTATCAATGAGTGTAGTGTTTCCTAAAGTACCTAAAACAGTAATTGTTTTTTAAATAATACTATTTGATGGAACAAAATTTAACGATACATACAATAGAAATTGTTTATATTATAATTTGTGGCAATGTAATTTGATATTAAATGCAAAATAAATGCCATAATACAACATCAAATTTAATTCCACATCATATAATGATAACATTCACATTTACAAAACCAATCATGGCCCTAAAAATAACCTACAAACATAAATAAAGATACCACTGCCAAGTATTGGAGACTTTTCTTTTCATGTATAGTTCGCGTAAAACTGCTAGTCCGCTCTGAATATAGAAATGAATCGTGTCACCATAGCAAATCGTATAACTACACCTGCTCGCAACGACTTCAGAGCGTACTAGCAGTTTGGCGCGGACCATACCACCTATGTTAATCGTGAATTTTGGCGAATAGATAATTATGATTACTATCTACAGTTCAACATTTAATTAAAACCATGTTTTAATCATTCAAGTAGTCCGAGACCCAAGGTGACATTTGTTTCGTATACTTCACTGGGGGTATGTCGTATGGGATGATTAGGCGATCAGTAGCACCTTCTTCTAGTGGGAAGAACTCTTTGTCGATCTGAAACAAGGAATTACATCATTGATAGTCATAGAATTGCTGAATGCTTTCTGTATCGACATGATAAGCACTCCTATTTCTGTGTTTTAGTTTGTAGGGGGTGGCAAGAGATATTATATTAGGTTCCAACTTGGTCTTCAGTTTTCTACATTACTTAAATAGAAAAAAGAAAATTTTACACAATAAATGTATCCAAGGACAGTATCCCGGTCTCATGCCTTGATATGAGGAATTGCTTTTCCCTGCTTTGTTGATTTGCATCAGCATGTTTCTGTTTACGTTGCCCGCTGTCACAGGTAGTACACTGTGTTGATATAATACGCGCCAAACTTCTAGTCCGCTCTGAAGTTGTTGCGCTCAGGTGCAGTCAGAGAGTCAATCCGGTCGAACACAACTACAAGCATTTACTCCGTAGCAACATAAGGCCACACTGACGCAACTATGCCCTCGTGGGCGAGAGCGGCCAGCGGAAGGTTCCGGGAGGGTCTCGCGCTGTCTTCGTGCAGCTTATATCTACAATCTGCTGTTGCGACGCGAACCCTGTCTATATTCAGAGCGGACTAGTAGTTTGGCGCGGACTCTACCGCTCGTCATAGTTCGTCGCGATGCATTACAGTACTCACAACAAACTTGGGCAGGAGCAGCACCCCAGCCTCGTAGCTGAGGATGCGCAGCGCCTGGTTGCCGACGTTATGAACGCCCCACGCCGCCTTGCTCACGTTGCCTGACGTCAGAAGGTAGTACGCGGCTCGCTTGCCGTCACCTGATACCCGCGTGTACGACTTTATGTGCGGCATCGCTTTTGAACGGTGTGTTGCGTTCGCTTGCCACTGGCTGGAAATATAAAATGGTGTTTTATAAAGATTTTTGTGTATGTAACTAGCTTTTAAAATAGCTTTTACCCGCGGCTTAACACGCAACCAGAGGTTTTTATATATAAATTGAGAACCAGTACATTTTTCGGGATAAAAAGTATCCTATACCCTTATCTGAGATTCTTGCCTTTTTCAGTGGTCCCTTGACTGTGCAAATTTCGTGACAATCTGTTTGGTAGTTAAGGCGTGTAGGCGTGTAAACAAATAAACAAACAAAGTCACTTTTTCATTTATAATATTGATTACGATATAAGATTTACTGTTTCATATCTTCATACTTTATATGAAGATATCGAAATATAACTTCATTCTACATATCGTCGTCATTCTACAGTCGTCAGCTGACAGCGCGCGCGTACAGTCAGAGGTCGTTGACCTCCTGCGTTAGACGATGGCAAGAGTGAAATGTTGTGGCTGCAATATAGTTGTAAACGAGGTGTTGTGCTTTGTGCAAAACAAAATTGATGTTATGAACAATGTGAGCCTGGCCCTGCTATGTAGACAGGCTTTTAACGAAGAGGAGATCACTGAGGCAAAGAGTCTGCTGTTTGACTCAGTGCAACAAAGGCGAGTAAAAAGAAGAGGTGAGGAGGGAAAAAATAAAAAATATTGAAGATATTATAGGGCTAGTAAAAGGGGCAGAGCCTGAAATATTCCCTGTGTTCGTGGCGCGAGATCTCCAAAAACTGCCTCCAGTGACATTTGATCATGTGGACGTAACGCGCTTATTGAAAGATATAATAACAATGAAAAGTGAGATTAGTTCCCTTAATGAAAAATGTGCATCCTTTCAAGAAGTATACGTTACAAAAACTGAGCTAAATCAAGAATTTGAATCCCGTGACAAGAGAAGCAACGATTTTAAAGTGCACGCGATTAATAATCGTAATGTTAACTACAAGAGAGGCGGTTATTGCTTGCAGAGTAGCCCCGACTGTCATAGCGGGCCGATGGGGTTAATGACCGTGTGTGGAGAGAGCGAGACGCCACCACTGATGACGGATCAGAATCGAGTAGATGATTACTTGTCCTTGTCGGGTGCGTGCGCTACAAATGCCCGTTTCCGTCGCACCTATGCAACAACAAGTATCTCAGGCGCACGTGGAGGCCAACATTCTTACAACTGCGGTTTCGAACATGACACTAGAAACGGTAAATGAGGCGCCCGCGCAATCAGCTGGGAAGGTGACGTCAGGCCGGGCGATAGGTCAAACCGTTAGCTCTGTTAATAAACAAAATAATGATGATGGTGAATGGATTCCTGTGCAAAGGCGAAAAATATCAAAATTTAGAGGTATGAGAGGTACGGCCTCAGTGGAGCAAACAGGGCGATTTAAGCCAGCCGAGGTATATGTGCCTATGTTTATATATAACGTCGCTAAGGAGGTAACAGAACAAGATGTTGCAGATTATGTGCTAGACAAAATGCACGTTAATATAGTGCCCGAGAGAGTAAATAATAAAAATATTGAAAAAGATTATAATTCTTTTAAATTTCTTATACCGAGAAATAAGTTTGCTTTATTTACAAATAAAGAGTTATGGCCGCAAGGCATATATTTTAGAAAATATATAAGATTTCATAAAGGAAAGAAGAGTAACTCAGACCGTGTTAGTAATAATAATAAATCAGACTGAATGGATATGGACATACTAGTTAATTATAAATTAAAGTTAAGCACTTTTAACTGTAAGTCAGTGAAGAGGTCAGTGGACAGTGTGAGGAGTGTGTGTGATGCCTCGGATGTGGTAGCACTACAAGAGACCTGGCTGTTACCACACGATCTGCCCTACTTAAGTGCCGTGCATAAAGATTTCACGAGTACGGGAACGTCGGCGGTGGATACCGGTGCGGGTGTACTGCGAGGTCGTCCGTATGGTGGCGTGGCGCTGTTGTGGCGCAAGAGCGCATTCTCCTCGGTGTCAGTTGTGAAGTGCAATAATAGGAGGCTGTGTGCCATTAAATGTAAATTACGTGAGTTGACTATTTTAATTTTCTCAGTTTATATGCCTACGGACTGTACTGATAATTTGCCTGATTTCACGGACTGTTTGAGTGAAATTAACGCAGTGATCGAGGACAGTGGAATTGGTATTGTTTTTATGTTAGGGGACTTTAATGCCCACCCTGGGGAATTATTCTTTAAGGAAATGCAACAGTTTTGTACTGAACAAAAGTGGCTATGTGCAGACTATGACTTTTTGCGAAACAATGGGGAGTCCTATACATATATAAGTGACGCTCACGGTTGTACACGGTGGCTCGACCATTGTTTGGTTACCAATATGGCTAAGGGATATATTGATAATATAAGCATAAGGAAAGACGTGGCATGGTCTGATCACTATCCTCTTGAAATTACTTGTAATTTAAAACCCATATCTCCTTGTGTTGACACATCAAAAGGTACTACCAATAATAAGATAATTTGGGGACAGAGGGATAGTAATCAGAATATTTTTTTTACGGATTATTGTAATGAAAGGTTAGGTAATATTAATTTCCCAGAACTCATGGAATGTTGTGACACAAACTGCCATAGAGATGACCATAATGTAATGATTGACAACATGTACTCTGAGATAGTTTGTATACTGCAGCAGGGGGGCTATTTTAAGCCACAAGGCTGTTTGCCGAAATAAATAAGGGTATGTCATCGGATGGAACAAACATGTGGGGCCACTGCACGCGAGGGCTCGTCTGTGCTTCCGGGTATGGGTTGATGCAGGTAAGCCAAGTAATGGAATCACGTATGACAATATGTGTGAATCCCGTAAGTGCTTTAAAAGTAAGTTGAAATGGTGCCAGGACCACGAGGAACAGATTAAAATGGATATGCTAGCTACGGCTCATGACAACAAGGATTTCGGTAGGTTTTGGCATCAGACAAATAAATTAAATGTACGGTCGAGCCTTCCTGTGGAAGTGGGGGAAGCGAGGGGATGTCAGAACATAGCGAATATGTTTAAGTCCTATCTTAAAGTAGAGCCACTGAGTACATGTTGTCAAGCAGAGAATGTCGTTTGCACCGCAGTAGACATACGTGAACGGTTGCGTTTCTCGGTATGTGAGGTAAATGACGCCCTAAAGCACATGAAGCGCGGGAGATCGCCGGGTCACGATGGCTTGAGTGTCGAGCATTTACGGCACGCTGGCGTGCACCTTCCAGGGGTCCTTGCTAAGCTCTACAATCTGTGTATCGACCATAGTTATCTGCCGGAAGCAATGATGAAGACGGTGGTTGTACCCCTGTTAAAAGATAGAACAGGTGATGCGGCAGACAGATCCAACTACAGGCCCATTTCCCTCGCGACTATTATCGCTAAGGTGCTGGACAGTTTGCTCGATACGCAATTGAGTAAATCTATGAAGACCCACGACGCGCAATTTGGCTTCAAACCCGAATTGTCAACTGAGAGTGCGATTATGTGTCTCAAGCAGACTGTCCAGTACTACACTGACAGAAAAACGCAGGTCTATGCGTGTTTTTTGGACCTGTCTAAAGCATTTGACCTGGTGTCCTATAAAGTTCTATGGCACAAACTTAGAACTGAAACAGAGCTACGGCCGGAACTATTATCATTGCTCCAGTACTGGTACGGCAATCAGTCAAATGTAGTGAGGTGGGGAGACGCAATGAGTGACCCCTACAAATTGGATTGTGGAGTAAGGCAAGGTGGGCTGACGTCACCGAGGCTTTTCAATCTCTACGTCAACCAGCTGATAGAGAGGCTCAGCGGGGCGGGTGTCGGATGCTCGATCGATGGACTTTCTATCAACAACATCAGTTATGCTGACGACATGGTTCTGCTGAGTCCCTCGGTCAGTGGCCTCCGGAGATTGTTAAAGATCTGCGAGGAGTATGCCGGGGTAAATGGACTCAGCTATAACGCGAAAAAGAGCGAGATTCTCGTGTTCAGGGGGAGAAACAAAGAATCCACTTTTAAACCCACCTTTCAACTATGCGGCTCCCCACTGAAGCAGGTGGCTGAGTTCAGGTACCTCGGACACATAGTTGACGAGTGCCTTGGGGACGACAGGGACATAGAAAGAGAGAGGAGGGCGATGTCGGTCCGAGGCAATATGTTGGCCCGCAGATTTAAGCGTTGCAGTAAACAGGTAAAACTGTCACTTTTTAGAGCTTATTGCCAAAATTTTTACACCTGCAGTCTGTGGGCGAACTATAAGCAACGGACCCTCAGAGCTCTGCGCGTGCAGTATAACAATGTGCTGAGGGTGGTGTTGGGGAAGCCGTGCTTCTGTAGCGCGTCTGCCATGTTTGCGGAGGCTCGGATCGATGACTTTTACGCAATCGTCCGCAAACGTATGGCGTCGATGATGAAGCGGGTTATGGGGACCACCAACGCCCTCCTTAGCACATTGGTATGCAAACCAGACAGTCCTCTCTGGGCCCGCTGGAATGGTGTACACACACGAGCCAACAAGTGTGTGTGTACTTAGAATTTAAGTTTTTTGTTTTAACTGTCTTTACTAACATAGGCTAAGTTGTCTTTAACACTAACCCCCTTGTTTTGTTTGTTGTACACTAACATAGTTTTAAGAAAATATGTACTAACCAAATCTATGGACTGTAAAAAAAAAGGGGTCTGAAATAAAGAAATTATTATTATATTATTATTATTATATCTAATAACATGGTTATTACACAATAAGAGTACATACTGTAGGAAGTTGATGAGCCAGGGTTGCTTGGCGTGCACTGCAGCGGCGTACGGTAGGCAACCGCCGCCCAGCAGTCCCAGGTGTGACTGCTGCACGTTCTCTGTAAACACAGAAACATTATGAACAATGATGCACAAACACAACAAATTTTGATACCGAATCCTTACTAATATTATAAATCCGAAAGTAACTCTTTCTGTCTGTCTGTCTGTCTGTTTGTCTCTTCTTCACGCCTAAACCATTGAACTGATTTTAATGAAATTTTGTGCAAAGATAGTCTGAGACCCGCGAAAGGACATAGGATAGTTTTAATCCCGGAAATCACACGGGAACTAGGGATGGCGATCTAAACGATTAATCGTCGAATCGATCTTTTGGACCAAAACGGACGGACTTACCTAGAGAAGGATAAATTAACTTCAACTCCGGCGGATTAGACAACGCTTGTGGCGGATTCTTTATCTTCGTGAAATTGTGCAAGAAGTCGCCCGTTAGCCACACCTGGAACGAAACAGCCTTTATTTTAATCATTTCGCTGAGGAAGTAATATTTTGTTAGCTTTACTTGACAGTGCTAATATTTTTGAACATAAAGGTTTTGATGACCATTTGTTTTTTTATGTTTTCCAATTCTTTAGATTTAAGATAAGTTAAGGTTAACATTTATGTTTAGCATAGGTGTAGATGGAGAGATAGAAATAACGCAGCAGGCTGCCCACGCGACACGCCCCACTCCAGCCGGGGGTGACGTCACCGGGCACTCACCCTGGGCTCCTTGCCGTAGCTGCCGAGGCTGCTCGCCTGCGCCAGCAGCGGCCAGGCGGTGTTCTCCTCGCGCGGCACGCAGCAGTGCTGGCGCAGCAGGCTGCCCACGCGACACGCCCCACTCCAGCCGGGGGTGACGTCACCGGGCACTCACCCTGGGCTCCTTGCCGTAGCTGCCGAGGCTGCTCGCCTGCGCCAGCAGCGGCCAGGCGGTGTTCTCCTCGCGCGGCACGCAGCAGTGCTGGCGCAGCAGGCTGCCCACGCGACACGCCCCACTCCAGCCGGGGGTGACGTCACCGGGCACTCACCCTGGGCTCCTTGCCGTAGCTGCCGAGGCTGCTCGCCTGCGCCAGCAGCGGCCAGGCGGTGTTCTCCTCGCGCGGCACGCAGCAGTGCTGGCGCAGCAGGCTGCCCACGCGACACGCCCCACTCCAGCCGGGGGTGACGTCACCGGGCACTCACCCTGGGCTCCTTGCCGTAGCTGCCGAGGCTGCTCGCCTGCGCCAGCAGCGGCCAGGCGGTGTTCTCCTCGCGCGGCACGCAGCAGTGCTGGCGCAGCAGGCTGCCCACGCGACACGCCCCACTCCAGCCGGGGGTGACGTCACCGGGCACTCACCCTGGGCTCCTTGCCGTAGCTGCCGAGGCTGCTCGCCTGCGCCAGCAGCGGCCAGGCGGTGTTCTCCTCGCGCGGCACGCAGCAGTGCTGGCGCAGCAGGCTGCCCACGCGACACGCCCCACTCCAGCCGGGGGTGACGTCACCGGGCACTCACCCTGGGCTCCTTGCCGTAGCTGCCGAGGCTGCTCGCCTGCGCCAGCAGCGGCCAGGCGGTGTTCTCCTCGCGCGGCACGCAGCAGTGCTGGCGCAGCAGGCTGCCCACGCGACACGCCCCACTCCAGCCGGGGGTGACGTCACCGGGCACTCACCCTGGGCTCCTTGCCGTAGCTGCCGAGGCTGCTCGCCTGCGCCAGCAGCGGCCAGGCGGTGTTCTCCTCGCGCGGCACGCAGCAGTGCTGGCGCAGCAGGCTGCCCACGCGACACGCCCCACTCCAGCCGGGGGTGACGTCACCGGGCACTCACCCTGGGCTCCTTGCCGTAGCTGCCGAGGCTGCTCGCCTGCGCCAGCAGCGGCCAGGCGGTGTTCTCCTCGCGCGGCACGCAGCAGTGCTGGCGCAGCAGGCTGCCCACGCGACACGCCCCACTCCAGCCGGGGGTGACGTCACCGGGCACTCACCCTGGGCTCCTTGCCGTAGCTGCCGAGGCTGCTCGCCTGCGCCAGCAGCGGCCAGGCGGTGTTCTCCTCGCGCGGCACGCAGCAGTGCTGGCGCAGCAGGCTGCCCACGCGACACGCCCCACTCCAGCCGGGGGTGACGTCACCGGGCACTCACCCTGGGCTCCTTGCCGTAGCTGCCGAGGCTGCTCGCCTGCGCCAGCAGCGGCCAGGCGGTGTTCTCCTCGCGCGGCACGCAGCAGTGCTGGCGCAGCAGGCTGCCCACGCGACACGCCCCACTCCAGCCGGGGGTGACGTCACCGGGCACTCACCCTGGGCTCCTTGCCGTAGCTGCCGAGGCTGCTCGCCTGCGCCAGCAGCGGCCAGGCGGTGTTCTCCTCGCGCGGCACGCAGCAGTGCTGGCGCAGCAGGCTGCCCACGCGACACGCCCCACTCCAGCCGGGGGTGACGTCACCGGGCACTCACCCTGGGCTCCTTGCCGTAGCTGCCGAGGCTGCTCGCCTGCGCCAGCAGCGGCCAGGCGGTGTTCTCCTCGCGCGGCACGCAGCAGTGCTGGCGCAGCAGGCTGCCCACGCGACACGCCCCACTCCAGCCGGGGGTGACGTCACCGGGCACTCACCCTGGGCTCCTTGCCGTAGCTGCCGAGGCTGCTCGCCTGCGCCAGCAGCGGCCAGGCGGTGTTCTCCTCGCGCGGCACGCAGCAGTGCTGGCGCAGCAGGCTGCCCACGCGACACGCCCCACTCCAGCCGGGGGGTGACGTCACCGGGCACTCACCCTGGGCTCCTTGCCGTAGCTGCCGAGGCTGCTCGCCTGCGCCAGCAGCGGCCAGGCGGTGTTCTCCTCGCGCGGCACGCAGCAGTGCTGGCGCAGCAGGCTGCCCACGCGCGACATGCCCCACTCCATGTCGAAGTGGGAGCCTGGAGCTGAGGCCACTAGGAACACGCTGGAATGAGACATCGTTCGATTGTTAGTGACGTGGCAGATTATGGTAATATTCTACTTGTATCTACAAAGAACAATTCTAGTGTAACAATGAAGTAAATGGTTGACAATGAAGATGATATTCGTCATATTAATGATTATAATAACCCGAAGGTTATAATGATGTGATGGAGATAACAATAACAAATGTAGCGATATTCATGATGACGACCATCATGATGATGATGACTATAATAGGAAAGATACTCATAATAATAGGGACGATAAATCCATTTAATCGTAGATAGCTTATGTACAGCAGTGATAATACCGCTGACTTATGGTTTAAAAGTTGTAATAAGTTTTAACCTGAATTAATACTACTGTTAAATTCTACTGTAAGTGTGCAATAAAGTTTATTCTATTCTATTCTATAAGGGAAAACATTCTTGAGGAGATTTTAAGGGGGAAACCTTTTAAAAAAATCTTAAGGGTAGCAAAGCATCTGTGGCTAACTTCAGTCCATATACGCCAGTGACTTACCATTAAATATTAAACCATAAATAAAAATAAATAAACAAAGTACTACTCACTTGATATGACTGAAGTCGCACCGCTTCACCCGTTCCATATAAAACGCGAGCTGCGGCATGTGGTAGTGGTTGAGATACCGTAACAGAGAGCGCTTGAACATCGTGGGCGACTCGCCCTCGTGCGGCATCGCCTCCGGGCCCAGCTCCGGGCAACGCGGGCTGAACCATAACCTTAAAATCAAACATGATCAGTGATGAGTAATAAAATACATATTTAGTAAATAAAGATTCCTTCAGGTGTTTAGGTATACTTTGGTACTTGGTAACAACCTACCCTTGTGTTCTGTCCTCCCAGTCGTCCAAATACAAGTTCGCCGTAGATATCACGACGCGGAGAGACCCGTCTTCGTAGCATAGTATCATCATTTTACTGGAAATTAATAAACAATCTTAATATACAATAAGGTTACACAAATGAGGCATTAAGCAAATTATTGTAAGGATATCCATATTATATGTTCCACACTCATAACCCCACACTAGAATTTCCTGCGTCGTGAATATCATGACGAATACACAAACACCCAGAGCCAGAACTGAAAACTAACTTCATCCTTTAGACTTCTGGCTGGCCTGGCTTCGAAGCCGATAGTCTGGTTACTGCTTTGCTACTTGTTTGTCAAACTCTATAAGGGCCCATTTATATGTAAAAACAATGTGTATGTTTGACATGAAATACAAAATAATATAACAGCCGTCCTGACTCCGCATTTGTCATTACTGGACTACATTAATTAGCGCTTCCTCGTATGTGGGAAAGTCGTGCACAACAGTGGGACAGAGTCGCAGCTAATACTTACGTGTGGTGTTTCCCGAACGGCGTAGCCATTGATACGTAGTGGGCGTCGATATGGGGCTTCTTCCTGTTGATGGTGTTCAGCTCCGGCATCGAATCATCCCCGTATAGGATTGTCAGCTTTTTGGCACTGCAAGTTGGAATAAGCTTAATTAAGTTTATTATAATAGTGGACAAATTATGAAATATTTAGCCCAGTGCTAATCGAATTCGTGCACGGATTCGTGGTTTGGTACCACCAAATTTTCGTAATATATTTATTATTTTTAGTATTTCTTATTATAAGAGCCATAGAAGTAAATGCATTGTGAAAAATTCTACCCTATCCGGTTCAACAGATAAAATTAAAAAAACGCCGAAATATAGCAGTACAAGAAGTATGGTAATCCTATTTATTTTCAAGATTTTACGAGATAGAAGCCTTGTGACAGATGGACAGGCAGCGGATGCTTAGTAATAGGGTTCCGTTTTTACCCTTTGGGTAAGGAATCCTAAAAAAGATGTCACAATCACATACACACACACGAACAGATGGGGCAAGAGAAAAATAGAAATTATATCAGATCACCTGTAACCAGCGAAGTAGTATTGTGACAATAGCCAACCAAGTTCTACCATGAAGTTGATCTGCAGGGAGCACTTCAACTCGCCCAGGCTGTAGTCCAGAATCTCTGCAACAGGTACATTTGTCCTTTAACTAAACTGAAGTAACTATGTTTCACAATTTTTATGAAATTTTGTGAACGTGTATAGCTGGTTCCACCTGGAAAAATAGGATACTTTTGGACCCAATAGATGGCATAATTATCACTATCAAAACATTTTCAAGATATATTTTATAGGTAGTTTTGAAAAAAATGATGACTTTTTTTAAACCAATAGATAAAAGTTGATACCATAAAGTTAGCTAGTAAAGATAGAACGATTTTTAGAAAAGTTTTTTTAGGTACATGATATAATATTATTATTAATTTATTACATAACTTTACTTGTACATATTGATACGTATAGATATTCTTTATTAAATAGATCAAAGACGTGCAATTTCGTACGTACGTGCATAACTATAGTCCGCGTAAAACTGCCAGTCGACTCTGAATATAGAAATGAATCGCGTCGCCATAACAAATTATATGACTACACCTGCTCGCAACAACTTTAGAACGGACTAGCAGTTTGGCGCGGACTACACATACACTTCTTTTTTCGTCACATCAAAATAAAAAGAGACATAATAAATAAATACCCAAAAACGTGATCGAGTAGCGTTGCCGATGCGTCTCCTTAGCGCTATCTATGGTAGTGTAGAAGATGTAGTACGGCGCTTGTGCGGCGTGTTTGGCCGCCATGCCGCCAGGTGGCACCACCACCTTCATGAAGTCTTGCGGCCGTCTCGTCGGGTGCACTATTGGTCTGTAGTCGGACTCTGAAACTGTTTTTAAATATGTAACTATTGATCTATCTATCTAGAAGGTGGCAGAAACTTTTGTGGTTTGATTCTGGCGGCCCACTGTCATACCTGTTTCTGCCTTATAATGTCGGTAGTAGGACTCTGAAACTATTTCAAATATGTTACTATTGATCTATCTATCTAGAAGGTGGCAGAACTTTTTATGGTTTGAGTTCAGGCACCACTGCCATACCTGTTTCTGCCTAATAATGTTAAACATTGCTGTTTTCTAGTTTAAAGCGTGTGGAAGTTGCTATCAAAGTCGAACCAAAATTGTTAAAGCAAGACAATTAACAAATGCGTTTGTTTCTGAAACGTGAGCAAGCTACATATATGGATTACATACCATATGTATGCCCACTTACATAGGGCTCTTTTATATACAGTTGTTTACGGATTTTTTTGCAGCAATGACCACTTAACAACAGGTGACATTGGTATAGTCCATGTAAATCTGCTAGTCCGCTCTGAATATAGAAATGAATCGCGTCGCCATAGCAGATTGTATGACTACACCTGCTCACAACAACTTCAGAGCAGACTAGCAGTTTGGCGCGGACTATAACTTCTATGTTAAAATGATGAAAGAAAGTATGTGTGTGTCTTATCATTTTTAGCATACCTTTAGGTTTACTTGTATTAGATTGTGCAGATATGTCCATTTTTCTTTCCTCTCTCCTCTCCTGCCTTCCTTCTTTCCTTTCTGTAGTGTCTCTTTTTGGAATTTCTGTTCTGCTAATAACTCCTGTATTTGATGAAGCTGACAAGGCTGGTGTCAATGGTGTCTTCACTGGATTATCTCTTATAGGGGGTACAGGATCTATTTTATCTCTAAGGAAAAAATAGATAAAATATAAAATAAAAGATTAATTTAGCCTACATTTTTATGACCCACTGCTGGATGCAGGTTGTTTAACAAGCAATTCCCATAAATGTAAATGGTTTTCAAAAATATCTTAGCCATTCTTATACAACTTTATGATAAAACAGGTTGTAAGTGATAAAATGTCCCAGAAAATATTTTTCACAGAAGTTTTAACTTTTTTATAATACTCAAAGCAATTATGCAGAGCTATTATAAAGAAAGTGTCAATATAAATATCCATGAATTCTGGTTTGAAAATCAAGTCTAAAGAAGACATACATAGTTACATTAATTATTTCAACTCAGGGAACATAGACGAGCATTTTCAACGTACACACAAAATAAAAATTATTACTAAAAAATATTAAAAAAATGGACTAACTTGTCTTCATCCTTTTGTGAGCTTTTAGGTTGATACAACTGCTTCTCCACAATAACCTCTAATTGGTCCTTGATCATGCTCCTTTGAAGAGATAAGCTGTCTGGTATCGGGTAGTCACCTGTACCACTGTAGTTGTCAAGAATTGACTCCACTGTAAATATATAAATCACATGAAGATGGTAGAATGATCTATGTAATAACATCAGTGTTTAACTCTGCTGTGAAGGCTGTGGTAAGGGAAACATACTATTCTGATGCATACTAGCATAGTCAGTAGTATATGTAACCGGCCTGAGGTAGGAATCTAATCTTATCTGGAGTCGATTACAGATGTCCATGGTCAGCAATAGGCATATTATATACCTACCATCAGGTGGACTGCATGCTCATCTACTCATCTATATTATGGAGTATATTAGTATCTACAAACACATTGTTTATAGATACTCTTCTCTGAATCTGCTGAACAGATTTAAGGCATATTTATGTGAAGTTCAAACATAGCCCTCAGGGGTGGCAATCATCTGTAGCTAATTTTAGATAGGACTCCCAACTATCTGGTTTGAATACAGACTTTTAAATTGCAAGTATGATCCTCCCTATGACAACTAACTTGGAATGCCTAAGTTCCTAATTATAATAATATACTCACAATGTGCATGGCTGTACTCATTAAAATGTGCTGGATTTAATCTATAACACTTTTCTCCATAACTGCATTCCTTCTTAACTCTCTTTGCATTTTTTGCAGCTGAAATATAATGAATGAATACTTAAAAATGTCAGATATGTTAATTTTCAAAATCTATGGAATCAAAATACATTCTCAACTGAGAAGATATAGTTAGGCTTTGTATTGTATGAAGGACTGTTAGTAGGAAATGATTCGGAGGGTCTATTAATCTGTGGAGAAGTCTTACAGGTGGTTTGAATATCCTAGACATAGATTAGTAAAGATACTTCGCCGCCTTGAAATTGAATGAAGCCAGAAATGGCTTATTTGTAAGTTCTTTTTTTGAATTCTTAACAAATAAAAACATTTTTAGAGAAAATTTACGAGTAATTAACGAATACTGCGTAATTTATATAATAAATAAGTAATTATTTTAAATATTTTAGGGACATCATAGTACGGACACATGGCAAATTTTTTTTACGCAACTATTTCAAATTTTCAATTGACAGAACAGGTTGTTTTCTTGTTAGGAGTGAGTAATCTTTACTAATATATGATCCTAGATGGATTGCACAACACTGCAGCTAACTCTATCAATCTGTATTGAAACAGCAAGCCACAGGCAACCCCCAGTAATAATGAGAAGCCCATGCACAGCAATGGGACAAAAACAAAAATAAAATCAAACTTTTCACAAATTTAATGTAAAGAGTTAACCATAGTAATTATTTCACCTGATAACAAGTGGCTATCGTAATCTGTAGATATGTGCAAACATCAAAGAAATCAGTTTACTACCGGTTTTAAAAACCACATTTAATTTTAATCCCATTCAAAAAATACTAATACTGTGTAACATATTTTTAAATACAATGCAAATATGCTAATTTATTTATGTAAATAAATTTTACCATCCATTGTGTTCATCCGTTTTTGTGAGTTCATACTTTAATCTTTCGACGTTGTGTGGTATTATTTATCAAAATAAATGTTGTCGATAAAAACTGAAACGATTGAAATCAAATTTGATTTGGCACAGCAACTGACAGTGACAAGTGACAACAGGCAATTGACAAGGGACAAGTAGGGATGTACAATCGGAAAACCGATTTTAAATCAATAATATTCATTTTTAAATCGATTTTAGATACGCAAATATCGACATTCCCTTACAATAACAAAAAAACATTCAATTTTGAGAGTAATATATCTATTTTTTTTTTGTTACTTGAAAAATCGAATATTAATTTTTGAAAAATCTAGTCTACGATATTATTGTTAATCGATACTGCACATATCGATTCAAATCGTTTAAAAAAACATTTTTCAAAAAAAAAACAATTCGCACTATAATAAATGAACAGTTATAATTGAGATGGGATATTAATTTATTTATTTTTAATTCTTATAGCCTTAAATAACTAAACTAACTATTGGCCTAAATAACTATTTGGCCTACATGGAGTCTTATGTTTTTGTTTTTATGTCAATTTGTCAATTGTCATATCATGACTCATTGTCATTTGTCATAAACAGGCAAATTATAATTTAATTTAATAAAACGATAAACTTCTTTGCTTTTTACACTCTTCAAGTCTTTTTAACTTAAGCAGTTCAATTACTATTTACCAAGAAGTAAGTAGGTAAGTAAAAATCTGCTACAAAACAAAAATAGAAATAATTATTTCGTCCATTTGCCGATGGCCCGAGCGCCGGCGTTAACTTTTACAGATTACAGAACGTGCGTTTTCGTGCTGCATAATTTGAGGAGATTTTATTGATAAAATAATACTATTACTTTGTGCTGCCAAACAAAAGAGAGATAAGTTTGTGAGCCGGTCTGACACGCAATGAATTCCGGGTTCTATCTCAGGCTAAACAGATAAATAATGATAAATTTAAATTTGGTAATATGGTATAGTCCGCGTAAAACTACTAAACCCGCTCTGAATATAGAAATGAATCGCATCGCCATAGCAAATTTTATGACTACACCTGCTCGCTACAACTTCAGAGCGGACTAAAATTTTGGCGCGAACTATACTGGGTGTTTGTGTATTCATCTGTGCCTATAACACCCATGACATAAGAGTAATCTTAGTCCTAATCCTAGGGACCATTTTCATTTTTAGTTTTATTTAAAAAAAAATCATAGATTTTTATATTGCAGACAATGGACCTGGTGGACCCCTCTGACACATTCGCCATATGCCCGTACAACCCAAAGCATCGCGTCCCACGCCTGCGCTTACAAAATCACCTAGTGAAGTGTCAAGTGAACTACCCCGAATATGCTATCTGTCCATACAATGCTACACATCGAGTTATAGCAGTAAGTGGTTGAGATTTTTTCATTTATATAGGTATAGTCCGCGTACAACTGCTAGTCCTTAAAGGGTATACAAAAATACTTTTCCAGCTTAGTCCTCAAAGGGTGGTGGTGACTTCAATATTTAATCTATTCTAAGAAATATCTATCTGGGTTTGATTACAGATTTCCATGGGTGGCAGTACCCACTTCCTAGTGGACTGCATGCTACACCTATATTATAAAAAAAAAGTTCAATCACACTTGTAAATTTTACTCAATGTCTAGTAAAAATTGCCCTTCAAGCTTCACCCACGTTCGCTTCAAATGACCACGAGAGGCAGTGAACACTTACCATCAGGCGCTACCTCGCTAGCTAATTGTGTCTATATTCCAAAAAATGCAACTAGCTATTAGCTAACTAGCTATTTATTTTCACAGAGCGAAATACAAAATCACAGCCGTGATTGCCCCTCAAAATGCAAGATTTTCCCGGAGAACCAACCACCGAAGGTCATTGCAGCAATATTAAAGCCAAAGGCAGGAAACCAAAACTTCATTCCGGAGATGGACCCTCATCACGAAATCTGGGACAATTAAGCAATTACAGCCTCTCAATCTGTCCAAGGTTCAAATCCAGGCATGCATTTAATTTTTAAGTTATGTGAGAATTTGAAAATGATTATCAGTTGCTTTAAGGTGAAGGAAAACATTGTGAGGAAACCTGCATACCTAAAAGAAAAAAAAATGTTTTTAAAAGGTATGTGAAATCTACCAATACGCACTTGGCTAGCATGGTGGACTATGGCCTAATCTGTTTCTTTCCGAGACAAGTCCCTCATTATGATATTGCTACAAACAGTTCTGTTTTATTGTGTCATTATTAACCCCTTTCTGTCCTACTGCTGGGCACAGGTCTACTCTCAGATTAGAAAGTGTTTAGGCCATAATCCACTATATGAAATATAAAGAATATAATATTGAAGATGCTTGACCTCCACAGTCCAACCATGAAGGGTTCTACCAGCTTGAAACCTTTACCACCATCTTTTAAAAACCATCATAGTTCAAGAAAGTTTATTTCTTCCTTAAAACAGTAAAATATTCCGTCATACACAGTTGAACAAACTTAAACCCTTATTAATTTTTCGCTTATCCATTGTATAAAACCAACTGAGATTGTCATATTTAGCTTAAAAAGTAAAATTTCCTGCAAAAAAAGTAAAACTCTGATTAATATAATATTATTTTAAGAGATGGTAGTAACCTCCCTGCAGGCACGTACCTTGTATGTTAAGGGAGACACACTTTTCCGAGGCATTCCAGCTTAGTCCTCAGGGGTAGCGGCGCATCTGTCGCCGACCTCCGGTAGGAATATCTAATCCTATCTGGGGTTGATTACAGATGTACAAGGGCGGCAGTAGCCACTTACCATCAGGTGGACTGTATGCTCGTCTGCTACTCCTATATTATAAAAAAAAGGCACCATTGTCACACAAATTTCTGCCTTATAACTGCTGAGCGGCGCTGTAGTTGACTAAGGTTGTAGTAAGGTAGAAACATTTATATGGGACATTGCAAGTAAGTTTTAGTTAAAAATGAAAAATGTGATGTTATATATTATAACTGCATATTTTTGGGCATATATTTTTCGTAATATATAAATCACAAAATAAGTTTTTATTTTGTGATATAACTACAGGCAAATTCATGTGAAAGAATGTTTAGTTGTAACCTCAGACCAAAAAAAGATAGACTCTGCCTCACGAACTAAACAAAATAAGAACTACAATTATTTCTACCGATTTGTGTAGAAAATGCGTATTGTACATACATGCAAACCATGCCGATTGGACTAAGTAAAAATAATATTAAAACTCCACCTTGTGTCATTCAGGGTTGCAAATATAATTAAGACTCTTTCGCCACACTTAAGTGACAGTTATGCTTCTAGTGCCATGTGTCGTGGGGTGCTATCTTTCTTTTTTGGTCTAAGTTCGTAATTGCATGACTCATGATGCGAAGCATCAGAGAGTGCTTTACGATCGAAAAATTTTTTTCGCTTCATTTTGGCGGCTATTTTTATTATTATAGCCTTGATAGTTCACGGAATCAAGATATTTTGCATACTATTGTCGAGATAACTTAATGGAGATTAATTCCATACTTTTTAAAAATTGATTTACTGCAATAGAATTGGAAAAAAACACCAAAATAGGTCAAAAAATTTTCATGTCCGTCATGTGTGAAACCTGAAAACACTGTAACTTGTGAAAAAAACCATTATTTAAGTTAATTTTTTTTTTTAATTCTAATCGACGATTGTAGGTCACTGAATGCGAATGATTAATTAATTCAGTGTCGTTTAATTGCAATTAATAAAAAACGAAAACTACAAGACTGTATATCTATAGATATTATGTACATTTATTCCACCAGGGGCGCTTGTGCAGTACCTTCTTCCTACTACAGCTGTTTTTTCGGCAATTAATTTTGAACGACTTAAGTTTTTTTTTTTTTTTATATTTCATAATTAAATGAGCATTATGAGTCGTGCACTTGGATTTTCCAAACTTTTTAGTTAAGAATATGATTTATTTTTAAGTAACACTAAGTAAAATGGTAATAAATATGATTTACTGTGTCTCTTTGTTTATTTCAAAATAACTCCTTTATTTAATGTCAAAATAAAGTTTGTGAACGCCAAAGCCTGTTTCAATACCTGTTATATGCAAATTTCAGTAGGTATTTTCATTATTTTTCCCAAATGGCCCAAATTTTATTTCTGATTTCTAAAAAGTATGCGAGTGTTACAATTTAATTGCAGCTTTACTATAATTTGATATAAATTCTAGAGGAAAAATATAATGCTCATTTCCCTTATAACCGTCGCACAAGAATTCCCCGTGTCATGAGTGAATACATGGACCAATACACTATATGTTATTGTGGTAATTACCACCAGATTAATGAATTATTATTATAAATCGCATGTCACTGTATCGGAAATGAAATGAAATGAAATATATTTATTTTTGTATAGGCCAACGACGGCACTTACAAATTGTCAGGTACAATATTTTTCTTAAACTACTACCGGATCGGAACGCGACCTCTACTGAGAAGATCCGGTAAGAAACTCAGCGGGTTTGTCTTTTTTTTTTTAATAATAATTATTCTTTTTTAATGCCATCATTTTTACATATAATAGAGAATTTTGACATATAAAGAGAAACAAACAATAGCTACAATCTGAGTATTTACTAAAGTTGTCAAGTGTGGAAGTCTACCAATCTACACTTGGTGTCAGTGACGTAACTATAGGATGGCATGACTGGGCTGCGAATCCAAGTGACCATAAAAATCTCTAAGATAAATCAGCAAAAAATAAACTCTCTTGAAATTTTTATACTAATGATATGTGCATGAAATAAAAATGTCCCGAGGGGGCCTACCACAATCTTTTAAAAACCATAATAGTTAAGGAAAGTTTTATTTCCTCCTTAAAACAGTAAAATATTCCGTCATACATATCACTAAATTGCCTGGCCGGGGATCGAACCCGGAAAACTCTCAGCGTGAGACCCGGTATAATGACCGCTCCGCCACGTGAATCAATTATGACCTAAACATATCTTTGAGAGAATACCTGAGCCTGTGGGATAGAATTGGATTAATGGTGAAAAATCACGAAAATATTTCAGATTTATTATTCCTACACAGATTACTTACATATTGTGTAATTAGCGAGTGTTTGTTATGTTAATTACGATACATTAATCAATCATGCGTGACTGTACGTAGGCCGAGATCGCACGAGGCGTTTTTAAACCGAGCTGTCGTTGAAATGATACGAGCTTATCATTTGCTTTAAAGTACCAAGAGCTTACATTCAGTGACGTCACAAATCAAAATGTTCATTTATTTGTAACATGATAAATAAATTACATAGTACATATTCTAGATTTTTCATCTTTATTTCTAATTTCTAGATTCTTTCTATCATTTATTTTATTTCTAGATTTTTTTCATCATCAACCCATTATTGTCCGACTGTTGGGCACGGGTCTCCTGTCAGTATAAGAAGTATTAGGCCATAGTCCACTATAGTCCGTGAAAAATCAGAGGTGCCTAGGATTTGAACCTCGGCCCCCTCGTTCGAGAAGCCGAGTTTCTAAGCCATTAGGCTATCACTGCTTTTTTTACATTTATTAAGATACAAATTACACTCACATGTTTCAAACGGACAAGTTAATGGGCATATTTTTAGGTATGCGTACCGGTACGCCCACAAACCTGACACCGCTGTATGTTGCTGTTATCTATAAGTGTCTGCTTTAGTCTGTATGACTAGTTTCAATAAAATATAATTGAAAAAAATATATACTAAGGCGATACATGTTTTCGTAATTCGAGTACGAAGGCACTAAGACGAAGCAACTTTAGATTTGACAAGGCACTTGTGGCTCACCTTAAGTAAGATTTCTGTATTATTTGTGGATCATTATAAACCTAGGGAATAGACTGGGTGGGGCATAGGCGAAGCCGCGTGCGAGTATTTTTCCCGTAGAAAACGCAATTCGGTCATTGACTCCTTGTATGGAATAAATAGTTTACTTAAATATCGATTCAGTGTGTACGATACATATTAAGTCTTAGTCATATACACGATACTTGAGATCTTTAAGCGTACTAAATACTTCTTTGTTAAATTAAAAGTAGTACACTGTTAACAGTCTTTAGTCTATTAAATCTGATAATATTTTTTCCTTCATATTTCACGAACATTATGACGTCATTACGCTCAAATCTCAAATTATCGCGCTCATGTAGTAATTACGTATTAAACGACAAGTTCGAACAATGCCTTAGACGCGAGGAAACTCTCCGTGTTATTGAGTCAACCTCAGACTCTTGACGTAGCACCACACCGTTACGTTTACCGCAACGGAATTTCACTATTACGTGTTTGATAAATAATGTTTTCGACTGCAATGTGACTGATTAAATTTTCGTCACAATATTTAGTGACTTGGAAATGTCTATGTGAGTTAGGCGCGTGGTTCGGCGTTTATAAATTTTGCGGCAAATTTACTTAGCAATTTAAAGTATTTTCTAGTTTTCTAGTGTTCTAGTTTAAATGCGTTTAAATTTAATGCAATGAAGTGGTGTGTGATTTTTGTTTTGGCGGTTTTGTTCACAGCAGTTGATAGAGTTGGCGGGAGTAAGTTTCTTTTTTTTATTTTTAATGACTAAAGTTATATAAATTATATTGCAATGAAATAATTTTAATATAAAATAATATATCTAATATTAAAGGCAAATTACGATATACCAAATGATTTGTAGAGCACTACTTGTACTCGTAGTATCAAACTTTTAAATACAAGGCCCAAGATTTAATATTTAAAGAACTTTCATAGCGCGATTCAGGATACCTTCAGCGCCATCTTTTATCGCATCTTAGAAAGATATAACAAAAGCAATATGTATGCTATTTAAGACACCAATCCTCAAAAACAAGTTTTCAACTTATGTTCTTTAGTTCTAAATGTACCGCTGAACGCGAGGGCAACGAACTGCAAATCGACTGCATTTCTTTTCCTCATTAGCAACAAAAATATAACTGGATCAGATTGCATTCTGATGTTCATAGATCTTATTTGATAAAATAATGATTATAATAGTTGAATGAAAGGTACAAGTAATACATTTTTAAGAATCCGGTCGGTCATCGCAGTAGTTTCTTTAATGAATAATTAATTGCGAGTAATGAATAATTAATTAACTAACAAGGTCATTACGGTAATTAAGTATAAGTGAACAATGACATTCTAGGTTTTATTTAATAACAAAGTTATTTTGAGTTCTTTTATTATTTACGTATTAGTTATGTATTGTAATATTTAATTTAAACCGAATATTACATGGTTTAATCAAATATAAACTGAATTATAACTACCTAACCTAAAATGGCGACTTGCTGGGGCGATATTAGCACCCAGAGTGAATTCCCACGTTCGGGACGGAGCGGTGGTGCGGAGTCAGTGTTCCCACGGCACGGCGGCGGTGCAGGATCGGATGACTTCTTGATAATTTTGTATAAGGCGAATGCCTAACTATGGTGGTTAAGGCCAATATATAACATATTTATTTTAATACACAACCTATTAATGTAAGTGTATATTGTCATAATTAGTGATAAAAACAAAATACATACATACATATGTCTTAACAACAGCGCTACCCTTCATATTAAAAAGTATAAGTTATATAATTAAATCTGGAACCAAACACATGCCCAAAAAACTCACTCAAATAGTTTGAGGTGTTTCGGAGATAAATATATGTGTACCGTACATGGCATGTGTTTATAAGTCGCCATTTTGAATAACTTACATGCATTATTTTATTAAAAAAAGTTCTTGCAATTTCAAGCACTTAATGGTACTTAGTCCGTCATATTTTGAATTCATGTATGTTTTTAAATGTTGTATTTTATTTGGAGGAATCTAAAAGACATCGAAATCCACTTTAAATAATTTTTCAAGGAAACACTGTACAAAATTCTAAGTAGGTTAAGATTGCTATTTACTTTTTGTTACAGAAGAATTGCTATATTATATGTTAAATTTAAAAAGATAGACTTAGATTCTCGAAATAAATTTACTTAAGACAACGATTAATGATATAGGTACGATTTCCTTTGTGTGAGTCCCTAAGAACCAATTTAGATCGCTTACTACCATATATTAGTAAAGATTATTCACTCCTAACAAGAAAATGTACCCAGTTTTGAGAATTGAAACAGTTGTGTAAAAAAGTTTTGCCACGTCTCCGTGCTAAAATGTCCCTAAAATATTTGAAATAATTATTTATTTATTACGTAAATGACGCAGTATTCGTTATTTATTCGTAAATTTTCTCTAAAAATGTTTTTATTTGTCAAGAATTCAAAAAAAGAACTTACTAAAAAGCCGTTTGTGGCTTCATTCAATTTAAAGGCGGCGAAGTACCTTTACTAATCTATGCTTACTACACATAAATATAACTATCCTTACATCGTATTTTACATAATTCAAACCAGAACACCGCACAGACTGCTGCTATGAGGCAGAAATAGGTGCAGCAGTGGATGCATTCGTAGCTGAAAACTTAACTCCTTTAAAATTGTACAGGTTGCAATCTGTCACTGAAACAAGATTTTGGGAACCCAGCACCAGTATATCTACGAAATGGAGATTTTGTGGAGCCAAACCCAGATGGCGCCATCTTGTTGCGGCGCGCGGAAACTTTACAAATCGCGTGTCCTGGGGATAGAAAATTTATTGTCCTTAACAATGATACAACAAAATTGGATGTTATTGTAAGTATATATTAAATTATTTTAAAATCCGACACACTTGAAGGTGAAGGTGAAGGAATTGAAGGTGGTAGAACCTTTTGTGGTTCGACTCCGGCGGCACCACCGCCACACCAATTTCTGCCTTATAACAGCAGTTTTAGGCGTTGCGTTTTGAAGGGTGTGGTAAGGGAGACCTTAGTCCTCAGGGGTAGCGGCGCATCTGTGGCCGACCTCAGGTAGGAATATCTAATCCTATCTGGGGTTGATTACAGGATATCCATGGGCGGCAGTAGCCACTTACCATCAGGTAGACTGCATGCTCATCTGCTACTCTTATATTATATAAAAAAAAAAACATGATTATCTACCCTCAAAAATGAGCTTAAAACAGATTTACCTCAGTCTAGTGCTTACAGATATTCTACATTAAAAATGGCAACTATTTAGGAAATACAGGCCATCACTTCAATTTTATTGAGATACAGTTTTATAATTTCATCAGGACGTGAAATGCGTGTCCGACTCGACCTTCCGAGCTGCAAAGCTTGGCTGGGTCGGTCATCTAAAGGAGATCCGTTGCAACGCGCCGCCCTGGTTCACTGTGGAGAAGACCAGCGCCGTTTGTTACGGAGGCAACAATATCTATAGGTATTATTAATTAAAATATATACAGGGTGAATTTATCGAACGGGCCTTCAGGGCCAAATCCCAAACTATAAGAATTAGCGAAAAATGATGAAAGGAGTTACGAGGCCGATTTTGATAAAAACTAATACTGCATCATTAATTTTTTAAAATATCTTTTTCTCTAGCCGGGAATCGAACGAGTTCATTTTAAAAAAAATACACCCTATACATTAGACCACTATCTGATAGTGTCACTTATAAGGATCAAATTCTGGGAAGTAATGTTATGTGACAAATTAAAGGAAAAGGAAAATTTTGAAGAAAATACATATTTTTTAATATTAACTTGGCAGTTAAGTGCCCGCCATTCATTAATGTAAACATTTCGCGTATGAACATTCGTTTTGGCCTGATTGAAAAATTCACGTATACTAAAAAAAAATGTATGAAAGAATAATAAGAGTAATAAATGAAAGACTAAATTAATAAGTTATTAGTATGTTAATATACTTTTGGTAAGAAACTTAAGGCTTAGAGCTCACGAAGCTTTTGCTTTCGAGAAACGCACAGACATAGAATAAGATGTAGGTAATATACCGTGGTAATATCGCAGATGAATGAATAGTTACTACGTAAGTAATATAGGTGTAATTTATAAAACAAGACAGCTATTCAGCATTCGCGCACGAAAGCGGATAAAAAAACGCTCCATGATTGTTCACCCGTATATGTCTGAAAAATAATCTAATTCTACGTGTGAAATTGTGTAGAAAAATGTCTAGGTGCAAAATATTAGTTTAAATACTGTTGTTTCAGGGTGGGTTACAAGATCCTCAGTAAATTCCACTTGTTGTACGAGGCTTGCTTCGACCGCGGAACTCTAACCACTGTCTACGTGAAGCACCGACTCTCCCCCACCAGCTACTTCGGCCAGGTTACACATAGGCCTCAGTTTATTGGTAAGAGTTTTTATACCAAATTGATACATTGAAAAAAAGACTTCAACATTAGGTGGTAGACACATTACTACAACACAAGGTTGTTTGTTTACGGGAAGCGGCACACCTCTAAAATACAACAGCAATTTAAAGAACTGTGGTTTGGTTTAAAGGATTGGTAAAAAAAATGTGAGCCGTCACGGGACGCCTGGCAGATGTGAAACATCGACATTATTTTGTAAAAGTAATATGCAGAAAATAACATATTGTGATAGGAACTAAATATGTCATAATGATAAAATAAAATATTACGATTGCGCATGGCGACGCGTCGCCACACCGTACACACTTCTGCATATAGACTGTATATATATACCATCGTATAGCGTGGCGTCACGTCACCGCGGCATGCGTCGCCACGCCAGAAATCGGTTTTACGTGCGGCTATAGATGTTTCACATCAAAAAAAGATAAGAGGTGGTAGAGTCAGTATGGTGTGATCGGAGAGGTATCACCGCTGTACCCATTTCTAGCTGAAGCAGGTCTATGTTTCTGTGGAAGGATATGGATGTCATATATGTATAAGGCGACCATATTAATTCTCAATAAATGTCCTTGGATCCAGTCCACATGATACTAATGGCCACTGACACCTATGGACACTTCTATTCAACCTCTAATTTTCTAATTTCGAAGGTGGTAGAACCCTTTGTGGTTCGACTCCGGCGGCACCACCGCCACACCTACCTAATAACTGCAGTGTTAGGAGCTGCTGTGTTCCGGTTTGAAGGTTGTGGTAAGGGAGAAAGACTTTTCCGAGGCATTCCAGCTTAGTCCTCAGGGGTAGCGGCGCATCTGTGGCCGACCTCAGGTAGGAATATCTAATCCTATCTGGGGTTGATTACAGATGTTCATGGGCGGCAGTAGCCACTTACCATCAGGTGGACTGCATGCTCGTCTGCTACCCTTATATTATAAAAAAAAACCTCAGACAACATAAGATTTCTGAGCAAGGGCACAAATGCGGTACTAACCCTGAGGACTATATTGAAACGCGTCGGATACGTACCTCTGTCGTCCATACCACACTCTTCCAATCAGAACGCAGCAATACTTAACACAGCTGTTATTGGTCAGAAATAAATTTGTCGAAGCCTCCGGAATTAAACCACAAAGAGTTCTACCACCTTCATGATACACGCACTTTTCTCGATCTTTTCTCATCTTGCCCTTTTACAGAAGGTGACTTATTCCCGCAAGTGCGTATGTCTCAGCTGTATAAAGCGGAACAACAGAGGAGCCGCCTAGACACTCTCTTGGGACCAGGAATGGGGGAGAAGTACGTCACGAAGAACTCGGTAAGTCAGCCTTGTACTGTCCTTTCCTGGGGTATCAAGTGGAGACACTATGCGGATTATGTCTGATAAAAAATAGGTATTCTGTCCTATTTTGGAAAATATGAAACTAAAGATATTTGCAAAACAAATCCCCACTCATAATACGAACTTGTTCATGAAAAATCAATTTTGTTGAAAGTTATTGTTGTTTTAAAATTTTACTTTTTTTTCTTAAGTAGCTTAAAATGCTTGTGTTAAAAAGTAAAATTTAGGCAATTAAAATAGTATTATTTACTTATATTGTGTTGTAATGTAACGTTGTTTTGACCTAATCTTGAAAACAACCACAAAAATAAATACATTTTTTTACCAGTTTTTGAACCGTGGCCATCTTGCCGCCAAAGCCGACTTTTCAATGGCGGCCACGCAGAGAGCCACCTTTCATTATATCAACGCAGTGCCTCAATGGAACAGGGGCAACGCTGGAGATTGGGCTGCATTGGAAGAAGTAAGTTCCTCATTAGATACATTACGAGTTGTTGGCGGGTTTAGTTACGAGTAACACTCGAATTTTGTTACGTAAGTGGCGTAGTAAGAAAAGGTTTTTGCCATAGATATAATCCTACTGAAGTATAATATATCTATGGTTTTTGCCGCCCTGGGTCCTGGGTGAATTTGTTGTCTAAGCGCTTTGTACCACCCAGAGCACAGAATGATACTGCACAGGACGCTAAGCTGCATTTATTGCCCGGGACGCAAGATGAATTTGCCTTTTGGGACGAAGGATGAATTTGTCGCCCTCGGCGCACGTTGAATTTGCCGTCTCTTTATTTTAGTGACAAAATATAGTAGGAAATACGGAAGGAATTGAATAAATCAGTTTTATTTTTAACTTATACATTAAAGTTTAATATCTATTATGTATAATTTTATTATATGAAATGCATAGATTAGTAAAGATACTTCGCCGCCTTGAAATTGAATGAAGCCACAAACGGCTTATTTTAGTAAGTTCTTTTTTTTAATTCTTGACAAATAAAAACATTTTTAGAAAAAATGTACGAATAAATAACTAATACTGCGTAATAAATAAATAATTATTTCAAATATTTTAGGGACATTTTAGCACGGAGACGTGGCAAAACTTTTGTACGCAACTGTTTCAATTCTCAAAAATGGGTACATTTTCTTGTTAGGAGTGAGTAATCTTTACTTATCTATGATGAAATGTATGAAATCCCTGTTACGACTATTGCGTCTGCAGTTCATGAGCTAAATGTTTCTCAATGACCTATCAAATTTGAAATCAATCTCTTTACTTCAAAGCATGACGGTTTTTGAATTTGAAATCTAAAAATAAATTAATAAACATTACCAAAATGCCTAACAACATGATTCACCTTATTCTCCAGGCACTTCGTCGCAGACTGAAGACCTACAACTCATCGGTGGATGTCTACACCGGCACCCACGGTGTGATGTCGCTGGCAGACCAGAAGCTATTCCTGCACACGGATGAGAACAACAACGGAGTTGTTCCTGTGCCTCTCTACTTTTATAAAGTACGAAGTTCTATATAATTATCGAATGTTCAAGAACACAAACATTCTCAGATTCTATTTGGTCTGAATCCGCCCCTTGCCCTAATTATAGCTATGCCCAAGGTTTTGTGGGAACCAGGTTCATTCAAAATTAAAACTCACTGAGGTATAAATCTTCTTAGTTAAATTGTAGTGGCATCACTGCTGCCTCTATTTTAGTCTTTTAACAGCATTCTAATTTAAAAGGTGTGGTAAGGGAGAGACACTGATACGTTGCGTTCCAACTTAGTCATTAAAGTTCACCTTTTTTATCACGGGAAACCTTCAAAAGGTAGAGTCCACGCAAAACTGCTAGTCCGCTCATAATATAGGAACGAGTCGCATCGCAACAGCAAATTGTAGATATTAGCGGGACGAAGACAGCGCGGTAACCCGGCACCTCCCGCTTCCCGCTCTCGCTCACGGGTACATAGCTGCGTTAGTGTGCCCTTACGTTACGGAGTATATGCTAACTAAACCTGCGCGCAACAACTTCAGAGCGGACTAAAACTTTGGCGCGGACTAGATCCGATGCAGTAGGGGCGAAACGGGGTTATATGGGATTTTTATATTATGTAAGATTCTAAATCAATATTTATCTTAATCTTCTCCAGGTAATATACGACCCACAGAAGAAACTAGCAGCTGCTTTCATATCAATCAACTCGCCGTACTACAATGCCAGTACAAACGATGCGCTAGCCTATTGCAACGATATTTGCCCGCGCTTCTCGTGGCTGCGGTGGCGAGCTAATGATGCTACACACAGCTTCTGCTGCGAATATAGTGATCATTCTGCTCTTGTTAGGGCTCTGCCCCCGTTGGATGTTAAAGGACTGTTTTATTGATCTCTGTAGATGTTTAAAAGTTTTATAAGGTTAGATAGTGTACATTATCAAACGCGCAAATAATAACATAGATACACGGACAGGAAGACCCTTTTTTTTGTAATGGATTCAATAACAGACAGAATGATTATTCTATGAAAATTAGAGTAATCTTAAACAGTGACGTAGGTTGAAAAAAAGGCTTCATGAAATAAGTCCTATTTAAGATGTTGCCCCCTAAACATGTCAGTCCCGTCCAATGCAAATTTAGTTTTAAAGTTTTCTGTATAGCAAATACACATTACATAATACGAAACAGCTTATTTTGCCGCCCCTCTGCTCCCGGCACGTTTTGCCTCTGGCTATACCACTTATATTGATTTTGTTAAATTCATAAAATGTAATACAATTGATATTTCATCATGGTCCAACTGATATCCAGAATCATGAAGTTATAAAATTAAATTTGCCCATGCAGTATTTTAAAATGTTGTTAGTAAAGATTTATTAATTATTATAGATAAGTTTAAAATATATAAACAAGACTATGTTTTAAGAATTATTATTTATTCTATTTACATATAATTACTTATTATTAAATACAAAATGGTTACATTTATACAAGTTTTAATAAACCATAAATCTAAAATTAAAGGTTTTTATTTAACCGGTAACTCATCACCCCAATTGCTAGATCTAGCGCAACGATAAGTAGTCTGATCATATTTCGATTTTGCAAAAATAACCTCCTTCAATTCCCCTTGAGCTGTGCACAGTCTGCAAATCGTGTGTTTTGATCTGACGATCGGAGCTCGGACGATTCTCGGCCACTGTGGATCTTCTGCTGGCCTGGTACCTTTCCGCAGAATTACATATGAAAACACATCAGCTGCGACGTCTGACGTCGATGGATATGGTAGAGATTCGTACTTCATGAGGAAGTTACAAGGAGTCTGGTGCTCCAAGTACCGAGGACAGACATTATCATTTGGACATGGCGCAAATGCATAACCTTTATTATCAGCTGTATTTAAAACAAACTCCCTGGCTTCATTAATCACTTGGAAACCAGCATTCGTACCTTGTTCAACGACTATTAGGAAATCCTCAGTCTTATTCCAAAGTTTTTGAATAGTTTCCAATCTACTCTTCATGCTGGGCATTTCAAATAACGAAAATGCTGATAGGACAATGTTGTACTTCAGATCTGATGATGCTGGGAGAAACTGGCGTTGGAAATAGGCTTTGAACGGTAACTCCACATTGTCGCGTCCTTGGCACAGGATGAGTCGCGCTAAGTCGTGCATATGCGACGAGGTGTCGACACAAAAATATTCGAACATATCTTTCTTCCAATAATGGTTGATTGCCCATGTACCAGTACCGACTCCGGAACCGAAATCGAAAAAACTCCGAGGCTTATAATCAGGTAGTCGACGCTTTATTTCGTCGAGTATACGTACCAGGACAGCATACTCTGGAGCAGCTCGCCGCATCAAATACTGCAAAGAAGTCGGTTTGTCGTAACTAATATTACCCCATCGGTACACATTCTTCTTTAATATATTAAACACACTCGTCTGTATTTTCCGTTCATAAGTTTCTATCTCATCCGGAGTCAATTCCTTATCGACTTTCGAGTAATACTTTTTCGATACAGACTGATAAATCTTATTGGTTTTTTCATCTATATCTCCGTCTTCGGGAGGGAGATGACGCGAACGTAAGTAGTTACCGAGGTCTATACTCTCCTGGTACATTGATTTAGCAGAGTTATCTTCTAATATAACTTTTATAGCCTTCTGAATGTCTGGCGGTATGGTAGCGATCTTCACCTGCGTTCGACCGGGGTGCTTTCTCGGTTTTAACTCATTTTTATCAAAGCTCTCTCGCAAACTAGCATCGATTTCAACTCTGGTGGAATAATTTGCGTAAGTTGAAGCTAACTGGGACACTTTTAGTCTTCGCAACATTATTGAGTTTGTTTGTTATTGAGAACATAACCTCAAAATTAAATTGACAAATGTTGCTTGACACTGACATGGGCTATAACAACATTTACTTTTCAGTAATTTTAAAGATCAAAACATTACATCCATAAAGCCAAAATAAATAAAATCGAATACAAATAGCACTGCATTTGACATTTCAGAATATTAAAAAAGATTTTATTTATTTTATGAATCGCGTCGCCATAGCAAATTGTATGACTACACCTGCTCGCAACGACGTCAGAGCGGACTAGCAGTTTGGCGCGAACTATGAATAGCTCAGAGCATTTATTATACAGACAATATGATACAACTTTTATATTGGATTCAAACTAATATTTTTTAAATTATAAATATATTGTTATGAAGTTAATCATCATGATTTGAATAAAAATCTTCAACCCAGTTTTTTAAATAAATTTAATTAATAAAATAACAACTACTTAAATATAATAATTTGTAATAAAAAGCAAATCAATTCTTTATTCTTGTATTATCCTGCTTCTTATGATTCTCAATACAAACTCTGAAATCATTCACTTCATTTTGGCATTTCCTCCAGTCTTTGGTAGTAGCAATGCATTCCTGTAAATAATAAATTAATTGGATTATCTGTTTATAGAAAATGTTTTGTTACATACTAATAAAGAAATACTTTTTACTATAAGATATGGGATAATAAATTCTTAAATTTGATGGAAGTGCGAGATACTGGCTGACTTAGATATGAGGTAACTGTTTTAGTTTTCTGGAGTGTCAAGTAATCTGTTTCAGATAGAACACCTGTTCCCCAACCCCAAGAAATAAAGGTTGAGACTGCTCTACTGGGCAGTCCCATCTTATTAGTAAGAAAACATAAAACATTACTCTGCCAAGTGTGGAGTAATACATAGGCTTCAAACACATTTGAGAACTTTATTATATACTCATGGAAATGTAAGTGGCTTGATAATATTTCCTTTCTCTTTTCATTCAAATTATTTTTAGAAGTTTGTAACTCACCGTCCTTCTAGTAATAAATCAAGCATTTCAGATTGAAACATCACAATTACATAAATGTACCACCATTTTCTATTAGCCTGGTCGTCGTCACACTAACCTGAACTTTATAATGAAGTTCCAAGCAGCCAGACTTCTTCAGCATGGACTCCACGGGGTCATCATCAGGATCTTCAGGCCTCTCTCGTAACGCGATCGTCATTTTGTTGTTTTTATGTTAAATCGGATAACACGCAGAAAAAATGTGATATGTACTTTCAGCTTTCAAGTAGACTTCACTTACTATTTGTAATCAGTACCTCTGATATTGAAGAAAAAACAAACTATTTGTGCAAGATTCTGATGTTATCAGCATAACTTAACCTTATCGGGTAATGTCATTGTCGAGCGCGCTGTCAAAAATTGACAAATAATCAGCTGATATAAGTTTTTAAAAATAAAATGATTGTGGTACTTAAACAGCCAATAAAGTTCTGGTTATAAATAAAGGAGTATTTAATATAAAAACTGAAATTATGAAAATCAAATACTAGGTTAAGTAAGTAATGAATATTCAATATACATTTTAATCATTACATCATTGAAAATAGAATAAAATTTATTAAAAATAACATTATCTATGCCGATTGATAAGTATTAATCTAGTAGAATATATTTCAGACGATTTATTCAAATAGGTAATTATGCAATGAAATAAAACAAGTTTCTATAAATAAAAAACATTTATTAAGAATTTAAAATAAATAACTATCTAGGCTAGGATCTTGCTCTTGTTGCGCAGCGCGGTGTAGGCGATGAGGAGGGAGAGGACGGTGGCCAGGACCTCGGAGTTCACCCAGGGGCCGGAGTAACCTGTAAGATAAAAAAATGAATCAGATCCACATTTGTGAATTTTAATTGACACTACAACTTTTTTTAACTGAGCTCTGAGGCTAATAGACGAGCATAGAGTAGTTTGAAAGGCAATTCTTATTATACAACGTTTAGTAACATTCCCAGGTGAGTGTTGAACTTTCAATGTTTCCAAAAAACAAAATAAACTTACATATTTTATTATGTAACGGGTACTCACAATATGGGTTTTTTAATTTCTTTATTGCTGATATTTCGACCCAGTTGCATGGATGGTGGTCACGGCGAACAACTGGGTCGAAACATCGGCAATAAAAAATGCATATCGAGAGTTCCCTTTATATAATGAAATGTCTCAATTCCGCAATAATTTTAGTCTAAAATCATATAAACTTACATAATTGGTTAAATCATATCAGTTCAACATTAAAGTGGGTTCAGTTTATTAATTTTTAACAGACTTCCCAAAGAAGAAAGGTAATTAATGTTTCAACTTCAAATAAATGTCTTGTAATGTTTGTGCAATGGCGCAAGTAAGTTTTTCCTTTAAAGTGTCATATCAAGTTGGGATGCCCCGCAGCTCAAATGGCTTGGCGAATTTTAATTACTAACAAAAATGTATTGTTGAATTTGTCTAAATTTTGATAGTAACATGGACTATATTCTCAAACAGTCAGGATTTTGTGTTTTTATAATATATCTACTACTTATGTAGAATTTTTAGACATGTATGTACTCATGTCCCACTACTGGCAAGAATTAAACTTAAGAGGTTAAAAGGTAATTGCTTAAACGGTGAAGGAAAACATAGTAAGGAAACCTGCATCCCTAAGATATTTATCAAAATGTCCAAGGTATGTGAAGTCTACCAATACGCACGTGCCCAGCAGTGGGACAGTAATGGGTTGATGATGATGGACAAAAACTACTCACTTCCTGGGTGGTTGAGCTGAATAGCAAGCAGTGGTGCGACAGCGGCGTCGGGGTTGGAGCGGCGCGCGCGGCGGAGCGACGCCCAGCCTTCCTCGTCAAGGATATGGACCTCGTGGACACCAGAGCGAGCCTTCGCTGGCTCTTCTGTCCATGATACCTAAAAAAAGGCAAGATCATGTTAATTTATTGTTTGTTATTGTAGTAGACCCAATTACATTGATTATTTTTTAAATTATCACTAGTTGCAGTGATAGTAAAGTTTATCAAATGTTATTCATATTTCACACTCATCAATTTGAAACTGGCCCAGATTAGAATGTATTGCAAGTAAATAAGAATAAAAAATCAACTAATTATTTATTTAAGGCTTAATATGGTTAGAAAACATATTGTTCCTTACTAAGGTTGTTACTTAATCAATCATAAGACATTCTGGACTAGAAAATTATAAGTATTGCAAATAGAGAGGTTACTTACTTGATATTTGTTTTCGCCTATTCTCGCAGCTGTTAACGATTTTCCTTCTACCTCAGCGTACAGAGCGTAGTTTTCAGGCATTGGGTTATCACATTTCAACGTAAATTCTGTTATGTAGGCGATGTGAGTTACCACTGTCGCGTCTAAACTTGTGAACGAAACCGCCTCCACTTGCGGATTCTGACAACTTTCGGCAAACGCGCCATTTATTAAACCGATAGCGAAGATAACAACTAAATAATTTGCGACCATTTTGGAGTATTTTAGTTTAGTTTTGTCTTAAAATCTACTGTTTTTGTGACACCGTTGCTATCCAGTACCACGTATCGGAGTTCGAAATGAAAATGAAATCGAGGCGCGTTTAAATACCTAACCCAAGAAACGTCAAGTGAAAGTTTGACACGTCAAATGTAAAGTATGTTTCATGATATTTATATTAGTATAAATAAGCCTTTAATATTATTCGTCACTGTAAAATATATTATTTAAGTGGTGTTTATTATCTAAGTAACCTTCAGTTTGCTTTAAACGTAATTATTGATTCCAAAATAATGTAAGCAATTGTAAGAGATTTAGTATTTGAACAAATCATAAAACATCACCGATGACGTGTGTTGAAAAGTGCCAAATAGTCGTAATGGATGCGTTCAGAAATAAATTATCTCAGAAAAATGACGGCTTTTTTTAAATTATACATTAGTTTTTAAATAGGTAATAAATAATGAAATATCTTTTATATTGTGTGATATAAATGTGCAAATCTTGGAGTGAATACGTAAGTTTTATTAAACTTCAAATTCATAAAAGCTTTCCGTATTCATTCATTTCAATAAACAAGTCAAAGTGGTAGAACTCTTTCTATTTCAGGTCCAGAGAATCAGTATCTTAATTTTTTTTAATAATATGACAGGAGTAGCTGACGACCTGATGCATGCAGTCCATCTGATGGTAAGTGGCTACTGCCGTACGGACATCTGTAATCAACCCCAGATACGATTAAATATTCCTACCTGAGGTCGGCCACACATGCGCCGCTACCTCTGAGGACTAAGCTGGAACGCCTCGGAAAAGTATGTCTCCCTTACCACGCTCTTCAAAACGGAACACAGCAGCGCCTAACACTGCTGTTATTAGACAGAAATAGGTGTGGAGTCGTGGACTGTGGCGGTGGTGCCGCCGGAGTCGAACCACAAAGGGTTCTACCACCTTCTAAAAGATAGCTGTGTTTGTGTAAAATAAATAAAATAATATAATACTTTTTATCTGACAGCAGATTAAACGCTGTTGATCTGATTTAAACGATGTGCGTTGAGGGAGAGACTCTTATATAGCACGGTCCAACTTCCTCAACGGCACATTTGTAGCCGAACCTAAGATTCCAATCTGATAGTCATCTAAATCAATTTCATGTTTGAAATCGATTTTTATGTTTATTAGCAACAGTGCCTAATTACAATGAAGATGACTGATACCTGATCATTTGCCCGCACTATTTCATAAAACACAAAAAGAAGATATGTTACTCTTGTTGTTGGCATAAATTACGCGAAGTATTCATCGCAAGCGCAATAATTTTTCACTATTACTTATCCATATTCGTGGAGTAGAAAAGATCTCTTTAAACTCAGCTAACCACTGAATGACAACTGTTAATCTTTTTCGCTCACATATTATACAGAACTAGCAGGTGACAAATAACAATGCTGTTATTTGGTTAACATTTTTATTAACAAGTTTCATCAGTGTATCGATTGCATCAGAAGCCGCTGCGCCACGCGTATCCCCAAAATAAATATTTAATGCTGGCTTTCATGATCTGTGATATTACGTGCGGACGTGAATTAGCCCGAACTGAGGAACTTGCAAGTTCTCTTCGTCGTGGAACTCATCGCCCATAAGAACGGTTTGTGTATCACCAGCAAGAATTCACGGCGCAGAATTTCCGAGAGGATAGCTGAATGCAGAAGGCAGAATAATAGCCTCGTATTCGGTTGAGAGCATAGTCTGTACATGTGTATAGTATACATATACAGGGCGAATTTTTCAAATAGGCCTTGATGATGCAGTTTTAGTTATCAAAATCGGCCTCGTAACTCCTTTCAGCATTTTTCGTTCATCCTTATAGTTTCGGATTGGCCCTGAGGCCTATTTGAAAAATTCACCCTGTATATATTTGTTTAGTATTCGGCAGAGATCCATACTCAGTCCACAGGTGATAGACCAAATAAAACTAACTCATCATTGCGTGGTCGATTTCGATCGATGTACCAGGGCCGCAGAACAAGGCAGAAGGTGTACTCACCCTCATACTGCGTGTTCTCCAGAACGGTGATCAGCGACTCATCCTCGTCAACAAACCTACTTACTATCATCATGAATACAGACACGGCATACACACAACATTGCTGAGATGTTGTTTGACGCAGTCTCTGTGTAAATCCGCTTCACATACATACATACATGAATATGTCCGTAAACAATGTGTGTTAAATATTTTAATGTCTGTTCTGTAGAACGATCCACTTTATTAACATCATTTTAATACTAAGACATCAGCGAGTGACATCATCAGTATATTTCAGTATTAATTTGCACTATATACCACCGAGAGTACTAGGTTCACATAAGTTCGAGGTAATAGCACTATTCGACAGTGAGTACTCAGTTGACATCACATTACAAATAAAAGTCAGCAATACGTGTCAGTAACTTCGATGGTTATACCAGGGCTGCAGAATAAGGCAGGGGGTGTAAATAAAAGTCGGCATCGCGTGAATCCTTAGCGTGTATTGCGGTCAGTGCGCGGGCGGCGTCTTGGCGGGCGAGGCGGGCGGCGGCGCGCTCCAGTCGGCCGGCTCGCCCTCGTACTGCGTGTTCTCCAGCCGCGTGATCTGCTCGTCCTTGTCACCAAACCTACTTACTATCATCATGGATACAGACACGGCACAGACGCAAAATTGTTGTTAAACTGATGGGTGCCGTATCTGTCAAATGCGCTTCACATACGTACATTTTATGTTCATAAATAAAGTATATGTTAAAAAATTTAATCTGTGTATCCTATAGATGCGATAGGTGGTGTATCATTATCATTTTACTATTTCTAAAACACAATTGAGTGACGTCATCAGTATATTTCAAAAATAATTCGTATTATATACCACCGAGAGTACTAGGCTTACATAACTTCGAGGTAATAGCACTGTACTCGGCAGTGAGTAAACTCAGTTGACATACACACATTATAAATAAGTCACAATGCGTGTCAGTAATTTCGATCGATGTACCAGGGCCGCAGAATAAGGCAGGGGGTGTAAATAAAAGTCGGTATCGCGTGAATCCTTAGCGTGTATTGCGGTCAGTGCGCGGGCGGCGTCTTGGCGGGCGAGGCGGGCGGCGGCGCGCTCCAGTCGGCCGGCTCGCCCTCGTACTGCGTGTTCTCCAGCCGCGTGATCAGCCGCTCGTCCTCGTCGCCGAACTCGCCGCCCATGAGTGACGGCTCCCCTACTACCATCACGTCCTTGAAGGAAAGATAATGTAAACCTTTAGAGCTTGTAAATTAAGTCTATAACATATTTTATCATAAGTATATACAGTTAACAATTTAAAACTTCTAGCAAGAATGTTATTCATTAATAAGAAAAATCATTTCTTACTGATGTGTGTATATCATCAATACTACTCCTTAAAAAATGTAGTCAACTTCAAATATGATAGTGTTGGTGTGAGAAGTAGGTTGGCATGTTTTGAGTCTCTTTTTCACACATACTAAATACAATAGCAGTGGATATAAGTATGATGCAGGTACTAACAAACTTAAATCAAACCACTTATACTTCTACCAGCTTTAAAATTATGTGTTGCGTATGGAATTTTTTTCTCACACAAGAATTTCGTGTCATGTCATAGTGTCATGACACATACAAAGAAGAGTACATTGGATCCTCAAGAAAAATATGAATAATTTAAGTTTATGTCTAGATATTTTATTTAGAACTACACCAGTTTAGACTGATATATATTAGTAACTATACCACACATGGAGTCATAGTGAGTTTTTTTATAAAAACCGATTTTTATCGATATGGCAAGGACTGTGAGAACACAGCACATTTTTCATTTATGTCAGTCACCGTTTTCACGGCGAGATTCACTGTTACGATGTTGGGCAACTTATATTGATCCCTTTCTATCCGACTAGCGATCCTGGTGATTTGGTGCGGTTGTTATTATGTGGTAGGTTTGGCGTAGAAGGTATAGTGTAGTGGAGTTGTTAGTTCGTTGATAAGCTTATGATGGAGTGGTGGTAAGGGTATTGTGATGTGGTGTACCTGCGAGGCGAGGCTGAAGTTGGGTCCGGGCGAGCGCTTCTTGGCGGGCGCGGGCGGCGCGGCGTTGGCGCCCGCGCTGCCCTTGCGCTTGCGCCGCTTGCTCGCCGGCCGCTGCGACTCTGCAACACGTACACATCTTATATATAAATTTCTCTTGTCACAATGTTAGTTACCGTACTCCTCCGAAACGACTTTACCGATTTTCACCAAATTTTATATGCGTTTAGTAGGTCTGCGAATCGGCTACTATCTATTTTTCATACCCCTAAGTGATAAGGGCTATTCACCCTTAACATTTTTTTATTTATATGGCAATACAACATTTGCCAGGTCAGCAAGTACTTAATTAGTATTTGCATCATAGGGTTAATAAGTCCATCTGATGGTAAGTGACTACTTCCGGCCATGGACATCTGTAATGAATCTCAGATAAAATTAGGTTCCTACATGAATTTAGTAATAGATGTGTTACTACTCCTGAAGACTAGGTTAGAACGATTCGGCATAGTTGCGCTTAATAATGAGGCAGAAGTAGGTGTGGCAGTAGTAATTCATTCGAAAACTTTCCTCGGTCATACTTGCACACTATTGAATTACAAAAATACTGCTACTACATTGTACAACTATAAATAAATTTAGAAAAAAAATCAACAGGTTGCACTCTGCAAGTGCCGGCAGAAGTGTAACCTTGAATATTAAAGTTATGCATTTTTGATATTTTGGAATGGTTAGGGAATAATTTTGCACGAATTGCTTAAATTATCAGTATAAAAGTAGTATCATTTATGCGGTAAAATACAATATTAATTTATTGCGCTATCATACACATACATACATGACAATTTATATTACATTAAATACGTCTTACGAATTTTCGATCAGGCATGTCCTGACGCGCGTTTAACATTTTTACCAATTCAAAACGTGCACAACGCCGCTAAAAATATTTTCACTTCAAATCTCCCATGTAAACCTACAAATTCGTACTTGACCAGCGTCTACTATTTGCCTCATTATGACTGTCCCAATGTTGGGCACGAGTTACTATTCGTACCAAGCAGTGGAACAGCAATAGTTGATTGACCTTTCTATGTCCACATCACAACTTATTTTCTAAATTAACTTATGTATGAATCAATATTTTAAACCACCAGGGCAACATACTGACCAGGGGGTGCGACCATTCGCTGCCACTTCTGGAACAGCGTGGTCTTGAGACAGTCCCGCGGCGACAGCGCGTACGCCTTGTGCCGCGACATTAATTCCTGCATTGGTTCCAAGATCACGCACAACTGGAAACAGTGGAAAATTGATGATTAGAAAATTATTTTCATAGTAATCTTCAGAATATCACATAAAATATTGGCTTAATTTGTAATTATGTATAATTTGCGTCAAAAATACAATATGTGCAGCATAAAATAAAATTATTTTCCATATCTCAAGTAATTCTTAATCCAAAAAACCTGCAATCTATGGACTACTTATGCGCTGTTCTGTTACGAAGAGAATGTTAAGGCCTCGGTACCGGCCAGGTACTCTCTCTAAAATCATATTCTACATGTATATGGATTGTCTATCTCCCTCACCCTTATGTAGTTAAGCATGGAGTTGATAACGCCCTGTCGAGTGATTAACCAGGGTAGTAGGTACATGCACTATACATATGTCTATCTCCCTCACCCTCAAGTAGTTGGGCGTGGAATTGGTGACGATTCGTCCGATGATCTATCTAACACACACCATAGCTAACCTTGGAGGTTACAACCCTCTCTATCTCCCTTACTAACACTATGCACTATTTCTATATATTGTCTGTCTACCTCACCCTCAAATTGCTGAGCGTGTAGTTCACTACCAGAGCATCATAGCTAACTTGGAGGTTATGACACTATATCATTTATTAACATCGTGTAACGAGCATGGAACTATTATACATGCAATGATTGTCTATCTCGCTCACCCTCAATTTAGCGTGGAGTTTTGTCAGGAGATCTATAATACCAGAACATCATAACTAACCTGGAGATTTTGATCATGAACTACACATACTCTATATCTCTCTTACTATCATCATCATTGATGATGACTCGTCTGATGATCTACCAGAGCGCCATATCTAATATGGAGGTTAAGTCCCTCTCTATCTCCCTTACTATATAGCCTATCTCGCTCATATATGTATATAGTTTATCTTGCTCACCCTCAAGTAGTTGAGCGTGGAGTTGGTGATGCTTTGTCAGATGATCCACTAGAGCACCATAGCCAACCTGGAGGTTACGACCCTCTCTATCTCCCTTACTATCATCATATACGTATATTGGCATCTCGCTCACCCTCAAATAGTTGAGCGTGGAATTGATAATGACTCGTCCGATGATGTACCAGAGCGTCATATTGAACCTGAAGGTAGTGTTTTGATCATGCACTGCGCGTATCATACACTCTCTCTCCCTTATTAACATCGTACCATACTATGTATTGTCTATCTCGCTCACCCTCAAGTAGTTGAGCGTGGAGTTTTCTCAGATGATCTTTAATACCAGAACATCATAACTAACCTGGACGTTATGACCATGCACTAGACGGTATCACTCTCTCCCTTATTAACACCGTATACTATGTGTATATATTATATTGCTATCTCGCTCACCCTCAAGTAGTTGAGCGTGGAGTTGGTGATGCCTTGTCTGGTGATGTTCTTGGCGAGCTGGTCGAGCGAGGCGTGGTCGGGCGGGTGCACCGCCTGCCGCGGGATGAGCTCCCGGTGCGCGCGGACCGCCATGTGCCACGACTTGATGCGCATCAGGTCGTCGAACGTGAACTCCAGGATCAGCCGGCCCTCTGTGCACACCTGCGGAGTTTAGAACCGAGAATTGAGTGGGAAATACTGAGTGCATCCGAGATATGGTAAGATCCACAAGCGGTAGATGGCACTACAAATTTTCTGAATTACGCTTTTTCTCTCTGCACACCTGAGGAGTTTAGAATTGAGTCTTGAGTGGCGAATACTGAGTGCACCCGAGTTAAGGTAAGGTCTACAAGCGAGAGATGGCACTTCAAATTTTCTGAATTACGCTTTTAAAAGTTTTATTTACACATCTCAACAATTTAAAGCAAGCTGAACCTAAACTGAGACTAACACAGGCATAATCGCCTCGCCTGGTTGTTCATCAAATAGTAAAACCCATTCATGTATTTCGATTTTTACAAAACATAATTTATGTATACGACAAAAAGCGCAATACATATGAAAATACTCTGTTTATAGTTAACAATGATCATAAGACATTGTGGCGACCTCCCGCTACTCGTCAAGAGATGGCGCCACGAGTATTCTGAATCACGCTATCGAAGTTTTCTAAACATCTGGTATATATACAAGCTCCGAACTGAGACTGTTGGAGCACGGCCGCTCCCCGGGCATGATCACCTAGCCCGGCGGGAGATCTCCCTTTGCCAAAACATAATAAGCGCATGAAATTATATTTTTAGCAACTAGTATAATTTAGATCATTTTCTAAATAATTACCGGTAACTAATGTGTACAATACAATGAGGACAATAAATACAGCATTTTAAAATCTAAAATCCTTGCCCTCTACTCTACTGCTTTTATCTATGTTAAAATGGCGACTCAGTATCCTGTGAATTAGTGTCACCAGCATATACCATTTAACATTAGGTGAACTGCAATATCTTTTTTCTCTCATTTGCTTCCAATCAAACTGATAATAACATGAATATATGATAAGCAATGGTACATTACGTTTTTAGGGTTCCGTACCCAAAGGGTAAAAACGGAACCCTATTACTAAGACTTCGCTGTCTGGCCGTCTGTCACAGGGATAGCCCTGTGTGTGTCTATCAATTACGGTTCCGGAGATATAGATCTCCGGAACCGTAATTGATAGACACATGAAATTTTAACAGAGGATGCATAACAGTGGCCTTTATAACAACAAATACTAAAAAAAAATAAAGTTGAATATTACAGGGGGTCTCCATACATCAAACCGCCATTTTTCCATCTAACTGTTAACCCGTATTAGGGAAAGGGTTGAAATTTTTACAATCCGTTTACTACTGTAACTGGTATTATAATAAATACAAATAAAAACCATAAAACACGTTTTAATATAGTTATTTTAATTTTATTATACGTTGTTTACGTATCATTCATCATCACCCCAACGCCATCTATTGTTGTGTCATATAACTCAGTATTGTAGAAAATAATAAAATAAATAAAAATAATGAACGGTAGTACGGAAACCCCCATGTGCGAGTTCGACTCGTACTTGGCGAATTTTTTATTAATGATCAATTAATAATTAGCTTATTTATCATTGCCACTATATTATTTGTCACTACCATAGATTAGTAAAGATACTTCGCCGCCTTGAAATTGAATGAAGCCACAAACGGCTTATTAGTAAGTTCTTTATTTGAATTCTTGACAAATAAAACATTTTTAGAGAAAATTTACGAATAAATAACTAATATTGCGTAATTTACATAATAAATGAATAATTATTTCAAATATTTTAGGGACATTTCAGCACGAAGACGTGGCAAAATATTTTTACGCAACTATTTCAATTCTCAAAACTGGGTACATTTTCTTGTTAGGAGTGAGTAATCTTTACTAATATATGGTACCAGGCTACTAGAAATATAAGCTTACTTTTGTGAACATAGGCTTGCCGTGGTGCGTGACCATTGTACAGTGGTCACAATCTAGTGTGATACTTGTGTTGTGGAAGGATTCTTTGGGCTGCCGCATCGTGTAGTACAATTCTGATACGCCGCCCTCGTATATACTGCGGAAGTACCGCGGTATAAGCGTCCTCCCTATTGCTGGAATGAGATAAAGCATATAGATTAGTGTGTGTTAGAGAGAGACAGGTATATATTATACAAAAAGGACGTTGAAACAACACGGAAAAAGTATTTAAAATAATGGAAAGTTAGTATAATCCGCGCCAAACTGCCAGTCCGCTCTGAAGTTGTTGCGAGCAGGTGTGTTCATACAATTTGCTGTGGCGACGCGATTCATTTCTATATTCCGAGCGGACTAGCAGTTTTACGCGGACTATACCTACACACATGTTTTGTTGTTATTATCGGACGAGAAATAATAAAAGATCTGAATCAGTAGAATGTTACTTATTTTCCAGACATACCAAAAGCATGGATGGTAATTACTATTATTAACACTAACGTGGAATAATTTGTAATAGGTAATTAGAATGTGTCACGAGCCGAAACTTAGTAATTGACGATGACATACAACATAAGCACAAGTAAAATTCACTATTAATTCTGCTCTCTGAATTATTGTAAAGTTAATTTTGAAACTCGATCATTGTATACGGTTTCTTTTTAACAATTTATAAGTGCTAATTTTATAAAATGTTTACAATCTTAACATTGTAATTTCTTAAACCCTGCAGTCTATTAATATTTTAGACAACTTTATATAATGGCCAAAAACTAGAGAATAATTTTAAAAACAATTTCCACAACTGCTTAAAAATATAGGTTTTTTTATAATAATATGGAGTAGCAGATGAGCATGCAGTCCATCTGATTGTAAGTGGCTACTGCCGCCCATGGACATCTGTAATCGACTCCAGATAGGATTAGAATTCGTACCGGAGGTCGGCCACAGATGCGCCGCTACCCCTGAGGACTAAGCTGGAACGCCTCGGAAAAGTATGTATCCCTTACCACACCCTTCAAACCAGAACACAGCAGTGCTTAACACTGCTGTTATGGCAGAAATAGGCGTGGCGGTGGTGCCGCCGGAATCGAATCTTAAAGGGACCTACCTACCTACCACCTTCAAATTTTAACGAGAATTAACTTTAAGTGTGCCAGGTCTACTAGGATACCATAAAATACCGATCGTTACTCACTATATCTTTTAGGTCCATCTTCTAGACAGAATGTGAGTGTGAGCGTCGCGTCGTCCTCGAAGAACTCTGTCGCGAACGCGTCCCACCATAGGTTATCTGAGTCCTGGAATGTATAAAATATCCCTATGAATGTATGTCAGCCTAGTACAATTAAATATTATAATAATAGTTATTAAAATAACTTATAAAAAACGTATGTAAGGAATTTCAATCATTATAATTTAAAAATTAATTCTATGACGTTGCTATACAAACAATGAATTCAAAAATATTTTCACCATAATTTTATTTGAACTAAAATTTCCGCTAAAATATTAAATTCTCAAGCGCTTTTCGCTTTTGTATACAAAACGTTGTTAACTTTTCTCTCCACAGAGGGCGATATTTCCCTGTTTCCTAAGACGCCTCCATAGATGTCGCTAGTTGACACGAATCGAGAATTTGTCGAATATATAAAATTATAAAAAACGCATTTTTCAGTTATATAATTATGCGAGTAATCGTAAATAAGTCTATTAAAATGTATTTAATATTCAAAATTATGCAACCATTTAGAATACTATGGAAATTGTGATACATAAACATTGCACTTATTGATAACAGATGGCGTTAGTAAGCACTACTACGCGAAACTTCTATGAAACATTATTTTTACATATTCAATATTTCATGCATACCAAAATTAGTATTCGGGTTTTTTATTGTAATAATAAATGTTATTTTACCTCTGTTCTCTGTTGTAACCGTTTATTGAGTTCATAAACTCTATAATCGGGCTGACCGAAGTATGGCCCGTGCCTCCTGAAATCAAGAAAAATACGTAATTTAGCCACAAAAGGATTTTGCACTACTTATAAGAGTACTGATAGTAAGTGGTTACTGACTTAAGCTTATAAAAAGCTTATAAAAAAGCTTTGCCGCTCTCGAGGACTTAGATGGTCGCCTATATAAGTCAACCGGCATACACATCTTTTCACCAAAACGCTTTACGATAGAAAAAAATGTGACGGCGATACCACCAAACGGGAAACCAAACATAACTATTTATGAAATTCTTTTAAAATAATTAAATAAATAATAATAATGATAATCGTTTATTTCAATCCCTAAGGATCATAAATAATAATAAACAAAACATCAATTCGGACGCTTTAATTATACAATAATAGAAATTCATAAATTAATATGCATTAATAAAACATTGTAAGTTAGTAAGTTTAAAATTAATTAAATTAAATCAAATTAAATTAACAAGTTTAAATTAAATTAAATTAAATAGTCATATTTTTTACAACAACATATTTTATTACTCTAATTAATAATTCGAATAACATATAAATTAATGTAATTAATTAATATAAATTACAGAAATTACCAGGAAATCATGAATTAGAAAGTATATACTATACAATTACGTAAATATAACACGAATTAATTAATAATCTCTTTAAAGATCACGATGATTTATTGAAATAAAATTAGTAACTTTTAGGAAATTATCATTAACATTCTACGATCCCTCTGATGGGCACTGGTTCCTAAGAATATGAGGAGCCATGATGCACCACTGGTCAAGATAAACTTCACACTTTGGGAACATTATTGAAGGCACACAATCACATTTTCACACGATGTTTTCTTTTAAAGTTCAAGTGATAATTAATTTCAACTGTAATGACTTCGAAGTCTTCGGATAAGCTTACGTTACTTAGAACCGAACCTCGACCGACTTATCACTGCTTCATTGGAATAAAAATTATAATTAAAAAAATAGTAATTAATTGTATGTATCTTTTACGCAAATGGTACACTACCTAAGGTAAATGATTTTAAAAATACATGTCTGCAACCATTTTTATCCAATTGTGGAGGTTAATGTATGTCTCATTCTTTAGTACGACCTGCAAGCCAAAAGCCTTGACGATTTTTAACATATGAAGTGTCGTTGGATTCGTCTAAATTGTGGGAGTGACACAGGCTATATATTTATATTTTTAGGACTCGGGTATTTCGTTTTTATAATATTTATATTCTTCACAACCATCTACTAGGACAGAGGCCTTTCCCCACCATGGGGGAAGGTCTGGACCATACTTCGCTATGGTAGTGCGCAGATACGGATTTGAAAAAAAAAAACTATTTCATACGATGGCCATTAGACACGTCAAAATATGGTATGGAGGTCTTCGTAGCTAAATATTTGTAATGCAGCACTCAACAATATAAAGTAGAACACATCAGTTTTGATTTATAGGATGTGGTGAGGGAGACATAAGAAATATCAGATGCATGTACACATTGTAAAAGGGCAAACATTTAATGAAATGAAGACCTTAATCTACGGCTTCTTTTCTATCGAACCTTGCTGTGGCTACTCAACATTAATTCGTTGCTATAAGATAAACAAAGATGTCTAGACATTATGCTATCTATCAAGAAAAGTATTTCCAAGTTGGTGATATGACCACAAATAGGACAAGATCATATTCGAACTCCTACATGCTTAGCTACCCTGAGGACTAAGCTGAAAGGAATTGTGAGTGGCTCAGAGTCTGTTACCATGCCCTTCCAACCAGAAACACAGGAACGCTTAACACGGCTGTCATAAGACAGAAAGAGGTGTAATGTTCTACTACTAATAGGCCTAGTTTCTTTACCTGGCAATTAAAATATATTGCTGATATCTATTTCTGTCAAATATTAGGAGAATAACGCGGTTATGTGTTGAAGGTTGAAAAGTATGGTAAGGGAGGGTAATCTTCGTAAGGCATTCCAACTTACTCCTCAGAGGTAGCAAATACGAGTAAGCAATGACTTACGCTGGTAGGAACAAGAAGATAAGTTCGCCATGCGAAGTATATCGGCGAAAAAAAACATTACATGTCTAAAATTTTGTCAACCACTTAACCTGCCTCATAATAGCTTAAATTGCGTTTTAATGTTCTTCATATAGGATGTACACGTTATATGTATAACACGAAATAGTTGATTTGCCGACCCCTAAAACGTGCAGTCTCCTCTGCTCCCGGCATGTTATGCGTCTGATATTTGCGACTGACTGGAAAGGATTGAAATTCCTTTTTAATTTGTAAAAAAAGATGTTTTAAACGATACCGATAGTTATCTTTGGTTGCCTGTCGACAACAGCAAGAGGCGTTTTACGAAGTATGTATCTACACTAATATTATAAAGAGGAAAACTTTGTTTGTTTGGTTGTAATGAATAGGCTCAAAAACTACTGGACCGATTTTAAAAATTCTTATACCATTCGAAAGCTCCATTATTCACGAGTAACATAGGCTATATTTTATATGAAATATATTTTGAGGCGGTACAAAGTTTGTCGGGTCCTAAACCGGAACCTAATAAAATGAAGTTTCTGTCACGTACTTCATTTTAAACTAGCTAATAGTTTAAAATAAAGTACGTGACAGAAAGGCACATTGTCATACCTGCGATTTACTCCTTTTTAAAAACTACATCATAAAAAGCTTAAGCCAAAATCTTAAACGAAAAGGATTAATATACTACCATATAAGTGGATGTGTTCTCAGTGATAGACTTCACATATCTTCGAGAGTGTATGGAAATTTTTAGGCATCAAAGGAAAACAGAAAAATAAGTTGCAGGTTAGTTGACTGACTTAGATAAGACGTAAAGATAGTTCCTGAGACCCTAATTTGAGCCTAATTTTATTTGCTTAAAAATATAATTGAATACCAAAGTGCACCGAATCAAGCATACAAAATATTAATCATCAATAATCAAAATAATTTTCTAAGTTTTCTTTTATAAGTACACATCGATATCAAAAGTTATAGTTTCTGTGAAATACCAGCCCATCATAACCGAAGAGAGATTTACCTGAGGTAGGGATCCGGATGTATGGGATGGTATATGGGCGGCGGCGGCGGCGCGTACTCATGGTACTGCAGTTGGTGGTGAGGATGCGGCGGGTGGTGCGGCGAGAGGTGGTGGTACTCGCGGTACTCGCCCTCGCCGCCGAGCGAGCCCAGCGCCACCGGCATGTAGGCCACCTTGTCACCGCGTCATCTCCCTCCGAGCGCACACCGACACCGAGAACCCGCTGCGCTCCTATGAGCGCCTAGTACTTTTTTAAACTAACACTCGCGTAAAACGTAAAAAATAAAAACTATTTCCTAAGCTAAATCCATTTAAAACTACGAACTATACTGTCTTTGGATGCTTTGGTAATTCACTTTCAATATTGCACACGTAAATACTGCAATGGAAAAAATTCCTATCATATCACGGCTAGATCCAGTCGGCACAAATGTAGCGATGTGCGTGTAAAAAATACGCGTCAGTCACACACGCGACAGACGAAATCGATTCAAATTGAATTGTAATTTATTACTGACAAAGAGAAATTACGAATGATCCGCGGATGAGTCACGAGTTACGGAGTGCACCGGCGACAAAATCTACGAACCGAACGCGACTGATAAAAAGCATTTCGAATTTTTCGCGCGGGAAGTGTCATCCCGCAGTGGAGAAACGGCCTACATCCTTTATGTACTGAGGCGTGCCACGCGACTGTAGCCGTTATGTCGACGGCGCAGGGGCGATAAGCTCGTAGATACCCGTGTACATGGCGGAGCGGCAACGTCGCGTCAGCTGGCCCGCGCTAGTAACGAGGCGCGTTCGGAAAGGTCAACATCGGTTACTATTTTTTTTTATTCCACCGGCTATTTTTGTGGAAGTTTGTTTTTTCCGATTGATATATTCCTTTTTGTCCGTCCGGAATTCTGACGGTGGCCGCCGGCTCCATTGAAAATAATCAAGTTATCCACTCCGATATGAAATAGTGAATGTATTTTTACGAGCGCATTCACCGTTAGAAACTGCACAGTGCAATTTCTAAAATGAAAGTGAGCACGATGAAACCGTTCGTTTGATCTCTCGAACGAAGTAGGTTCGTAATGAATGCAAGCGGTGCTCCGTGCTCGTGGCATAAAATATAATGTGTAATACAAATTATTCGAAAAATATATAATATAAAAGACTATTGTTTTCACGGCGGCAAGGCCTCGAGCGCGCGGCGTTGCCGCTTCGTGCGCTCGCGCCATACTTTTTACTGTTTCTTAGCACATAGAGCGCTCATTACGCCGCACGCACACAGCGGCGCGCCTGATATTGTTATATCCGCGCCGTACGGCGTACACTGGTACATGCGCTCCACATAGTGCAAGATGTACATTATGTACATTCCGAGCTACGTTAGGTATGTAGGTGAGCTACGACGCGGCGCACAAATCAAACACTACGTCTATAAATAACTCGGGAGACGTGTCCGTGAAAATTTCACGCGTCATTCTGCCTAACGTGGATTTACACTGTCTAAATATTTTTGCGACCGAAAACTGTAGAAGGATCTGCCTAGCAACAACTCGAGTCTCTCCTACCGAGACGTGGTGATAGGAAAGTTTTCGCTAAACATCGAGTTTCTGAAACTGTCTGCCTCGGAACACAGCATGGCCAATTGCACGTCAACGTGACGTCCGAGTTGCGAAACAACAAATCGATAAATACCTACAACTTAAGCCTTCAGAATTGCGCGGGAAATAGAGGATTGATTCTACATTTTTGCTACCAACTCCGTGACGGGTATCAATAAACTATGAATTCGAGACAGAATCCAATTAGAAACCGACAGTAACATTGTAGTACATAGTCCGAAATTCCACCAACAATATTACGCTTACGTACGTTTGTCGCAAAATCAATATCAATGATCACATCACACACGCATCGGTTACGTTACACTTGTGCCAACTGGATGGGTGGCCGTCTCCTGCATGTAACTGCTAACTTGTTGCTGCCGCACACAGAAACACACAACCACCGGAAATTTGCGAGATCGAGCCTCGCCTTATCAGCCGATAACGCGTCCAAACAATGCGTGCCGGCGTCGCTCGCGATTTAAAACTATAACGCGACACAGATAAAACAAAACAATAATTCGGCTGTCGCGAAAATCGGCGGAGCGACGTGTTAGATCGCCGTCACCGGAATGTATGTCACGCCGGCGTGTCAATGACTCCGCTAGCACAATGTACCGGGCGCGTAAACAGTGCGGCCTACACGTGCGCGGAAAACTGCCCCGTGAAAATCGACGGCCACGGACCGAGTTCGATACGTTCCGTTCTGATTCGAATTGCGCGCTTATCCCGCGAACTTTTCGGCCGAGAATCGCATGCGTTCGACCGTACCATTGGTATTGTAACGTCCGGCGCGCGACGCGGCCGCCACTGAACAACCGCGTAAATATAATCGGCTTACGGCTATCGGACGAATCGATATATCGAAAAAAGTATACGCCGCGCATCCGATAGTAATCGATTAACGAATTTGGAGAATGCAAAGCTAGCTACCGCCGCGGCGCACTGCACCTATGTAATCGAGTACATAGCAGAAGTGTGCCGCGCTGTGACGGCCAGTGACGAACTGTCAGCGCTCGGGTGTATTCGGCCGTGTTCGGCTCCAGTCGCGACGGACATAACAGTGCGGAATGCATCTATCGTGATAGGATGACGTTATTCTTTTAAATAATACTTGAATTTACAATTTACTACGCTGGCACTGAATCATTCACAACAGATTGTAAAAACTTCCTACTTCCTCTCCAAATTCTAGATTCAAGTATTTTTCGATCAAAAGAAGTTCTACGCGTTTATGAGACCCTGGTAACTTGATTCTGCTGACATTGTTTTGGTTCTTATCAGTTGCTCATAAGACAATAATTATCATTTTAATTGCATGGATACAAACATAGTAAATATTGTAATTAGTTTCGCTGGCATTTCAAGGGGAAATACATATAGTTTTCATGAGTTATTAATAACAAAATATATCGCATTTTCATTCACTCCGCTTATCATGGTGATGATAACGATAATTTTATCAATATTCATGTTATATACCAGTAATTTTTATCAACTACGAATGCATCGAACTGATAATGTTCAGAAGAATTAGAAAAATACGTTATATTAATGAAATAATTAAAGATGAACTAAAATTATATACATATTTAATTAAGACTGACACATGTTCAAGCGAATATGTATTAATAGACAAATACAAATAAATTTAATTGAATTAACATATTTTACTTCATTAGTTAATGAAAAAGAAAGTGTTATTTATTTAAATAATGCTTTCTATTAATTGACGTAGCGTTTCTGTGATTAAATAATTAAAATTGTAATGTATTAAACGTAATTATTGTATTATTTATCTTCCTAGGCCATCCTAAATTCCTTTTGAATGTCACTTAAGAGAGGTCCTTATTATACCTTTCGACTACCTAGGCTACAAAATCCCACGCTTTCACATCCTTTTTGCCTTAAAAGGCTGTAAAAACTAAGCACCTTTTAATTTAAAAAAAATACAATTAGCAAAACCAAATGTCACAACTGTCATTCGTAAATGACAGATCCACATTTCAGCTTCGACATTCGTTACAGATAAAATGACTATAATGAATCTTCGGACATTATGGCATATTATGGCGGGAAGGATTGTTTGGTTCACAGATTACCTATGTCTGTGATTTATGGTGAAAACCGGTTAGTGTGGAGTCAGGTCAATCACTTCACGAAACGATATTGAATAAAGTTTTAAACAATTGGTTTATAAACTTTAATGATTGAACAAGGTGATTATATTAAACTTCATTAGAGATGTATCAATGGTCATTGTTTTTTTACATATATTAGTAAAGATTACTCACTCCTAACAAGAAAATGTACCCAGTTTTGAGAATTGAAATAATTGCGTAAAAAAGTTTTGCCACGTCTCTGCGCTAAAATGTCCCTAAAATATTTGAAATAATTATTTATTTATTATGTAAATTACGCAGTATTTGTTATTTATTCGTAAATTTTCTCTAAAAATGTTTTTATTTGTCAGGAATTCAAAAAAAGAACTTACTAAAATAAGCAGTTTGTGGCTTCATTCAATTTCAAGGCGGCGAAGTATCTTTACTTATCTATGGTTTTTTATTGCAAACTATCTTGCAATTCACTTGATGGTAGGTCACCGCCGTAATATAGTTATTGAAGTTGGTAGAAGTATGTGTTTACCAATCCATACTTGTCCAGTGAACTATGGCCTTTTCTTTCTGATTTTGAGAGGATACCGGTGTCCAGAAGTAGTATAGTAATAATCACCTTTTTTTTGTTGACGAGGACCTTCAAAAGGTACCCGACGCCGTGGGAGCGACGCCGGGTTATGTGGGACTTTTACCGCACTAAAACCCCCCCGGTGGTCGTCCTCGGCGTTTGGTGGTGAACTCCGGAATCTCCAACGGAACACAACTGGAGTCCTCCTAACGCGATGCCCTTCTATCGGGCTCTGCCCTGGGGGGAGCAATTTACGCTCCTCTCACGTCCCCTGGTGATTACAGCGATATGCGACCACACAAACTGCTGTCCTTCCCGGAGTCGCTTACTGGACGGTTTGAGCTCCCACTCTTGCCTCCCGCAACCCCGGAAGCCCCTTTTAGTCACCTCTTACGACAGGCAGGGGATAACGTAGCCCTATTCTGGTCCCGGGACTACAGGGACAAAACCTACCTTTCACCTATGTCACTCCCACAACTTAGATAAATCTAACGAAACCTCATGGATTAAAATCCCTCAAACCGTTTGACCTGCAGGGTGCACAAAAGAATAAAACATACATACATACAGTCAAAAATCATTACCTTCCGTAGTCGGGTATAGTCCGCGCCAAACAGCTAGTCCGCTCTGAAGTTGTTGCGAGCAGGTGTAGTCATACAATTTGCTATGGCGACGCGATTCATTTCTATATTCAGAGCGGACTAGTTTTACGCAGACTATACTATTCAAATGAATTTCATAAAACAAGTTGTAATTAAAAGCTTGGAAAAGTGCATCTTGCGTCTACCTATTGTTGAGGAGAAAGTCAGTGAAAGTCGAATGTGTATCGCGGCGCCGGGCGTCATAGACGGCCACATCTATATAAATGAACTGCGTTTCTGTTTGTATTCTCTAAGAGTTTTGACATGAAAACTTTCTTAGGTGTTGAGGGAGTTTTAGTAGGTAGATCTTAACAGAAATAAGTCGACAAAGCGGGCAAAGAAGCAGCTCATCAAACCATTACTGTCTCACAGCTGGGCACGGGTCTCCTCTCAGAATGAGGATTAGGCCATAGTCCACTGCGCTGCCAAGCGCGCATTGGTAGATTTCACATACTCGTAACTTTGAAAACTTTTTGTTTTAAACATTTCTTAGGTATGCTTACCTCACGATGTTTTCCCACACCATTTAAGTGATAAATAATAGGCACATTGCTATGAAAATCAGAGGAACAGGCCCGGGATTTGAACACGGAATCCGCGATCAAGAGGCTGAGTTTCTAAACCACTAGACCAGGGGTTCCCAATCTTTTGTAACCCGCAGCGCAGTTACAAGTTTAATATTTTTTCACGGCGCCCTGTCCTAGCTAACTATTTGAAGAAGACAGTCGAAATAAATAGGTACCTACAATAATAGTAGTTACGTTAGGTTGATCGAAACGAAAATTAAAACACCACAATATGAAATTGTACAATATGTTATTATAAAAGACTTTAAACGGAACGACAGGAAAGACTTCAGAAAAAACAAAAAATAAATACGATATTTATTCAGTCAAATCAATGTGAAGGGTGAGCTTGGTGATCTCCGCGCATTTTTTTAAAGCGGGCAGTAAAAATTTTTACTGCTACTCTAATTTCTTGCTCCACGTTGATCCTTGAGCCTTTGTTCTTTTCAGAGCTACAGCTTGAAACCCAGCTTTACATAGATATGATGTTGCTTTTCGAAATTTAGATACAGTTTGACGCTTACCGCCAGTCGTCTGACACACCCTAAGCCTCGTACCTGAGGTCAGTCGCTAGGTCACAGCGATGCCACCCCTGGGAACTAAGTTGGAATGGTTAAAAGTACTTTAACCACGCCTCATGTGGTAAACCAACACTGTTCCTATGGTTCTTGAAATTGATGGTGACCACTTCGGAATTTAATAGCGAAAATAGTAATACCTTTCTTCAATATTTACCACGCTTTTATTAGCTTGACCTGTATGTATGTAACGGAATCTTTGAACTCGATTTTTACTCACTTTGAACGTTTCGATTAATTAAAAAAATGACAAGAACAAGAACCAATGACAATACACGATTTTAATAATTTTATCCCGTTCACCTCATTAGTATCGTCAGGAATCAGGATTAACGATTTTCCTTGTGCGATTTTAGCGTGGCTCTAATCCTATCTGTAATCAATCCCAGATAGGATTAGATTCCTACCTGAGGTCGGTCACAGATATGCCGCTACCGCTGAGTCCTCTACGTCTCCTTTACCGCATGCTTCTAACCAGAACACACCAGCGCTAACACTGCTGTTATTAGGAAGAAATTTTAAGTAATATCTAGCAGTTTTTTGAGGGCTATAATGAATACTAGGGAATAATAAAAACATAAATACACGGCCTAACTACGAGATTGTCACTCCCACAATTTAGACGAATCCAACAAATCCTCACGTGGTATATTCCATCAAGCCGCTGGGGCTGCAGGGCATACCAAGGAATGAGACACATACATAATTATGTTCGAAAAACATTACCGTTTGCTAAAAAATGAATAATGTTATTCTATGATTTGGGCACCTGTCCTTTGATTTTATAGTGACTTGAGTTTGGCAGTGTCGATAGAAAAATGTAAGTAACATTGAATTTTTTGTCGTAAACTCAAGGCAAGGCAAGAGAATATCCACCATTTAATTTTATCCGTATTTTTATTTAAACCTACTATTAATGTATTTCTAATTTAAATATTTATATTAAACACATTAAAAACTGCGAATTATTTACACCTTAACGGCCGTATATTGCGAACATTAAAAACATTAAATTATCGTGACCTTGATAATAAGGTACGAAAATACGTGAATTAATTTACCGAAAAGATACATTTTATTGTAGTTGCACTCTATGTACTAAAAAATCGAATTCCAAATTCGAAATAAATTCAAATAGGGAGCGCTGATCATCTCTTCATCGAAGGGAGCGAGCGAGAGGTTGTTGATTTAATTCATTAGCGGGAACGAGACGGTGCCACCGGCGTTAGACAGAGACGTCTATATATAAAATTGTGGACGGCGAAAAGAGATAGCGTCAGTCTGTTGACGTAGTAGTAGATGAGATAAGGGGCTATCAGCAGTTTCATGCGCGTTTGAATGGGAGAGTGTACTTGCCAGGTAAATGTTTTTACTATTATATTAATTTTATGAATAATAGAATTATGTATTTTAATTATAAGGACTATGAAATTTCTTTATTAAGTTTCTATATGAATTTCACATTTTTTTAATTTTAAATCTATAATTTGAATTCCAATTAAATAGAAGCTAATGAATCAAACATCCTTTATATGACATATTTTTATGGATTCCTTCGCAGAATTAATTTCACCGTTCCATGTTTCTCCGTACAGAAACCTAGGTTCAGTCACGAATATATTATAGCTGATACATAGAAAACCATGTGCTCGTTAAAAATAATAAATACAGTGGACCCCCTATAATCCGGCCCCTGTCTAATCCGGCGGCCCATGTAATCCGACATGACTTTAAATATGTATTACATATGTATTTGACAATCTTGGTACATATGTATGTGCATTTATGCTTAATTTTATAATAAAACATAAGCTCTCTATTGTTATTTAATTTACTAAATTCGACATACATAAATTAAGTATGATTTGTACTTCAAAGTATGTACATATGTACATATAACATATAGAATCTTATCATTGGATATGTAATTTATCGGATTACAAGGTACTCTTTTGTAAAAAAAATGTGAGCCGTCACGGGACGCCTGGCAGATGTAAAACATCGACATTATTTTGTAAAAGTAATATGCAGAAAAGAACATATTGTGATAGGAACTAAATATGTCATAATGATAAAATAAAATATTACGATTTTTACGCATGGCGACGCGTCGCCACACCGTACACACTACAGCGTCTACATGCGTCGCCACGCCAGAAATCGGTTTTACGTGCGGCTATAGATGTTTCACATTAAAAAATCCGGACTATAGGGGGGTCTTAGGCAGTGTTCTATAATCCGACAAATTCGATAGTCCGACACTGCCCTGCATAATATTTGTCGGATTACCGGAGGTCCACTGTTTGCTTTAATGATCGCCAGCATTACCAAGAATACGTATTATAAGAATTTCAGACGTTCAGATGTTCCTGACTGCCGAAATAATAACGGTTAAAAATACTCCTCATTTTGAGACCGTAGATAGTATAAGCCAAGCGGCGATAGACCAGAGGTTGAAACTCATCCCGATCGAGGGGTCCGAAGTTCCAATCCCAGGACACGTATCTCTGATTTTCAAGTAATGATTCTGATTTTCAAGTAGATATTCAAGTAATGTGCGTATTAGAAATTAATTACCTATCACTTGCTTTAACGGTGAAGGAAAACCTCGTAAAAAAACATGCACACCTGAGAGGTTTAAAAAAATGCCAAAGGTATGTGAAGTATACCAATATGCATTTGGCCAGCGCGGTGGACTATGGCCTAATCCTTCTCATTCTGAGAGGAGACCCGTGCCCAGCATTGGGGCAGTAATGGGTTGATAATGATGATGATGATGATGATTTTTTACCACTCTTTTATTAGCTTGACCTGTATGTATGTATGTAACGGAATCTTTAAACTCGATTTTTACCCACTTTGAACGGTCCGATTAATTTAAAATTTTGAACAATTATAAAGAACCGATGACAATACACGATTTTAATAATTTTATCCCATCCTCATCAGGATCGTCAGGAATCAGGATAAACGATTTTCCTTGTGCGATCTTAGCGTGGTTTTTAGTTTATAAACTATATGAATTACAAATATTAAATTTACATGAAAACATCCATCATGCTTATGTCTTTCCAAGTCTTTCAGTCGAAAACACAGATATGCTTTTACATATAAAAAAGTTAGATTCATATTGTTAGTCTTCATTTATTTTCTTATTAAATTAAGTTGAAAAGATAATAAATGAAGCAAGCGTAAAAACACACAATTAAATTGAGATAAATATGTCTGTCTATAAATTTATATTTAATGTTATTTAAACAACATTTAATATAAATTTATATAAACAAAAAAAACACATTCAATATTTATGAAAGTTCTCAAAATCATTTACAGTCACTTGACAATCTACTACACCACAAAATAGGTAAGTAACGTAACGTACTGAACGAGGCATCGGTGCACTCACACAAGGACAAGTGACGCACACAGCCACAGCTTATTATTATTAGTACACGAGATACATTCAGAAGGTTGTAAGTGAAAATTTTTGTTGAATACAAGTGATTTTTTATAAAATAGAAGTAGTTAATGAGTATGCAGTCCTGGTAGTAGTCATTGCCGTATGGACATCTGTTATCAACCCCAGATAATATTTTTACCTGAGATCGGCATTCATTGCTACCCCTACCCTTAGTACTAAGTTACCCTAGGACTAAATTGGAATGTCTCGTAAAATTGTCTCCTTTATTGTGATAAAGGGTGTGCCCTTTAAACCATAATGTAGTAGCACTTTATACTGCTGTGCCAGAATTGTAGCGATGGTGCCTCTGGTCGAAATATGCAGGGTCTACCACATTCAAACTGAACTGTGTATGACCTGCAGTTTCACACGTGGTTTTATACAAAGACAATACAATTAAATCTAAATCATCTTTCTCAATATTTTAAAGTACCGCTTATTTCTAAACCCATTTGATTTTATCTTCGTCATCAAACCCTTAACTTCTTACTGCTGGATGGGTCTTTCTTTTCTCAGAATGAGTGTGATTTACAACTAGTCCACTAGTGGCCAAGTGCGGGTAACATACTCATACACCTTTGCAATATTTGTATGGAATTTTCAGGGCTTATCACGATATTGTCTACATAGTTAAAACAAGCGCTAAATTATTTGTAATAGGCTTATAAGTTTGAAAATCTAAGATCCCTGAGAGACTTACTGAAAGGCAGACTTTATAAAGGTAAAATAGAACTTATTTTATCCCGAAAATGTATAGAACTTGAGTCAAAATATCAGGCGGGGAGGTGCAAGGGGTGGAGCGGGGGATATCGTCTGGAATAATCTAGCTTTCTATCGAAATAATTATTAAATATTTCCAATAGTTTTTATAAAGTCCTCGAAGTTATCTGCGTAGGTATTAGAAATTTATTATTGCTTGGTTTAACGCGAGGAAAGCTACATGCCTGAAAGGTTTGTAGGACCTTCTCAAAGGTGAAGCCAAGAACTAAACTTGGTATGTAATGAACTATGGCTTAAATCTAAGGGCAGGGAGGAAAGGAGACACAAGCCAAGCAGTGGGACAAAAACAAGTTGATGATGGTAGTGGTATATCTAGAAATGTGATAGAAAAGATGGCCAATAAAATTTGTAAGTGTCTAAAATACAGATAGTGTTCTTTAATAACAAGTCCAGGCTCTAAGTAAACACTATTATAATATGACAATTGTGATCTAATAAAGATCGGTTTCAAACAAACAATTGAATGGTAAATTTGAAATCTATTAATATGTTATTAATTTATTTTAGTTCTAATTCCATCTCGTGTTAAGTAATGGCTGAAATCCAAAGATATTTATAATTAGACATCAAATGTCGAATATAATTTAAGCTTCGATTTATGTTATTTCTATAAGCACGTTCCAAATCTTTCGTAAATATTTCGTTATTATTAAAATTTTGCGGTGCATTTTTATAAATAGTTTTAAATTTAATACGGGAGAATTATTTCTATTGTTATAGAATTAGACCATATTTCATAAATGGAATAAATAAAAAAAAAAAATCAAACATAATAATCAAAACAGAAAACTCAGTTGTTCCCATCATCCGATGCGCCGGGCGTGTTGAACTCACCCACACTACCGCAGCCCTGTGTGCGTGAAGACAATAAAACGGGTGTGTGTGTGTAGACGTCGTATAGCTAGATCGCGCGGTTATGATACTCGGTACAGGTATGCTTGACATGTATTCGGGATTTGAATTTTGACTTGTACCTTTTTATGGTGCCTTAGTGATATTTAGGCGGGAAAGTTTTGAATTTAATACATGGGTAAAAAACCAATAAATATATAAAACCTTACTTAAAAGTGCTTATGTAATTCCTACAATTTAGAAGAATCGAACGATACCTCACTTATTAAGCTATTTGGGCTGCAGGGCGTTTTAATGAGACACATACGAGTACATACGCTCCAAAACATTATTGTTTTTTTGTTAGAATTTATTATTGGAATTTATTATTTGTTTGATCGAAGTCGACTTATTTTGCCGCCTTATGGATTTTCCAAAAACGAGGAAACAGGTGTATTATTTCAGATAAACTTCCAATTATTTAAGTCTAATTTAAGGCTGGCCTATTAAAAATACTCTCATAACGTGCCTATATCATAAAATGTTCCCATTGTCCAAGTTGCATGGTTCTAGTTCCAGCAGATTAGGCTCTGCAATGAATACAGTTAGTCGATGAAAGAGTGAGTGATCCTTTCGCTTTTATCTACACAGATTTTTATACGACAGAGTTTTTAAGTGTCTACCACTTTATATGATGTAACGTAACTACTTACTAATGGTCATTCATTAAAAGTTATTCGCCATTAAATAGCTAATATTATACTAGCATTTTACTTGATTATATACAATTTTATTTATTACAATTATTCATGAAATTATGTCTTGTAAGTATACAATTCTATATGATAATGCTGTCAATACTCTTCTAAGTTTGTTTAATCCTTACTCCTTACTAATATTATAAATCCGAAAGTAACTCTGTCTGCCTGTCTGTCTGTTTGTCTCTTCTTCACGCCTAAAGCACTGAACCGATTTTAATGAAATTTTGTACAAAGATAATCTGAGACCCGAGAAAGGACATAGGAAAGTTTTTATCCGGGATCAGGGATGGCGATCTAAGATCGATTAATCGGAGAATCGATCTTTCGGACCAAAAATAGTTTAATCGATATTACTAAGGATTGAATCGTAAACTATGCATTTGATCAAGTGATGATCTTTGGCAAACTTGCTGTCTAAGAGCCCACGAAGGTTTGTGAGTTGATAAGACCAATTTTCGACAGATGGCGCCACTGCCATTCGAATGAAGGTACAATTTTTCTGTTTTATGTATGTCATATTATTTCTTTAAAACGCGGGCGAAGCCGCGGCCACCACTAGTTATTTATAAAATTAAATTTTACTTTTTACCTGACTAACCTGGCGAATGTTTTTCGAGCGTATGTATGTCTCATCCTTTGGCACACCTTGCAGCCCAAACGGCTTGACGGATTTTAACATATGAGGTGTCGTTGGGTTCCTCTAAATTGTGGGAGTGACATCGCCTATATTTTTAAACAGGCATGTTTTTATTTTTATAATAATTATCTTATTAACAATTTCTTAGGTTAGATGATATTATGTCAGAAGCTCTTAAAAACCTTACTAAGTGTCTAAAAAGGTTGTGAAGATATGAATAAAAGTATAACATACTAGCTGACCCGGCAAACGTTGTGTTGCCATATAAATAAAAAAATGTTAAGGGTGAACAACCCTTATCACTTAGGGTATGAAAAATAGATAGTAGCCGATTCTCAGACCTACTGAATATGCATATAAAATTTGATGAAAATCGTTAAAGCCGTTTCGGAGGAGTACGGTAACTAACATTGTGACACGAGAATTTTATATATAAGATTTATACCACCATAACCTTCATTCTATAGAAATATAAAGTATAAAATCAATTAAACACAATCAATCAACTTCACTCCATCGCGCTATCCGAACGCAACACGCACACACGCAAACGATGTACACGTACATACAACTACAATTATTGTATACGTAAAGACGAGTTTACGGAATTTAAATTTGACAATTCGGTTTATTTTTTTTCTATAATATTATGGATCTGTGGCCAGTGCTAATTGTTAAAGGGTTTGTTTTAAGGCAAAGGTAACGTGTATATGCAGCTTTTATTAAAATAATACAAACTATTCGGTGTAAGTGGCTTCGGCACTTTAGCGGGGGGATTGTTTTTAAGAAACGAGATCAATATAAAGGTGGTTAAGATAATATCGCTCAGAAACCCTAAATTCGAATATAAAAGGACCACGGATACCTTGACTAAGTTAACCCCGTCACTAAATTCCTTGCAAGTTCAAAACAAAACACAGTGGTTCTACACTCCCGTTAACGTTTTTATACTTCCAGCCTCTTATGATTCATTGTCATAAATGCTATACAGACATCTCAGGCCATTTTAATTTATTATTAGAAAGCCTGGCCGGGAATCGAACCCGAATCGCAGCGGTCATCTTACCGCGTAGGCGGTAAGATGACCGCGTATGTAACATGTTCAAAAACTATATTGTATATGCTGTAGAGATAAATAAATATCATCATCAACCCATTATTGTCCCACTGCTGGGCACGGGTCTCCTCTCAGAATGAGAAGGATTAGGCCATAGTCCACCGTGCTGGCCTACAGCGTATTCACATACCTTTGAAAACATTTTTTTTAATTCCTCAGGTATACAAGTTCCTCACGATGTTTTCCGTCACCGTTTAAGCAAGTGATAATTAATTTCTAATACGCTCATAACTTTAAAAAAATCAGAGGTATTTGGGATTTGAACTTCGGCCGCTTCATTTGGACCTTTAACTGTTATCATCAAATAAATAAAATAACTACGTAATTTCGAAGCCAGCTAATTAAAACGGTCCAGCATTTAGATACATCTGTCAAGACACCTGCTGCCGACTACGCGATATAAAAATATAATTGGCTAAACGTCATCCTTTGTAACACCTTTATCTGTAGTGCTGACCGCTTTGCCTACTGTCCCTTGAGTAACATCCGTTATTAATATTCAATCTATCCGATGTTTTGCGTACCACAGATTGAAATTGAATTTTAATAAAAGTCTTTAAAATATATGGAGGCTGCCATGCTAGAATATGATATTATTCGATATTATTCGCTTTTCGCTTATATATTGAACCGTAATAGGTATATAGTCAGTAATTTTTTTCACAATACGTTTTCTTCTGTTTGCTATGATAACGAATACTTAAAATAAAAAAAAATATATATAATTTGGTAATACGGAACCCGCTGTGTGGTTCGACTCGCGTTTGACCAATTATTTTTACAACTGATTCTCTAGTAGGTAAGTCGGTATCTACGTACTAAGCAGTGATAGCCTAGTGGTTAAGAAACTCGGCCTCTCAATCGAGGCTTCAGGTTCAAATCCCAGGCATGCACCTCAAATTTTTCAAAGTTATGTGCGTATTAGAAATTAATATAATAACTTGCTAAACGGTGAAGGAAAACATCGAGAGGAAACCGGCACACCTGATAGAATCATAAAAAAAATATCTCAAAGGTATGTGAAGTCTACCAATACGCACTTGGCCAGCGCGGTGGACTATGGCCTAATCCTTCTCATTCTGAGAGGAGACCCGTGCCCAGCAGTGGGACAGTAATGGGTTGTTGATGATGAAGTCGGTATCAAACTTAAGACTTACTATCAAAAATCAGCTGCCAGTTGCGTCCTTCAAAATTTGAGTTTTAACATGACAAGTGCACCATTGATTTTTCATTTGCATGCCGCTTGAGACAGCGATAGCTGGACCCAACGGGTGCGAGCGAGACGCAAAAGTTATTATAAATAGGGGTGCGACCGCCCTTTCTGACTGCGATGTACATTTGTCGGGGTTCGACAACTTATATCATACTAGATGACGCCCGCGGCGCCGCTCGCGGGTATCTCTATAATAACACTGCCTTCATAGTTTCGAATGATATTCTTTTTTTTTATAATATAAGAGTAGCAGACCAGCATGCAGTCCACTTGATGGTAAGGTCGGCCACAGATGCGCCGCTGCCCCTGAGGACTAAGCTGGAACGCCTCGGAAAAGTCTGTCTCCCTTACCACACCCTTCAAACCGGAACACAGCAGCGCCTAACACTGCTGTTATGAGGTAGAAATAGGTGTGGCGGTGGTGCCGCCGGAGTCGAACCACAAAGGGTTCTACCACCTTCAAAAAGATATTCGCAGAAGTTGTAGCCACATGCACACATACATAAAAATAAAAATACAACTATATAAAAATAGACAACCACAAAAAATAAATGATAATTAAACACAATAAGACCTAAAACAAAGTAAAAAAAATAACTTAAAAACAATAACATAAGAATTTTGACAGTGCTGCAGCATATTCATTACTATATTTCTCCTGGCATTTGAAAATAGGCCATGATTACTATAGGAAATTTGAGGATTTTTCGATTGACAAAATTAAATATTACCAAAATAACGTCTATAAAAAAATATTGGATGACAAACAAATTACAGGTGTATTTTTCAAGCGTGATCTCATCTGAAATTTATAAGTTTTCGAAGAAGCCACGTAGTCGATTTTGATAAAAGCTAAAAGTTTATATTAAGTTTACTTAAAAAAAACACACCATTTTGCTACTGGATAATACCACTTATAAGGGTTAAATTCTTAGAAAGATTTATAAATATCAAACTCAAAGAACACTCTTTTTACATTTTTTTATAAATTCCTATACTATGCCATAACCAATTTTTCGAATATCATCATCAACCCATTACTGTCCCACTGCTGGGCACGGGTCTCCTCTCAGAATGATAAGGATTAGGCTATAGTCCACCGCGCTGGACAAGTGCATATTGGTAGACTTCACATACCTTTGAAAACTTTATTTTTTATGTTTTCTCAGGTATGTAGATTTTCTCACGATGTTTTTCTTCACAGTTTAAGCAAGTGATATATAATTTCTAATACGCACATAACATTGAAAAATCAGAGGTAGGTGCCTGAGATTTCAACCTCGGACCCATCGTTCGAGAGGCCGATTTTTAACCACTAGGCTATCTTCTTTGAAAGAGCCGATATTCTTTGAAGAAAAAATATACATACATTCAAACATGATTTTAATTGAACTGTACAAAGGTTGTCCATGTGTATAAAATTTAAATTATAATTTTAATCGTATTTTTTTACAATATTGTTTACTGAATAATTAGCATACAAATTGTATACGTGAGCGACCTCGTAATATCATATGCCATTGTGTTTTTTATAGTTGAATTAAATTTATTTTTAACTGACTTCAAGAATAAGAATAAATATTTAAAAGGGAGAATTCTTGTGGTCCGAACACACCAACGCCATATTTATTTGATTTCTGGTTAATAACAGCAGTGTAGCGCTGCTGTGTTCTGGTTTGAAAGGTGCGGTAAGGATACTTTCATGAGGTAGTCTTCTTAGTTCTCAAAGGTAGCGGACGAATCTGCGGCTGGCTTTAGGTAGAACTCTAATACGACTTGCGGCATAAAATTTAATTAGTAAAAGAGTATTTTTTATAATACTAGCTGACCCTGCAAACGTTGTGTTGCCATATAAATAAAAAATGTTAAGGGTGAACAACCCTTATCACTTAGGGTTCTTTGTGATATCTTAGAATTACCTATTTAATTATAGTAAACCTGCTGTCATGTGCGTATTACTAATTAATTGTCACTTGCTTTAGAAGGAAAACATCGTGAGGAAACTGCATGAGGGATCTTTAAAACAAAATCTCAAATATATGTGAAGTCTACCAATGTCCAATATACAGTTGACCAACGCGTTGGATTATGGCCTAATTCTTCTCATTCTGAAAGGATGTCGTGTCCAGCAGTGGGACAGTCAATGGGTTGCCGATGAAACCTGCACTTACGAAGTGTTAGTTTTAATAAGTTTTTACGAAAAAAATAATTATGACAGCATTTTGGAAAGTAATCGTAATGGATACTAATTAATTGGATAATTATATAAAAAGTGATCTGTTAAATGATAATTGTATAATGGCAATTACACCAGTAGTGGCGGTATTCATCAGCCTGTTATTTAGAAGTCAAGGGTTAAAATTTCCACCCCAGATTTTCTAAAGTTATGTGTCAATTATAACTATTGAAGAAAAGATCGTGAGGAAATATACAATCTTGAGAATTATATAAAATAGGTATAAAAGATGTGAAGTCCACCAATCGAAAAACTTGGCCAGTACTGGATTTTGGTGAAATTCTGACAGATCTTTGCCTAGCAGTGGCTAACAATGGGGTAGCATTTAATTTCTAAGACGTCTGTACCACCCCTTAACAGTTCCACCGTTGTCGAACCACTAAATAAACCCCATATTTTCATGTTAAAAACCCACCCCCATAGATCACGGGTACTAGGAGCGCAGCGGCGGGGGGCGGCCTCCCTCGCACGTGCGCGCCCCTCCCGCTCCGATACTTAAATATAGGTTACGTTCTGTCAGCGGTGGCCTACGACACTTCTATTCTGACGCTAATTCTAGGGCTTAAAATTAGGAAATTAATTTATTGACCTTCAAACACCATTTAAAAATGTTAAAAGTATTTTTGGTTCAACTAAAAAGCATATAACTGTCACATGCATATTTGGCTTGTGAAAGCAGGATAGTGCTGATGTGTTCTGATTTAAAGGGTGAGGTAAGGGAGGGACATTTATAGCAGGCGTTCAAATTTAGTCTTGAGGCGTAAGAATGCCTCTATGGTCGAAGTCAAGTAAGACGTCAATCCTATCTGGGGACGATTAAATATATCAATGGACGCAAAGACTTCGTATAGTCGCCAAACTGCTAGTCCGCTCTGAAGATGTTGCGAGCAGGTGTAGTCATAGAATTTGCTATGGGACCGCAATTTATTTCTATTTTCAGAGCGGACTAGCAGTGTGACGCGGACTATACCATCTAACCCAGTCTAACATGCAGAGTTTTACTCGTATTTAGAATTATGTTCTAGATTTAATTTTCAGAACTTCTATCAATTTGTGGTCCCTATGACCAAAATATTTTGAGATCATGTCCAAAATGCAAGCCGCTCAAATCAAATCAATTAGTTTATTTGTTAATAGATATAGGTACAACAAGGTGGTATATGTATTACTGACATTTCCATTATATCTAGGTAGTGATCGAAGTATCTAGTCATATTATTATGACATACAAATTCGCATGGTAATCAGGAGGCACGGCAGTGCCTCCGCCAAGTCGAGCCTTAGTATTTGTCAAAAAATGTTGAAGTTTGAATATATCGATATTTTTACACAGTATGTATATTATGCAGTTTTTAATGATTAATCGATTTATGTAATAAATGATTAAATTTTTGTAAAAGTCTCAGACATTAGAATAATTTATTTTCATTACACGCCTGTTTGAGTAATAGAAATGCATAATTGCATAAGTATACCAAATTTTAAGCAGTGATAGCTTAGTGGTTAAGGAACTCGGCCTCCTGATCGAGGGGTCCGAGGTTCAAATACCAGCCTGTGACTTCAAAGTTATGTGCGTATTAGAAATTAATTATCACTTGCTTAAACGGTGAAAGTTGCATACCTGAGTAAAAAAAGTTTTCAAAGTTATATGAAGTTTACCAATTCGCACTCGTCCAGCGCGGTGGGCTAACCTAATCCTTCTCATTCTGAGAGGAGACCCTTGCCCAGCAAAGGGGCAGTAATGGGTTGATGATGATGATGAGACGATAACCAAATTTTAATTTAACCTACACAGGAAATATGGAGAAAAATAGCTGTGACAGATAGATACAGGAGTGATCTTAGAAGGGATTTGGTTTGGTATGGAACCCAAAAATAGTTTTACGTAAATGTCGAAGGGTATGTTATGGCCTCTGCTTGGCTGAAGCGACAGTATAGTACCTTCAAGGTTACTTAAGGTTCCGCGTCCAAAGGACAAAAATGGAGCCCTAATACTAAGATTCCACTGGAACCACTGGAATCGAACCACAAAGGGTTCTACAACCTTTAAATAGAGTTTTTGTAAGTATTTTAAATTTCGTATTAAATATAACCTGCCACTTATTTATAATCATTTCTAAACGCGATAGAAATAGTGTTGGTGGTAGCACCACTACCACGCCTATACCTGTCTTATAAAAGAAGTGTTAAGCTGTTTTGAATGCCCTAGTTTGAAGGTCGTAGGTCTGAAACTCAAAGCGTTCTGGTTTAGTCTTCAGAGGCACCAACGGATGAGGTCGACCAATGCTATCTGGGGTTGATTACAGAACAGATGTCTATGGGTCACGTGACCATTTACCATCAGGTGGACTGCATGGTTGTATCCTTCAATTTCTTAAACGTGCAGGACTATGTGGACTAGAATGTAAGAATTAGTAACATTATGAAGACATGACAGTGATAGCCTGGTGTTTTTCTCGATTCAATCGGAGGCGTCCCAGGTTCACATTCCAGGCACCTCTAGAAATTAAGTATCATTTACCTAAATCAGTAAAGCAAAATATCGCGAGAAACTTTATGAAAAACCGTTTTTTTAAAATCTCAAAGGTGTGTGAAATGTACCAATTCACATTTGGCCATGTTTGACTGTGGCCTTAAGCCCTATTTGAGACCTATGTCCAGCCTTATAACTATATCAACCTTATAGTCCCACTGCTGGGCATAGGTTTCCTCTACAATACAATTTCACATAATTCAAGACATTTGACAATGGGCCTCCAAACCTAACCATTCTCAAACGGTTCAAAATTCAAAAAACGTCAAAATAGTCGAATGATTTTGATCGGAGTTACTAGCGAGGCAGACGACACTCGAAGCGAGTGGCGTCTTATGTAGCGGCGACCAGCGTTGGGTGAGCCCTGTAATGTCACCCCGGGACCGTGAGCCGGTGGGGCGCTACCCGGCCGCGGGGGACGCGGGGGGTCAGCGCGCGCTGGGCGAAACGGTACCGACATTACATAGATGTATGTACGTAGGTAGGGTGGGCGAGTACCGTCAGCAAAGTACCGCGTTAGAAATTATTTTTTGTGATTGTTTTATTTATTTTCGAAGTAATACTTCTTTTGAGACGTTTGTGGTAAGTAATGAGAGTGAAGTTTTGCACACAAAACTATGAAGTAGTTAGCTACTGTATATCAAATTCATGTCTTCAATATAACATTTTAATTTTAATCGACTGCAAATAGAAGACAGCATGGTACGGCGTAAGAAATATTTTTTTTCGTGATTGTTTTATTTATTTTCGAAGTTACACTTCTTTAGACCGTTTGTGATAACTAATGAGAGTGATTTTTTCTATACGAAACTATGAAGTTGGCTAGTAAATATAAAGTTTTGCATTATTTACTAACCAAGTTCTATTTTTTTAACATAGGTAATATTAGTTTTAACAGACTTCAATAAAAATAGGTTTTGTATTCGGTTAATTTGTATAAGGTTGTATAGACATAGGTAAGGAAGACATACTTTTCTGAGGCGTTCCAACTTAGTCCTCAGAGGACACTGTGGTTGACCTCAGGTTATTTTTTGTTTTGCAATAGTTTCACTACTTACGCGTGTGTACCTTGATATGTGTTTTATTTTTCGGTTTTTGAAGTACTTCTACGTTATTTTTTAGCGGCGTTGAGCACTTTTTGTAATGGGTAAAAAATGTTAAACTCGCGTCAGAACACGTGGCCTGAAAATTCGTAAGACGGCAAAGCAAACTGCAAATGTCAAGATATCATCCTGTGTCAGCATAGATGTAAATTAGATTACACCCAGATTTTTTATTATTATTAAACGATCTATTATTATTATTGTGATTATGTTGTGATTATTTGTATTAAGCTCTATGAATCTTCTAAAAATCTTTCAGTAGTCTTACGTCTCGTTACACTTCAATTTATACTACAGACAATACATATTTTTTATTACATGCAACTACTTCGATGTAGAGAGGAAGACAAACATAAAATTAATTTAACTTTTATTAAACATTTTTTTTCACATCTCGTCTTGTATACTATCTCGTATATGAAATTGTATACTTCCTTCTACTTCTTTAAAAGTCATAAGATTTATGTATCTGAAAACAAAATAATATATCGGTTGGAGGAGAATGGGGGAAACTCTTCTTAATTTTATTAAGATGATAAGTTGAACAAAAATTAATTACAGTAGATTTTTGCCTTTCTCTAGCTACCAAACGTCTAAATGTAATGGGTTAAAAAACATAGTCCTAATAAGTATCGTGTAGTTTTTGTAAGCTTAACGATTCCAGGATTTCATACTGCAAAAGATATTACAGGTACTCCTTATGTCAAATGGACTGAAGACTTTCTCCTACCTTATGAACTTTTCTATTTTTACGTTAAAATTGCATTAAAATCACTTCAGCCATGACAAATCATAGCTCGAATCGATGGACTATAACGTCTTAATTTGTTTTCGTATTTTCGCTCAGAGCTCAAAACTTATAATGGGAATTAGTAATATGCGTCTCACTTTATGTATATTTAAAGCCTGTCTCATTTATTCTTTTGTACTTTTTTATTACGTTAATACTGTAAATAATTAAATGTAACCTTTAAAAATTAATTAAAAATAAATATAAATATAAAAATAAAAGGTTATGTATGTAAATATAATATCTGGGCCCTTAGCCCTCGACCAGCTTAAATAATAAAGAATAAGAATTACAACACTAAAATTGTGATCGAACATCAGAACATCAAACATTTCTATTATAATATGATATCTATTACAAATTTCAATCCTAGGTTACAACATCGATCATATTTTCCGAGCTCACTGCAAACAATATAAGGTTTCAACGAAAAACCTGACAGTAATTGATGGGTAAATATTATAGAAGTGATATATTATGAGAAATGTTGTACGTAAAAGGGTTTTGTATAAAATTGTCCATACACAATAAACCTGCCAAGGAATTCTTAATTGATAAACCCATACAAAATATATGTTTTTATTGTACATGAAACAATTTCTTTTATAAGTGCTAGTTGCTAGTTTCTTTCGCAGCTTCTTCATTACAAAACATCTCGCGTAATTATTGTAGATTATTGACGTTCAAAAAATCTGTAAATTATCTACTTTGAATCAAATATTTTCGAATTCATTTGACACTGCGCTACGAGTATAAAACGCCAGAAGTAAAACTTCTAAACCCGAACAAAATGAATCAACCTTTCTCTGCGCACCGTACCGCCCGACACAAATATATAGCTACGTACCGTTCACCTACATTTATTTGTGCACTCACACCACCACAGTTTATGGCTCGCACACCGACGAGCTTTGCGCACACAGGCTCACTTTATTTGACTCAGGATAATTTTGCGATTTTTACCGCCACGACGACGTATTTTTTTTGTTACGTACTTTGAATTCGGTTTTGATATGTTTAAATTAAATATTTTTGTGTCTTAGGCATTAATTTTTAAATGGTTGCTTGGTTCTATCTTTATTGTGGGAACCAGTATGATTCGACTGCAGAGGTAATTCTATATTATTTCTAATGTGAAACAGTTTTTGAAGGTAGAACTCTTTGTGGTTCGACTCCGGCGGCACCACCGCCACACCTATTTTTGCCACATAACAGCAGTGTTAAACGCTGTTGTCTTATGGTTTGAAGGCTGTGGTAATCTTTTTCCAGCCAGCTTAGTCCTCACAGGTAGCGGCGCATCTGTGACCGACCTCAGGTAAGAATCTAATCCTATCTGGGGTTGAATATATCCATGGGCGGCAGTAGCCACTTACCATCAGTTGGACCGCATGTTGGTCTGCTGGGGTTGATTACAGATATCCATGGGCGGCAGTAGCCACTTACCTTAGGTGGACTGCATGCTCGTCTGCTACTCCTATATTATAAAAAATGATAAGAGTCCTACATGAAGTAGCCCACAGATGCGTTGCTACACCTGAGGGCTAAGTTGAAACGCCTCATATTAGTATTTCCACCTTACTTCACCTAAAACAGCAACTTTAAGGCGCTTTAATCGAGTATACCCAATAATAGGGAATTAAGTAGCCGGAGTACCGCAGTGATAGTCGACTGGCTCAAACTCAGCCTCTCAAACGGGAGGTCCGCAGTTCAAGCCTAAAAGAAGCAACTCTAATTTTTCAAAATTATTTTCGTTTTAGAAATTTGCGATAAAGGTGAACGAAAATATCGTGAGAAAACATTTTTTTTTATGTTTATCAAGTCGAACAATTTGCTAGTGGCCAGCGCAGTGGACTATGACGTATGCCTTTCACCCTGAAAGAATACTTTTGCCCAACAGTGGGACAGTAATCTGTTAACTACGATGGGATGATCCATACAGAATCAAAATAAATAAAGCTCGGGACACAACCGATGAGGTACATAGAAACTAGATAACAGGATCGTACTGGATCTGGCTGGAGCGCGGAGTGTGGTTCGACCTTAATACTGTGCACGTCACAGAGCTATGTACTGATAGAGATGGCATAACGTACAACAACAGCATCACTATGAACGAGTGATCATATTATTATTGTAGTACGGTAAGGCTTTTCGCATAACTGGAATAGACCAGGGGTTACTACCATCTCTTAAAACAATATTATTTTAATCATACATTGAAATTTCGTACCACGACCTGTTTTAAGGAGGTATGGTACGAAACAAAATGATGTGGATGCAATATTGAATTAAAACTTTCCTGAACTATGATGGTTTTTAAAAATGGTGGCATGACTCCACAACGTTATTCTAATGCGGACAAACAGATATAACATTAGATAATATATTGCATATTATGTATGAGAAAAATCTGAAATGTTCACTTGTATATCTCGTAATAATAACTTATATGTAACTTGACGGAATAAAAATTCTATCAAACATTTCTTCTACAAAGTATACACGTAATACCATCTTTCGTTTAAAAAAATATTTTTAATCAATGTTTTTAATTCTCAAAAATTACTCCCACATATTAATATATGCGAGCCGATGTGCCAGCTCTACATTAACATAACTCTGTGGCACATAGTAATCGAAGACAAGGCATCCTGCGCCAGTTAATTAAAACCAGTTAAACGTTGATAACGTTAGTATCGCGTATGCATATGACTCTAGTGCACATATTACTCTATATTACATGATTTTTAGGGTACTGAACCCAAATGATAAAAACGGGACCCTAAAGGGACTATGTCTTGAACCGTAATCAAAAGATTCTTGGAATTTATACAGATTGTGTATTACTATAGCCACTATAAAAACATACTAAAAGCATAGATTAGTAAAGATTACTCACTCCTAACAAGAAAATGTACTCAGTTTTGAGAATTGAAATTGTTGCGTAAAAAAGTTTTGCCACGTCTCCGTGCTAAAATGTTCCTAAAATATTTGAAATAATTATTTATTTATCATGTAAATTACGCAGTATTAGTTATTTTTTCGTAAATTTTCTCTAAAAATGTTTTTATTTGTCAAGAATTCAAAAAAAGAACTTACTAATACGAGTAAGCCGTTTGTGGCTTCATTCAATTTCAAGGCGGCGAAGTATCTTTATGACTAAAAAGGGTACTAAAAATCGCACATAGCCAAAAAAGTGAGCTTTTTAAGTTTTCATCCCCTAGATACTCTTAGGGGATGATTTTCAAAAATCATCTCTAGCACGGTTCCTATCATTATGAGTTTTATGGGTTTCGCTTTAAGAAATAGTATGAAATATGTATTGAACGGTATGCATAAATGCATTATAATAATTATATTGCGTAGTAATCCTTATCCTTACTAATATTATAAATCCGAAAGTAACTCTGTCTGTCTGTCTGTCTGTCTGGTTGTCTATTCTTCAAGCCTAAACCACTGAACCGATTTTAATGAAATTTTGTACAAAGATAGTCTGAGACCCGAGAAAGGACATAGGATAGTTTTTATCCCGGGAATCCCACGGGAAGTAGGGATGGCGATCTAAGATCGATTAATCGGAGAATCGATCTTTTGGACCAAAAAACTCGATTATTTTATCATAATCGATTATATTTTCTTTTTAACGCGGGCGAAGCCGCGGGCAAAAACTAGTTTTATATAAAGTCCAACTTTGTATGAATCTGGTTTTTCCAAGGCATGTGATAACATCGACTGTGCATTTTGTCACAAGTCTGCTTTTGATCAAATGCCAGATTTTTCTATAGACTGTCGACTTTGCGCAATACAAAATCGGCCTATTTTGGTGACTTCACTTCAAAAAAGTACATGTTTAAATATTTATTAGGCTTAATGTAGTAACGTTTAATATTTCGTTTTTATAATCTGGAGGTACGGCAGTGCCTCCGCCAAGTCGAGCCAAAAAAAACAATAAAAAAGCGGCACGGCCGCACATTTCTTTTCTCGAAGCATTAAATTGTTAAAAGTAATGTAATATGACAATGTAACTTCGTAACATCCTCCATACTGGTTACATCCTCGTGTGGCACAAACGATCTCTTTAATATATTTCCTCTTATTGTTCCACAAATATTTTTCTGTTTTAATCGCTTTAAATATGTTTTACATCGTGTTTACCTTGTTTAATATTACTGTTATATAGAGATTGAATTAAACAGGGCAGCGAAAGATCATAATAATTTATAGTGAGGGCTCTGAGCAATATGTATATCCAATAGTGGACTAATGTCAACAAAATTATAGAATAAATTAAAATTAAAATGAGTAAGTAGTGTACCTGTCTACAGGCGGCGGGAGCGGCGCCATCATGTGAGGGTGCGGCGGCATAGGCGGATGCGGCGGATGGGGGTGGAACGGGGAGCCCGGCGGGGCGAAGCCCGGCGCGGGGAAGTGGCCCTGCTGGGCGGCGGGCCGGGCGGGAAGCCGCCGCCGGAGCCGGGCCGCGCGGAGGGGCTGCCGAAGGGCCCGGCGGCGGCGTACGGGCCCGCGAAGGCCGGGCCGGGGCCGGGGGTGGACGGCGCGGGGGAGGCCGCGAACGCCGGGCCCGCGGGCGAGCCGGCCGGCGGCGCGAACGACGGGAACGGCTCGCTCGCCTTCCACGCGGCCGGCACGCCGCCGCCCGCCTCGTCCAGCGCCGGCACGCGCCGTTGCAGGCCCACCGACATCTGCAATTGCCTAACTCTTAGACACAATCACAACACAACACACTATATAACACTGCTTTAACACGCTTCTATACATTTCAATATTTTTATACATTGAATCGCGATTCAAGTGGGATTTTTAAATCGATTTGCAAGTGACAGACAAGCCCGTAGTCCAATAGTACGAACCACCAATCGTTGTTTCCCTGATGTCATGGACCTTAACAATGTACATCGGGAAGTACCCGGCCTCTATAGAACAGATGAAGGTTCATTGATGTTACTAGTGTAAATAATAAGAAATAATCTAAAATAAACATCTAACGTATGAGAGCCTGGTAGTAATATTTATGGTTATAGTATTTACTTTACTTTTATTTACCTTGCTAACCCTGACAACTAAATTGGAACGTCGTCCTATAGTGTGGCGGTGACGCTACCGGACAACGGCGGGTTCTACCAACTTCAAATCTCCACCTAGGACACATCCTTCTTATTCTGTGCCCCTGCGAATAGTAGGTAGGTAGATGTCGGTCGAAATTTGAAATCAAATATTGTAATTTACATTATTAGTCTAATTTATCTCACACTAGCATTTACTCGAGTCGCGGTCAGAAGTTTTATCTTCTCATCGAAAACAGCACTTTTTTCAGGAGAAAAAGTACCCTACGTCCTTTTCTGCACCTTTGATGTGTGTACAAAATTTTGACAATTTGTTTATGTATATAGTAAAAGTGTAACAAACGAACAAACTGACGTATCAATAATATTAGTTACACTGAGAGCCAGACCCGTGCCCAGCAGGACAATAGTGAGTCGATATTGAAATAAAAATAAAACTGTATTATTAAGATAAGTTAATTATTTTCATACGAAGTCGCAGGTAAAACCTAGCAATGAACTAAGGTTAGTTTCAGAAGAGTTTAGCTATGCAGTATGCACAGTGGTACGGTGGTAATCTATTTCTATAGCGTTGCACAAGACCCGCTCGTATCGTATCGCAATACGTGAAATTTTACCACAGATCAAGTTAGACATAGACAATCATAATATTTTAATAATTTTAAAGACTGGTACGAATATGTTAAAAGATTTGGATATTATAGTAATTTTAAATATATTTATATTTTAATTACTTTTCCAGACAAATTAGCTTTATTTCCTTTGTTAGACAACTACCATTTTATTTAGACATATTTACATGAAAATTTAATCGAATTAAAAAAATACTCTTGTATTCGATTTTTAAGAACAACTCAAAATAATTGTAAAAGAAACATGTATATATGCGGTCGAATTGAGAAACCTCCTCCTTTTTTGAAGGCGGTTAATCTTATATATAAAATTCTCGTGTCACAATGTTAGTTACCGTACTCCTCCGAAACGGATTTACCGATTTTCACCAAATTTTATATGCATATTCAGTAGGTCTGAGAATCGGCTACTATCTATTTTTCAAACCCCTAAGTGGTAAGGGTTGTTCACCCTTAACATTTTTTTATTTATATGGCAACACAACGTTTGCCGGGTCAGCTAGTAATATGAAAGATTGTTACTTTATTAAAGAAAGAAATGAAAACAAAGATCAGAAAAGTATATTTTTTAAATAAATTTTATCGACAAAGCCGCTTCATTTGCATTTTATGAATAAAAAGTTATTGCAATTATTGAAGAAAAAGTTATAGTTTTTCGAACAGATACAATGAAAAACATCAATTATGTTTGCCCAGCACTGTAACATGACACAAATAAGTTTTCTTACAATTTTCCGTCGTTATAATTACTTCCTGACTTTATTTTATTACGTATATTCATGACAAAAGGTTTCCATCAATACTTTCCGCCACCAGTAGGGTTGCCAACTGCAAATATATTTCGAGATTGTTAATGCGGCGCAGAAGCCCTTACGTGTTAATTATTATTTTACAGGCACTTCATATTTTTGTAGTAAGTTTAAGTCCATGTCTTTGAAAATACCCATTTCCTTGAAATCTCTATAGAAAACACGTCTGCAAGGCTAATCTTGTTCTAGTGTTTACTTTTTAAAAACGTCAAATATTAAAAAAATAAACATATAATTAATATTTTTTGGATACAAGAAGCCATTTTTAAAAAAGTTATTCGTTGTGACGTCAGTCCGAAAATGACATTCTGAAGTAAATAAAGCCAGAAAATTTGGACAAAATACGATTTTGTCCATGCAAAGTACACGCATGTGTACAAACATAAGTGAAACTATTATAAAATTTAAAAACAATATTACAAAATTATAAAAAAATATATATTACAAAATCATCGGTGTATCGGTATTGTATCGTAAATATAATACATGTTACCTTCATGTTACCTTCCTGCGTAACCGTTTCCGTAACAAAATCGTTTCACCAATCTCGAGACCATTCTATCTAAAACAGAAAGTTCCAGAAAATGTGTGAAGGTGGCAACCCTACCAGCAGAAGTGCCTGTCACAAACAAGCACCGAGGCGACGGGCTGGTATAACATCGCCGTAACAGCGGCGGAATTGTTTTACTCACAAACTTACACAAGATTTCGTTATATACTACGAACATTCAGATTACGTACAATTTTTAGGGTTCCGTACCTAAAGGGTAAAAACGGAAACTTATTATATAACCGGTGTCTGTCCGTCTGTCACAGGGTTCTTTCCTATGAACCGTAATAGAGAGACGCTTGATTTTTTTACAGATTACGTATAAGTGACCGCTATAACAAAAGATATTAAAAATAAAAACAGTCATGAAAATATACACCACATCCACGCACGTTCTGCGGTCTGGTTTATAGGGAGATATATTTTCCTAAGACATACCAGCCACAGTAAAAATATTATTATTATTATTTTTTTATATTTAACCTAACGATAAGGCAGACGGGCTACCTGATGGAAAGCAGTCACCGTCGCCTATGGACATTTGCAACACCAGAGGAGTCGCCAATGCATCGCCGGCTTTGAAGGAGAGCTCTTTTTACACCCCTCTTGAAGAGCCCCATGTCATAGTCCTGAGGGAATACCTCAGGAGGAAGTTCATTCCACATTTTGCACGTACGCGGTAAAAATGACCGTGCATACCGAACCGTGGAGGACCGCCACGGGTCAAGCTGATATTTGTACTGTGTACCAGCTTAGTCCCTTAGGCAGACCCGCATCTCAATAGGTAGAAATCAAATCTTTTCTGGGGTTGATCACAGATGTCCATGTGCGGCAGTAGCTACTTACCATCAGGTGGGCTGCATGCTCGTCTGCTACTACTATAATATTACGAATGATTTTCACGGACTTTAAGGACGTCCAAAAAATTAAAGACAGTTGTTTCATTTTTAGTTAGATTTACTTTTGGACGGATCCGAAGGTTTTGTTCCTTCGGTGTTTGTAGCAGACCTGTAAAATCGATCGGACTGCAAATTACGTAAAGTCTAACTATGTGGACTATAAAATAAATATCTTTATATTTTCTCTATCCCTTTAGCTCAATCTATTATTCGTGATGAAACACAAAGCCGCCATTTGGGATAATATTACTTATTGAAACAGGTCATACAAATTTTTCTACTTTATTTTTTGTTGCTATTGACATTTATTAGGCGTTTTTAATTTAATTTTTTTTTAATGAAACTAAACAGAGTTGCAAGCGATGAAATGAATACGATTTTTTGGGTAATAAATAACTAATAGTACAATCTACTCTGTGCGATAAGAGACGTGCAATATTACGTACATCAGGCGCGTAATACTGACGAATGCAGAACTATTGGGTCAGCTGACTGCCGACTAGATTATACGCACAATACTATACATTCGTAACAGAATAGTTCTGTCTTGATATGACTCTTGTAAATTATGATCGCCTAGTACGTATATATTATAAATTGTGCATTTCTACGAGAGCGTAAATACAAAATTATTTGATGAGTAAAAATTATTAGCTTAAACCGTCCAGCAAGCGACCCCGGGAAGGACAGCGGTTTGTTTGGTCGCATACCGCTGTAATCACCATAGGATGTGAGAGGAGCGTAAATTGCTCCCCCAGGGCAGAGCCTGATAGAAGGGCATCAGGTTAGGAGGACTCCGGTCGTGTTCCGTTGGAGATCCCGGAGTTCTCCACCAAACGCTGAGGGCGGCCACCTGGGGGTTTTAGTGCGGTAAAAGTCCCACATCCGGTCCGCTCCCACGGCGTCAGGTACCTTTTGAAGGTTCCCCCCTCGTCAACTAAGGACTAAGTTGGAATGTCCTCACTGTGACTACCCTTCAAACAAGAACACAGCAGCTCTTGACACTTCTGTTGTAGAAACTGGTGTGGCGTTGATGCATTCAGAATGGAACTAGGAATAGTTCTGCTATCTTAACGGTGATCACTACACTACAAACATACTAGTGTTCTCGTAAATTATGATCTCCTAGTATCTTGAGCCTCCTAGTACTTTGAAGTCAGAATTTTTGGCTGCCTTACCATCATCGAACGGAATGTTCCGCCGGTAAAATAATATATTTGTATTTAAATTAATTATCCTTTGAATTACAATTAATTGTGTAATTTTCCCCAAAACTATATACCTGAGAGCCATTATTGGTCTCATCGGCACGAGAAGTCATTAATACAGATTTGGTTAGCCTAATGGACTATGGCCTAAGTCCTAATTCCTAGATTTAATTATTTCGCGACGTGATTCTTTTCTTATCATTTGTATAAAAGTTGTATTTCTTAATTTTTGTTGTTTATTATTTTTCCTTTTTTTTATAAAATAGGAGTAGCAGACGAGCATGCAGTCCACCTGATGGTAAGTGATTACTGCCGCCCATGGACATCTGTAATCAACCCCAGATAGGATTAGATATTCCTACCCGAGGTCGGCCACAGGTGCGCCGCTACCCCTGAGGATTAATCTGGAATGCCTCAGAAAAGTATGTCTCCCTTACCACACCCTTCAAACCAGAACACAGCAGCGCTTAACACTGCTGTTATAAGGCAGAAATAGGTTAATCATGGAAAATTTATAACTTGGTTTTGAATGTCGTTTTGAACTTATCGAATTATAAGTAACTCACCTTAAATGACATTGAATTGCATGCCTACTGATAATTCATTATCTTACGAGTAAATACAATATTATTTTATTTTTGGAATTAAATAACATTTAAACATGAAATAATATACATTTAAAACATACGCGCGATGCAAACAGGGAAAATGTGACTTACTTTATTTATAGTTTCACATAATATTCATTTTATGTTTTACCGAGGAGTTCACAATTGAACTTATTATTTATTTATTTACCGAGTTATTGAAGAATTTAAAATTATGCGTTCCATTCAAAGTTAACGTCGATTAACCTTTTTTTTTTGTTTTTATAATTGTTTAGAGTTGTTTATAAGAATTAAATTAGATAATACGATGGTAACTATCGTCAATGGGAACATTTTAAAGCCCATGACAAAAGTGATACTTGTCATTTTTTAAGGGAAAGTCTATGTTTAACCGACTTCAAAAAGGAGTGGTTATCAATTCGGCCGGTATCTTTTTTTTATTTTTTTTTATTAGATATTAGACACACTGTTTACATCGTTATCCAACGAAATATATTGAGCGCCGACTTCAGAAATATGTACTAAACCAACATTTATTTGAATTATTTTTTACTTTGTAGTGACCATGTAGTGACATAGAAGTCGGTTGTATTTTTTGTTAAAAATTTTATTTATTATTATTTTCATTTTACTCTTCATTGTTACTATTTGCGATTAATATTTATTGTATTTCATTCTCGTAATTACAATCTCCTACTATTGGTAGCTATTTTTATTCATCATGGTCTACGTTGATTTTATTACTATAGTGAATAATGAAATTGATTTTATATCAGAGTATGGGTCCCTGGTACATAACTGTACTTTGGGTATACCATGCACACATAGATTAGTAAAGATACTTCGCCGCCTTGAAATTGAATGAAGCTACAAACGACTTATTAATAAGTTGTTTTTTTTAATTCTTGACAAATATAAACATTTTTAGAGAAAATTTACGAATAAATAACTAATATTGCGTAATTTACATAATAAATAAACAATTATTTCAAATATTTTAGGGACATTCAGCACGGAGACGTGGCAAAACTTTTTTACGCAACTATTTCAATTCTCAAAACTGGGTACATTTTCTTGTTAGGAGTGAGTAATCTTTACTAATGTATGCATCTATGCACATATTTGAAATTATTCATAATATACACAATGTAAAATCTCAAAATGTCATTTATATTTTTGTCTGTCTCTTGTAACGGGCATATTTGAGACGGTTGAACTAATTTAAATCGTACACCTTGGTATGCATGGCGACATTGTTGGACCTAATTTTCGTGTCACTTCTGCAACGCTGTTTATATTCCAGTGCTGGGCACTGCTGGGTACGGGTCTCTACACAAATTCGGTGGAATTCATGAACATACTCCATCACGCTGCACCAAAAGAACGAAGGTATGAAGTTCATGGTCAATATGTGTTGGATGGTTTCAAACCGCCCATAAGGCCTCCAACATGAATGCTATTCAACAACTAGTTTCGCCGGCTTTTCGTACCCTCTGAAGCGTACAAGGACTTTAGACACTCGCGGTCACCCATCCAATTGCTGACCGCGGCTGACGTTGCTTAACTTTGAAGATCAGTTACGATCTACAGAAGGCTGTAGTTTAATCTTTGGAACATGTTATTCGTACCCTTGTTTTTTCTGTTTCATGTTCGTACCTACTTTATACTACGACTAGCTGACCCGGCAAACTTTGTACCGCCTCCAAATCTATTTATCAAATATATTTCATATAAAATATAGCCTATGTTACTCGTGGATAATGTAGCTTTCGAATGGTGAAAGAATTTTTAAAATCGGTCCAGTAGTTTTTGAGCCTCTTCATTACAAGCAAACAAACAAAGTTTTCCTCTTTATAATATTAGTATAGAATTATAGATTATATTCGTATGGACTTCGTAGTTCCGCGGACAATCCGCAGTTCGAGTCCTGACCCCGCGTATCTCGAAGATACCGACGGTTTATCTATTTGTTATTGTTTATTAATTATAATTACTCGCTCGTGTAATTATTAATATACCGTCAACGCATTGTGTAAAATACTCTTACTAACTTAATAATGTTGCTGAATTATGTAATGAAATAATTTTATGATAGTTAAAATTAATTCATTATTTATATTACATTGCGATCTGCACTGAGATTTTGTTTGCTGGCGAAAACTGTTATTCATTACTACAGATGATTTAAGATAACAAAATTAGACTTTACGAAACTATTTACATGCATGCCATTGCATACATTCGAATAATTTGGTTGTTACTGATAAAATAATATGCACAAATAATGTTACGCGATATAGGATTTACAAAAATCTTCACATAGAATAAATTTAATCTTGGTAAATTCAAAATTTAATTTTGAAATTTGGTCAACTTAGGCGCATGTCAAAGGTTTAGAGTACTTAATGATTTGTAACAAAATAAAAAGAAGTGGCATCCTATTTTATCGGTCATAAATGAATTTCTAAATCCGGCATAGCGTATCCAGTTGGAACCCCTCTTCATGGACCTCATATCTCAAAAGGGATATATCAACTTTAGAATTTTACCATTTTTAACCGACTTCAAAAAGGAGGTGGTTTTATCAATTCGAACGAATTACTCCGCCGTTAGTGGACCGATTTCAATAATTCTTTTTTTATTATATAGAGACGAGCTGGAAGTTGGTCGCATTTAAATATGGTTAGGATCCATCGATGGGTTCTGGAGAAAATGAGGGGAACTCCTCCACCCATGTAAATATAACAGCCATAACTTCGCCGTTTATGAACCTATTTTAATGCCTTTTATTTCGTGTGTTTTTTACTTTGTGGTGACATAGAAGTCGGTTGTATTTTTTTGTTAAATTTTTTTTACAAAATCAGATCTTCAAAATGAAATAAATAAAACCAAAATGGAAGATGGAACGCCTCATGTTATGTAGTTGTGTATAAATCGTGTAAGCAAAGTACTAGTAACGCAGATAATCTAGGAATGCGCTCGCGTGCGCAGGTCGCGTGTTGGACCAGCCGTGAACTTAGCGTACTGCAGGTGCAAACTTGGGTTGCATCAGTTAGTTGGTAGTTTCTTTGGAGGTGTTAGGAATGACTAGTCGTTGCTTGTGGTTCCGCATGTCTTTGGCAGATGGACCGATAACGGCGATAGGAGGAATATAGGAACCTTTAAATCTTCTTGCGAAAAACTTGAAGTCCTAATGTAAACATTAAACAAAGTACTTCGACGCCATTTTGGTTGTAATCCTTTTTATGTCGTACTGCTAGGCACGAGTAGACTGGTTGGGATAGTCGCACAACAGAGGGAGGCCTGTAACGTACTCTAATGATGGAAGAGGGTCTAAGGGTCCACAACACCTATGGCAAGCAATTTACCATTGAACAACTGCACACGGAAGCGCGCGTGAAATATCATCTAGAAATCGGTAATTTCTCTTACGATAATCAACACTATACAAAGTTTCAGTCAAATCATCCGTGCAGGAGCGATCATCATACCGATATGACGCTCAGAGTACTCCTGGTTCAATTCCCGGCAATAAAAATAATGAATTTAGATTTTTCCGTTCTGTTCTGTTCTGTTCTGTTCGGGGTTTCGATGCTTCTGGTGATATTCTATTAATTTGGAACTTTAAAATACAATTCTATCACAGTCTTGTAATAGCGTCTAACAGCTAATTAAAAACACTTAAGAACTAAATGGATTATATTGAATTGCTTATTGCTTACTAATTTTGTACTTAGTACGTTAGTTAGATGCTGTGTTTAAATGAATATTATGTGTAACTATAGAAGGTTTCCAGTGATGTGGCCCTGAAATTGGCTTGTTTCACTCAAGGCAAGGCTCTATCAACGAGGTCAATTCTTATTGTGTTGGCGAAAAATAAAAATCTAACTGCTGAGTATTTTGGTCACTGTACCTTCATCCCCTTAATGTTAGCTGGATGCAGGCACTTTCAATACATATATTTGGCTTGGCTTTAACCCTTTTTATGGCCTACAGCGGGGATCAAGTTTTTTTGCCGAACTAATGTAGGTATGGACTAGTCTGGCGCATACTCCACAGGACAAAGACGCAATGATGTCTAAAAACTAATTCTTCACGCTCTTTCGCTACATAATTTTCAAAAATTATTTCATTTGTCTTTTAAATTAAAAATTACCTAATACACGCAATTTTACAGATTAAATTAGTAAAATAATAATAATTTAGTTCAATAATTTATACCAGGCAAGTATAAATTTATAGTAATTGAAATCACAAGAATTATGATTCACGGTGTGTGTGCGGGAAGCAAACAATTAAGTGAGAAGTCCGAGGTAATGAGTGACAAGGATAGTCATATTATTATCTAGGTCTTAGCAAGGTCGTGTTAATTCATCCTCTGGACACTGCTACATCTGCTGATTTGTTAGTAGTTTTTAATGTTAAAGGCCATTTGTCAGCATGGACCTTAAGTTCATTATGACACTGATGTCCTACAGCTGGGCATCTCTGAGAATGAGTTTTAGGCAATACTATGTCGTGCTGGAATATATGAATAGTGGGAGTCCTATTCCAAAGGGCGTTGGGGCCTTGAGGAAACCCTCCTTACCGATTCGTCTTGGTCCCTTTGTCTTCGAACAATGTCAGTTTTGCAAATTGCAGTTTAGTCCTCCAAATGTAGAATGTCAGCATCGCTCATGCAGTACGTCGGATTATCATGCCCTAGTCCATCACATTGCTCACAGAACTTTATAGTGACCACATTCTATCACACTGACCAGATATAGAATAAAATCTTCAGTTATGTAAGTTTGTTTACGACGTTTTCCGTCACACAGTAATAAATATTATTTTTTAAAGACATATACTTTGAAACAAAAATTGAAGCGTGTCTTACGTAGTTTATTGTAATGTCATTCGGATTCGGATTTTAGATATCTGAAGGTAATCCAAGGTGACCTGAGGACAGTCAGTTGTAACCGATTGGTTTCGGTGCAACGTAATGTTCATTCAAGTAACTTATAACAATATAATGTTATACTAGGTTAGTATTAGGAGCAGATTAGTAGTATTAGATAGTAGATAAGTAGATAGCCACTTAGGAAAGAATAATGTAACTGAGAATTTTTAGCCACAGAGTATACAAAATGCATGTATTTTTTTAATTATTATTCTTATATATAAAATTATCGTGTCACAATGTTAGTTACCGTACTCCTCCGAAACGGCTTTACCGATTTACACCAAATTTTATATGCATATTCAGTAGGTCTGAGAATCGGCTTCTATCTATTTTTCATAGCCCTAAGTGATAAGGGTTGTTCACCCTTAACATTTTTATTTATTTATATGGCAACACAACGTTTCGGGTCAGCTTGTAATTAATATATAATATAATATATAATTATAATAATTTGTGATATTGTTTTTTGAATTAATTATATAATTTGAAAATTAGGCGGACTAACGACGATGTTAGCTTTAAGCCTATGTAAGTTTTAAATAAATAAATAAATAAATTATGATTTAAATAGTGAGGCCTTATACTTCATACCATTTTCCATAGGCTTAGTTGTTCTGAATCATAGATTGCATCTAAACAAAGAAATCTCTGTTATTGTATAAGTGTCATTCATAGTTTTATTTTAATGGAAACAACGATACAGGGTAACCTAGTGCTATGTAGAAAGCTCTATATATAGCGATACGAGTTCAATTTTGATGTAACATTGGGGGTGAGGACTGGGCTATGCACCGTTTTAACCGGTTCCGGAAAACCGGTTATCACAATTCTTTGTTCATCGAAAAAAACAGGTTTTAACAATAACACTATTGCTTCAAAGTGCACACATTAAATGTAGTTTATTCATCAACGAAAACGAACTTATTTACCTTGAACCGTTCTAATAGCTGAATTATTTGCATAAAAACACAAAAATGGCGGAAGTATGCATCCCTGCGGCATTCCGGGAACCGAGCGGGCTCTTCGCAGAAGCGCTCCCCTAGGGTGCAATATCGCATACATCATTCACAACTAAATACACGCTAACCAAAACATGTTCTCGTTAACCTGCGAGCGATTCTCGACCGTGTTCCTGTAGTCTATTGAGGTTGGCAGGTAACAAATTGACAGAGGACAGCCCTCTACTGTTTTATGCTCTCCTGAGTGTAAAATCTATACGGTTTAATAAAATTGTCGTGTCTGTTATTTTCAACATTACTGTCATAATTCTGTATTCTAATACCAACTAAAGAAACAGAAAAGAAATTCATAAGTAGCCTAATCGTTAGAGAAAACATTATACAAACAATATAAAGAGATGAAAAGATAAATAATAATAATTAATTAGTTAATGTAAAATTAATACGGTTTAATAAAATTGCCGTGTCTGTTTTTATTTAAAAATTATTATAAGTATAGATAACTGTCAATAACTCCTATTTATTCTAATACCAACTAAAAAAACAGAAAAGAAAGTCATAAGTAGCCTAATCGGTACAGAAAACCTTATACAAACAATATAAAAGAAATAAAAAGAAGGTTAATAATAATTAATTCGTAAATAAATTTTTGAAAATATTCAGAATTTATAACGATTATAATGCATTGCATATACTATCTACCTGTTGATGTAAAAAAGACACAGGTGGTTTAATTGTTAGAAATAAAATAGTTAGTTTTAAACGGCTACATTATACGTATTTGAATGAAAGCCAAGCCAAGTGCGTAGAAACGTGATCGAAACCCACCAAGTGTGAATTTCTTGAACACGTATTAAAAGCCCCTATGTGGTGAAACGACGACCAAGGTTGTCTATGGTTTGATAAAACATAGGATTTTTTACGAGGGTGGCGGACTACGGTGACCTTGGTTGTACGATCATCTATTTGGAATGTATGGACATCACAGACCCATAAATACCAACTGATAATATCCTTTTAGGGTCGTGTTGGTCAAGAATTCTGTTTTCTATACTAATATTATAAATAGGAAAGCTTTGTTTGTTTGATTGATTGTAATGAATAGGCTCAAAAACTACTGGATCGATTTTAAAAATTCTTTCACCATTCGAAAGCTACATTATCCACGAGTAACATAGGCTATATTTTATATGAAATATATTTGATAAATAGATTTTTTGAGGCGGTACTAAGCCGGGTCAGCTAGTATAAATATAAAACAAATGTTTGTCGGACATTTTGTGAATGAATCCATTTTCAAATTCGTTTTTTCCATCGATATTGTCTATTAGAGCCGTTACTATTCAGCTATCATTACTAACGAAGCATGAAATGCAAGAGGTGTCAGTTCCAAATCTGCCAGTAACAAGCAGCAAGCCTATAATTAAACCAGTGTTGTCTGCTCGCCTGGTACTTCGGTACGAACCGGCCCACCCCTGTCATTAAACCGGCTATTTAACCGGACCTCAGCCAAGGTCAAGGTTCCGTTGATAAGAAAACTGGGAATTACAAAACGTTAAAATGTATAACTATCGGAATATAAACGACGGATATTTCCTTTAAGCGTGTAGGTATGTTTTTTTAGGTATTTTGTGCTCTGAATACAGTTCATGTGCGCTTAAGAAGTAAAACGCTTATATAAATGTGTCTCTCACTAAATTGCCCACCAAAGAAGTGACTCTGTTTTTTTAACACTACTCTAGTCTCAAAACGTTTACGCAAATGGAGTACAAACTATCCAAAATGACATAGATTGACGAACTGAAGACAGCTGAAAGGCTAGATGCAGAAGACAAGATCAGTGGACCAGGCATGCATGAAGTTTACAAGCCTCTACGGTTCGACTCCCGCGGCACCACCGCCGCACCTATTTCTGCCTACTAATAGCAGTGTTAAGCGCTACTGTTTGAGGGTGTGAGATACGTTTCCGAGGCATTTCTATTAGATCTCTATTGACTTCCTAGTTGATCGGGTAGCTATTTTAATTTTTCATTCTTGAATAGTCTGAAGGTGGTAGAACCCTTTGTGGTTGGACTCCGGCGGCACCACCGCCACACCTATTTCTACCTAATAACAGCAGTGTTAGGCGCTGCTGTGTTCCGGTTTGAAGGGTGTGGTAAGGGAGACAGACTTTTACGAGACGTTCCAGGTTAGTCCTCAGGGGTAGCGGCGCATCTGTGGTGTGTATCTTATCTGGGGTTGATTACAGATGTCCATGGGCGGCAGTAGCCACCTACCATCAGGTGGACTGCATGCTCGTCTGCTACTCTTACATTATAATAAAAAACCCATGGGCCCCGGCCTTCCTTATGACGGCCCTGATCTTGTCGCTTAAGCTACTGAACAGCCTGTGTCGCTCGGTCCTTAAATTTGTGGCTTGAGCGATCGAGGAGCGGTCAAATTCTCAGTTCTCTTCAACAGTTGGTTTTTTAAGTGTTTAAATCATAGATATATTATCCTACTGACGTAGATCTATGGTTAACTACTAAACTACTGTGAGTGTTTGACAACAGTTTTGACAGTCACGTCAACCATTTTAAAAATTAAAGCCGGTTGCTTAGCGATAGCAGCCAATATCTTAAACACAGTTCTATTTGTGTGTGTGATCACGTGACGCAGTCCACCTGCGTCTATTGCGTGTAAAATCAAACCTTTCGATAGTTCAATACCAAGCAGCATGCAGTGCGGGTATGAGTAACATCCTGTTTTCGAACGCACCGCTCACTACAATCGTGGATTGCGTAAAAGCTGCGCACACACGGTGCGGTTTGCGACCGTAAGTCGCAGCCGTGTCGCAAGTACTACTTATTTCAAAACATAGATTAGTAAAGATTACTCACTCCTAACAAGAAAATGTAACCAGTTTTGTCAATTGAAATTGTCACTGTCATCTATTTTCGTGTTTGAAAAATATTTAAAAAATATAGTTTTTAGAGCATTTACGAATGAAACGATATTTCTCCGCACTTTTTCTTCGATTTCGTGTATTTGCACCACTTAACTGCACATGTCGGCATTGTTCCGCGTAAATTACACCATGACAGTCATTAAATGGCTGACACATTTGTCAACCGTTTAAGTCATTTAATGGCTTCCTTCAATTACAAGGCGGTGAGATATCTATGTTTCAAAATCAGATCAGAATCTCTCTATTTATCTGCTGTCAATACTTTTTCACTTGTCAACTATAATCGATTTCATTACCTATTCTGTCATAACTATATTTAACTATTTAAGGGGTAACAGATAAGATGAAAACTAACGCATAATTAGCATATTTTACAAGGAATCAGTTTCTTATTTCAATTTGATTGCAAATAACAGTTACTCTTAGCTTCATTTATAAATACTAATATCTTTTTTTGACGCATTATCATGTTTTCCCGTAACATTCGGATTATTATGATAGACGAAGAAAAAACATTTTATAGCTAAAAGATCACTATTCAGCGTTGTATGGGAGATTTTGTGTATGAAACTATATGTGTGCTATTAAAATTGTGTACCATTCGAGAAGTACCTAATAAAAATCGCTAACTGTCTTTAGAGTGTAAACAGCCTAAAGCAAATAAAAAGAAAATATGCATTACAAGTTCTCAAATAATGGACGATTTGAAATCGATTGGGCAAGATATTACGAAACGTTTAGAACTTTAAAACCACGTATTGAAAGCTTTGCCAATGCGTACAACACAATTGTATAAAACTTAACACCTGCAATCTCTGATTTCCTGGTGCATAGACACACACATATAAAGTAATTAAAGTAGACCCAGACCCAGAGCATTATATTAATTTTACTTATGTCGCTAACTAATGTTGCTCGAGAATTTCAGCTTCATCGATTTCGGTTCTAGGTTCGAATCACTTTACATTTTTTTTAATAATATCGGTGTAAAAGACGAGCATACACTGCCATGAATGGACATCTGTAATCAATCGTAGATAAGATCAGACTGCATACTCCACCGTGGTTTTCTAATGCAGAGTGGTGGAGGAAGATACTGTGTATGGCCCGCGTAAAACTCCTAGTCCGCTTTGAATATAGAAATGAATCGCGTCGCCATAGCAAATTGTATGACTACACCTACTCGCAACAACTTCAGAGCGGACTAGCAGTTTGGCGCGGACTATACCAGCTTTCTTTAACACTCCATGAAGCATCCGACATATAGTTAACGTACTAACATGACAACAATCAATACTGTCACCTTACCGTGTCCTTCGAAGCACTAAGCACGCATGAAATTTAGCAGCTAACGATTACCCATCCTCACCTTCCGACTTCCTCTCGCCTAAGATTGCTTAACTTTATTTATCAGTACAAGTGGCGAGGGTATATATACCTTTCGATTCATGAAGTCTATCGCGTATGATGAGTGTGGAAGAATATTCTTGTTTTAAGAGTCAAGCCGTGTCCAACAAAGGGATAGTAATAAATTGATAGTGGGAAATTTTGGTATGATTTTTATATGTATATTTTTTTATAATATAGGAGTAGCAGACGAGTATGCAGTCTACCTGATGGTAAGTGGCTACTGCCGCCCATGGACATCTGTAATCAACCCCAGATAGGATTAGATATTCTTACCTGAGGTCGGCCACAGGTACGCCGCTACCCCTGAGGAATAAGCTGGAACGCCTCGGGAAAGTCTATCTCCCTTACCACACCCTTCAAAACGGAGCGCCTAACACTGCTGTTATGAGGCAGAAATAGTTGTGGCGGTGGTACCGCCGGAGTCGACCACAAAGGGGTCTACCACATTAAAATGTATGTGTGAATAATTTTATTCATGTAAACTATTTACTTAAACTAAGAAAATCGGTAGAATTTGACAATTCGATATTTTATTCAAAACTACAGTTTTACATACTAAGCTTAGTACGACACGTAAAGCGGTTTATTATTATGAATCCTAACAAATGTGAATTTGTTTGTTTGCTCTTAACCCGATCGCCATGAAATTTTCTACACACATTGTCAGGGATTCAAAAAATGACATAGGAAACCTTTTATCCTGCAAAAAAAGCACTGTACCGAGGAAAAAATAAAAATAACTTAAGGAAAATGTTATCAAATTGTATTATCATCGACCTCTAACCGCGAGCGAAACCACGGGTAACAGCTAGTATTTATAAAGTTACTTATATCGATCACAGTATCATAGGGTCCTTGCCGGCTGACCAGCGCCGACCGACCTGATTCCACTCATATATGGGACAAGCCTTTTTAAAGCTGAGTGGGAGGGTTGTGTGGGCGCTATAAAATTTAATTTGTAACTGAAATGGACCTAAGTAAACAGTCTTCGCTGCGTCAACACTGTATGATATCCAATGATATGACGTCAGTTTTTAAACGCTTTAAAACAGTTTTATCCACTGCGGAGGGTAAAGTTTTCTCGAGTTTTTGTATGTATGTATGTTACAGTCAAAGTGATCAAATAGCTATTATACACATTGACTGCTCGCTTAGTTTTCTATTTTCTTTTATGTTCTTAAGTTCTTCTTCTTCTTCCTTCGTTCTTAAGTTCTTCTTGTCTCAAGTTGTTTCAAGTCATATAAAGTTAGTATGTACTTAAAATATATAAACAAGCGATCAGAGATAATAGTAAGGCATATAATTTATTACTCCACCTCATAACTGATTTGGGTACATCGTGTACAGAGACTGGGCATAAAAATCTCAACATGTCTATTATTCGATATGTGGATCATTATAAAATTATAAAAAAATATTTATTACGCTTAAGGAAAGTTGAAATAGAAACTTTTATTCGTAACCTATACTTGTTTTATTACTTTATCCAAGTCTTTGAAAATAGCTTAATGTCATTAATTCCGTGTTATTTGTCATTTTGAACAAAATTGAGTAGATTTTATCACTTTGGATGTAACATATATATTAAATTTTTAACATTCATATATTCTGAGGTATCGTTGGATTCGTCTAAATTGTGGGAGTGACATAGGTTAAATTAAGTCTCTCTTCAGTTATTTTTAAAGACTCGTTTTGTACAAAAATATTAGTACATTTATAATACGGTCACAACCGAGCATGCAGTCTATGGTAAATGGCCACTGCTTTCTGGAGACGTCAGTAATCAACCCCAAATACGAGAGTATAGGAGGCCTATCTGAGGTCAGCCACAGGTACTAGGCCTAGTCTTAACGTTACCTTACGCTTGTAGAACATAACAGTACAACATTGCGATTATAAAACAGGAATATATATGTCGACGGTTCTGCCTTATCTTTTAAAATAATTGCAACGGTAAATATCATACAATTTTAATTCTATGTAAATTTTAATATACCTAACTGTCATTTCCTAAGTTCATATTATGCATATATGAACAACTTTTAAGGCGCTCCCCGATCTGAACAATCTCCTGTAATGTTACAATTGACGACCCGCGCAGAGGCGGGTTCGATCCCCGGCCAGACAGATTTCTAAATGAATGAATTTAGATGAATGAATGATTCTAGATGAATTTAGATTTCTGTTTCTGGGTCTGGGTGTTTGTATATTTGTCTATGTGTGTATCCATAGCACCCACGATACAGGGAATCCTAGTGTGGGGCTGTGAGTGTAGAAAGCGTTTTTTTTTTTTTAAATTCAAGATTCGAAAATGTATAGTCCACGTAAAACTGATAGTCCGCTCTAAATATAGACATGAATCGCGTCGCCATAGCAAATTGTATGACTACACCTGCTCGCAACAACTTCAGAGCGGACTAGCAGTTTGGCGATAGCTATATCTATAATGTAATATCACTACATTACGTTTTTTGAATCTTTATTCAGTCATTTCGCTCTTGTCAGGGCGTGGTCATCATGTATGTGGGAGCTGATGTGGCTCGCCTCGCGATAACTCGTCATTTTTCTCTATTGGTGGCTATTGGTGGCCACTTCAGAGCAGAGTGTGAGGGACTACAGCTGATTTAACTGGCATCATCGCATTCGTCTCACTTAGACATTTTAGAAGAAATAAACCGATTGCATGACTGATTATCTGTCATTATTACAATATTACAAATTGTACTAGCTGACCCGGCAAACGTTGTGTTGCCATATAAATAAAAAAAATGTTAAGGGTGAACAACCCTTAATACTTAGGGGCATAAAAATAGATAGTAGCCGATTCTCAGACCTACTGACTATAAAAAAAAAATTGAAAATCGGTAAAGCCGTTTCGGAGTAGTACGGTAACTAACATTGTGACACGAGAATTTTATATATAAGACTAGCTGACCCGGCAAACTTTGTACCGCCTCAAAATCTATTTATCATATATATTTCATATTAAATATAGCCTATGTTACTCGTGGATAATGTAGCTTTCGAATGGTGAAAGAATTTTTAAAATCGGTCCAGTAGTTTTTGAGCCTATTCATTACAATCAAACAAACAAACAAAGTTTTTCTCTTTATAATGTTAAGTATAGATTATTACGGGTAGCGCGCTGCTATACTCGAGTCTCCTCACTAACTGATGTAATGCTCGGATCTGTAGCATTACAAGCAAATGTTTCTAGTGAAGCAGCGCCTTATACTTTAAAACCAGTTTTTAACATTGTCAGTCTTACATACCATACCGTCTAAACTCGATAACGAATATACCGTTTTTTAGTCTTAAAGGTAAAACTAGAGAATTTTATAAGGCGTTATTAAGTCTATTTTCACCAAAAATATCAAGGAGTCTTACGTAAGAAATTAATAAATATAGTTCAAAAAACTAAAAAACACGCTTTTATGATAAAATCAACTAAAAAGTAGAATATTATTTTTCAAAACTAAAAATCAATCTAGTAACTTTGCCTGAACTGTCTGTCCCTAAGGCGCTTTCTCTCGCCTCGAAAATCGTTAATCCTGAGGATGTTGATAAGGACAATGGTACAAAATTATTAAAATCGTGTATTGTCATCAGTTTTTGATAATTCTTCAAAATTTTGAATTAAACTGAACGTTCAAAGTGGATAGAAATCGGGTTCAAAGATTCCGTTACTGTAACGTACATACATACATACAACCCAAGCTAATAAAAGCGTGTTAAAAACTGAAATTCACAATATGAATTAATAATTTCTGAACGAAAATTTCAAGGTGTTTTTCTGTTAAAAATATGGGTGATCTTCTTCATCTTGTGGTTTCATCGTCAACCCATTTCTTGTCTCACTTCTGGGCGGGACCTCCTCTCGGAGTGCGAGCTTAGGTCTGTGGTTTAAAGCATAGTCCGGCACGCTAGTGTGAATTAGTAGATTTATCTGAAGATTTTTTTACCCAACTATGGAAGGTAATGTTTTCCGAGCGTATGTATGTTTCATTCTTGTTACGAACGGCTAGGCGGATTTAAACATATGAAGTGTCGTTAGATTCCTCTAAATTGTGGGAGCGACATATTCTATATTTTTGAGCAGTCGAGATTTTTGATTTTACAATCATCCTCTAGTTTAATCTCGAGCATGTAGCTTTCTTAACAATCTTTTCCTTCAGCATTGAGCCTGTTTGTCCACCGCACCGTCACGGAGCCGATACCGAGAACGAGACTATTTCGGGCCGATTTTAATATGACGTGACGGCGATAGTTTGTCCACCGCGACCGATATCGGCGGTTTATTTTGTTCCAGCTGCCACGATTGTGACGTTTATATTGCCGGCACATCGGCCCGTCAAAATCTCGGTGCCGATCTAGGTGTGTACGCTACTTCGGCGCCGCCATTAAATCGGTATCGGCTCGGTGACGATTGCGGTGGTCAAACAGCGTAAAGCAAGTGACAATTCATTTCTAATACGCATGTAGCTTCGAAAAGGGATGTGTGCCTGGGATTCAAACCTCGGACCCTTAGCATAAAAGATGCAAATTAGATACCAAATTTAAAGTCACTGACTAGCATAATATTTGAATAAAATATTTAAATTTGAGGTTTAAGCATAGCTTTAGTGTTGGTCAAGTGCAGCCGGATTACTAGTAAAATTAAAAATGTATGGCAAACATTGCGTGTACAGCGGCCAAGGCTTGCATTGTTAACGGTGGCTTGCATGTACACTTTATTGTTGTGACCTTCACAATTTTGTGACGTAAAGTTACTTTTTTTATAATTTAGGAGTAGCTGACGATACAGTCCACCTGATGGTAAGTGGCTACTGCCGCCCATGGGCATATGTAATTAACCCCAGATAGGATAAGATGACGGTAGAAGGTAGGGAACATGAGGTCGACCACAGATGCGCCGCTACTCCTGACTAAGCTGGAATGCATCGGAAAAGTATGTCTCCCTTACCACACCCTTCAAAACGGAACACAGCAGCGCTTAACACTGCTGTTATTAGGTAGAAATAGGTGTGGCGGTGGTGCTGCCGGAGTCGAACCACAAGGGGTTCTACCACCTTCAAAGGATTGGGAAATAATTATCATATTTCGTTTTATTGATGAATGAACACATCATGAGTCCTTTCCTTTAAAAACCAAAGAAGTCTACGAATCTGTACTAGGCCAGACTCTCAGGATCTGTACATTATACGAGACATTTAACTTTTAGCCCTTAGGGGTAGCATATAGGGGTGCGGCCGAGCGCAGGTTAGATTTTAAAACCTATTTGGGGTTGATTACACATGTCCATGGGTGGCAGTGGTCACTTACTAGTGGACTGCATGCTCGTTTTGTGACTGCTACGTGAGGCCTTCCAGGTTTCTATGGGACAACAAAATGTCTATAATCTATTTCAGTTCAGTTTTGGTCTATTTCGAATGGATTTGCCATTAACAAGAATATACGTAAATGAACGACGTAAGTAAACAACGAAATTTTATATTTCTTTACGAGATCGTATTCTCATGGTCTTCCGAGTTGCGTACAATTATGACATTTGAGACATTTTTGGTTTATCTTATATATAAAATTCTCGTGTCACAATGTTAGTTACCGTACTCCTCCGAAACGGCTTTACCGATTTTCACCAAATTTTATATGCATATTCAGTAGGTCTGAGAATCGGCCACTATCTATTTTTCATAGCCCTAAGTGATAAGGGTTGTTCACCCTTAAAATTTTTTTATTTATATGGCAACACAACGTTTGCCGGGTCAGCTAGTAGTATATAAAACAATCATGTTTTAATGGACAGTTATGTAGATAATTTCTGTTATATTTCTAGTAGAAACTCGATGTGCTTTTCGTGTCTGAATTTAATTTTAAATCTATGTACCTATAGGTTTTATTTAACGCGTTTCATAGTGTTAGGTTCATTTCTACATTTTTAAATGATGATGGTTAAAAAATTAAAGATGATTTTTACAGTTTTAAACGATATGGTAGAAAAAAACAAAATAGTGGGAGTCAAATTTTGTATAGACTTCTCTAACTAACAGAATACTCTAAATAAATTTTGATAAACGATTTTTATGTAAGCTTTCATCGCTTGTTTATTTAATGGCATAATTATGAGCTTTTTATCTATGTGCTCTTTTACGATACGATTTCTCGATAGAAGTGGAAAAATTTAACAATATTTTTATTTGGATTACCTACTAACATATCTTTAAGAGCTTTTCGCTGAATCTAAGTTTTCATTAATTTAAACGTTTTAGGTATTATTCAAACTTAATTTCAACAATTTCGTTCTCTAAAAAACATCTCGTTAAACAAACATTTGGATACTTCGATAATAATAATAAATGAGTGTATTAGATACATACTTCATTTTTGTTAAAATATTTACAGTTATTGACAAGTAATAATAAGTTTGAAAAAATACTTGGCAAATATAGTATTTATCCTAAAATAAGTGTTATGCCTAAAAATTAGTCATATAAGTTATGTGGTAAGCATCGATTTAGCTTACGGCTTACACTTAGTCAGAGGTGTGGTTTTAGGTACCTACAAAATAGTTTACTGATAATAGCCGTTTGATAAATTTGAAAATTACCGTTATAAATGAAGATTTATTTAGCTTTCAGGCAAAATCGTGAACTTTATGGGTAATTGAATCAGAATGTTAGGCACTTTGTTAAATGTACATTTCGTAATATAAATCACGAATGAATTTGTCCGTGATTGCGTAATATCAATCATTATTATAGACGACGTAAAAATAATTCTGTTTCGTCATTACGGCGGTCGGTAGGAGTATTGGCTAAACAAGTTTTTAGGTTAGCTAAACAGCGTTCCAGTTTTTTTCGATTACCTGACCAATTGATTCGCGGTACCTATAACGTACGGTCATATTATTATATTTTTTGCCACCATCACATACCTTTTCATAAGCCTTAAACGCACGATATTTATAATTCTTCTTTCAAAAAGTAAGTTTCAAAAGTAACGACAGATCACACTTTTCATACACTTCGAACAAACAAACAAACTTATTTTTGTTATGATACGATGCGCATAGGCCGATCAGTTACCAGGCTCTCATAACCTACCAAGAGATCGATTGGTAAACATTCCCTCCAAAAAAACTCGCCGTACAAAAAGGGTTTAGGGACCTGCTCGGGATAAAAAAACATCGAGAATACGAGGGATAGACCTCCGTACCTCCGTGGTTCGATCAGCGGCCGCCCCGCACGTTAAAAATCTCCGGGCTTTGGGGCGGGCCACCCCGCATTTCTGCACACAACAGTAATAACACTGAGCTCAGGCTCGCCACTTACGATGTTCCGGGTGCCTTTCTTCCTCATACGAACATCGCACGCCGTTTATCCATTTAACTATTTTAACTACACTACACTGACACTACAATCCACTCGCTCACTGACATCGAAGATTTAGTTTTTTTTTTGGTGGCGTTGTCGCGTGCCGCGTCTGCCGGCCGGCGGGAGGGAAAAAGCGCACACGCAGGTAGGAGCCGCCGCGGCACGTTGAGGCGGTGCCTTTTCGAAAGTTTTACATTATTTCACTGATTAGTTTGAGAGAAGGTAGCGTTCGTTTCATGACAGCCGCGAAGCGTCGTGCATTATTTGAGGAGGACGACAGACACGCACTACACACCCGCTCGCTCGATGGCGATGTACTGAATCGTACTACTGGCTCGAGCGTCGGGGGCTCGCGGGGCGCGCCGCGGGGGACAGCCGGCCCGCTGCCTTCTCGACGCAGCGCCCGCCTGCTTTACCGACGCGGCAGACAGGTGGCGCGGCTGGTTTTGTGCGCTGCGAGTGAAGCAACATCAGTGCTCGTGTAGCGCTTTCACTACATTTCATATGAAATATCAAATGTTTAATATATAATGATTGAATCAAGAACGATTTGTGTGTTATTTTGTAATAATAATAAAACTAGACATACTTAATGATACATTTCTTTCTCTCCCAGGCTGTATTTGTAGAAAGTTATGATTACCTGGTAGTCGTGTAATTTCTGTAGTTAGTGAACCTACATTTCTATGATAATAAGTTAACTATATATTTATGCACCCCTAACTATTTAAAAATTATAATAATAATGAACGAATGGTTAGGAACATTTTTACTTGACGATTTTCACAAAAAATAAATTGACCTTGTCCTAATGCCCCATGTAAGATTATACATAGTTGATGATTTCGATTATAGTAAATTTTTAAATTACTAACTTAATTTTTAATAAAATATTATGTTGTGAATATTATACTGTCCCATCATACTATAGTAATAGTAGCTACAGACGAGATTTATAAGTTATCCCACGGTGCACTAACTATGGTAGTTTTAATATATGATTGCCACGGTTTAGATCACAAGCAGAATATCCTACTAAAGACTGGTTGGTATTTCAGTTGATCTTATTGCATGTGATTTTCAAAACAGAAAGATTTAAATTCTTAATTGATCAATATTAATAATTCAAGACACCCATTTACATTAATTTTCATTACATTACAGGTATTATGAAATGTAAATGTAATGTGCATTACATGTAATGTAAATGTAATGTGAATTACATGTAATGTAATTCACATTACATTTACATTTCATAATACCTGTAAATATATTTTGTCAGGCATCAATTTCATTGGAAATTGGAATAAAAACAATACTAATTTGTTTTCAATTTTCCTTATGTATTGATTTTATGAATATCAGCAAAAATTCATAATATGAATTAAACTATAGAATTAAAGGGAAATTTAGTGCAGAATGTATGATTTAATGTATCGTAATATTTTTAGTATAATTGAGATTATTCATTAGAAAAATCCTTGGGAATAACAATTTAACCTTTGAATATCAAAATATTTAAATAATACTGACAGCTTTATATTACAGCCATAAAGTAAAATTAAAAACATCATTTTTATTCATAATTTGCGGTAAATGGTTGTTCTTTTTCCTGCATGGACATAGTAAAATATTTTAATAAGATGATTAATATTCTAATATTTATTATTATTATTAAAAAAAATCGTATCTAAATTATTTGTTAAAACGTTGCTATTATTATTTTACTTCATTCTCCATTATAACTCTATTACTTTTAAATCAAAAATTGTAATTTCATTTCAGAACTAACAACCGTTTGTCAAATTTGACAACGTCAAGCTTACGTATATGTCACGTCACGTCAACCCGTTATTGACGTTTGCTCTCTGCAAACAACTTTATCTTTTACTTAGCGATAATTCTAAAATCTATCAAAATTTGTTTAAATATCGTCAATTACTTTATTGAGATCGTAGTTTAATGTCTTATTAACATGGTTAAGCATAGAAAAACGGTTTCCACACAGCATAAACATGGGAATAACAACGAAACGAGTAGTAGTTCGGGCGGGAGCGACTCTTCGGTTTCGGGTCGCTTTAACCTGCGGTCTATGTGGAAGACCATCGTGGGGATGACCTGCCTGGTGGTGGCGGTGTACGTGAGCACGCTCGGCTACCTGGAGACCCGGGTGAACACGCCTTTCGATGGTGAAAAGGTAAAATGTACAGCCAAGTTCGGCAGCTATTCCCGGCGTTTTAACGTAACTTTATGGTTAATTTATTAAAATTAAATTACACTTAGTATTGTCAACTTATGTACCACGTAAATTTACAGTTTAAATTTATTTAAAATATAATAAAATTAACATTTTAAATTACTAAACATGTTGGAAATTATTTTTAAATATAACAGCAATATAAGTCAGTATATGGTTTGAAACTCGGCCTCTTTAACAGGGAGTCTGAATTCTACATATTTCTCCATTACAATAACCATTGTCACTTACCTAAACTGGCAAAGAAAATATTGTAAGAGTGTTTAAAAAACGTTCTCAAGGATGTGTGAAGTATATTAAGTGCTTATGTGAAGTTGGTACCCCTGAGGACTAAGCTGGAACGCCTCGAAAAAGTCTGTCTTCCTTACCACACCCTTCAAAACGGACACCCAGCAGCGCATATCACTGCTGTTATTAGGTAGAAATAGGTGTGGCTGTGGTGCCGCCAGAGTCGAACCACAAAGGGTTCTACCACCTTCAAATATGACTTGAATTCTACAATGATTTCTATTTTAAAATTGTTTACTTATACATAACACTCATACATTACAGGCAGTGGCAGAGACAGGTCTGGATGTACCAGACCGGTACTGGGGCACATACCGACCGGGCGTGTATTTCGGCCTTAAGTCCCGGGAGCCCAAGTCACCCGTCTTTGGTATGATGTGGTACGAGATGTCCCTCATGGTACATAAGGGGATAAGGTAAGTACTTTATATCATCCCAACAATATCATCTAAATATATATAACACAAAGGTGACTGACATAGTGATCTATCAACGCACAGCCTAAACCACTGGACGAATCGGGCTGAAATTTGACATGCAGGTAGATGTTATGACGTAGGCATCCGCTAAGAAAGGAATTTGATTAATTCTACCCCCAAGGGGATAAAATAGGGGATGAAAATACTACTTCGTAACGCGAGCGAAGCCGCGGGCAAAAGCTCGTTATATGTATAAAGCCGGCTACAGACTCACGCGAGAAGTCTCGTCGAAAAATCTCGCCATGAAATTGGGCAAGAACTGAGAACGCATCTACACTCTCTATCTATACTATACCGTTCTCTTTTTCGCCCGAGAAACCCTTTAAGCGGCCAAAATATCGAAACTGATCGGAGAACAGGCAACCGCGAGAACGAGAAGGCAAAGATAGTGATCACATTCACGCTTCTCGGGGTTTCTCGTGGATTCTCGGCGTGAGTCTGTAGCTGGTGTAAGAATAATAAAATTTTGCATAAGAATGAATATCTTACAATGCAGTTATTCTACACTAAAAATGTATACTTAATATAAAACTAAGTTATATAGTTAATTTATTTATTACCTACCTATGGGAACACCTATCTAACAAAATATTTCAGAGAGATGAATTAATTCCTTAATGAAGAATAGAAGAGGTTACTTGCTCTTCAGAGCCTCAAAATTACATATTATGTTAGATTGGTAATAATTCATAGTATTTGTTGTTTTTCTCAAATTACAAAATACGAATTACTATATAATTATATTACAGACACTGGTGTGAGCAGAATGACAATCTAGCATCTTATGGTTGGTTGCGGCACGATGGAGTTAACTTTGGAGAGCAGCTGATCGCTGATCCACCCCACATCATATACACCTCCTTCATCAAGACTTCAGGAGGCAAGCATGGTGGCCACTGGACAGCAAGGATCAATATTACAGCACTGGTATTTTTTTTATAATATAAGAGTAGCAGACGAGCATTCAGTCCACCTGATGGTAAGTGGCTACTGCCGCCCATGGACATCTATAATCAACTCCAGATAGGATTAAATATTCCTACCTAAGGTCGGCCACAGATCGTCTTTCTCCCTTACCACACCCTTCAAAAGGGAACACAGCAGCGCCTAACACTGCTGTTATTAGGTAGAAATAGGTGTGGCGGTGGTGCCACCAGAGTCAAATCGCAAAGGGTTCTACCACCCTCAAATCTGGATCTGGAGTATTAGGAAAGCAGATATGATGACATATTCGTGATAACATTTTTAAGTGTCATCAATAATATGTATGAAATTTGGAAAGGGCTAATAAATATACCAGTTCATGTTAAATGGTCACTGCCGATCATATATTGTCGGTAAAAATATTATTATTATTGAGTATTTTGGAGCTTGGATCACACAAATGTGGTACCTAAGGGCTAAGTTGGAAAGCCTCATATTATATTACTAAGTGCTGGTATAAGGCTGTCATAAGTGTGGAGCGTATGTAGAGTGACTATGAAGAACCCACCTTTAAACAGCTTGTAATGGAAATAAGTACTGTATAATGTATAAATAAAAGACCTGGAGAGTAGATAATTAAGGTAGCAGTTGTAAATAGTAAAATTACAATGCCTCCTTCAAAGCTGGTGCAACTTGTACTTCACCAGTGGATCACTATCACCACATTTATCTTTGGCAGTATAGTGATGCCATATTCTGGTTGCAGTCGTTAATAACAGGCTACTTCCTTCTTTTTATAAATTTCTGGTAACACCATTTTTAAATTGGTATCCGACCTATTTAGAATGCATGTATATTTTTTTATTATAGAGATTTTTTTGTCTTTTGGATGACTCAAATTAATATACTTTTAGTAAATTTTATTTCGTAATTGTGTGTAAAAAGTGCTCTTTCACGTTATTATTTATTTTACTAAACGGATGAATTTCATTACACACTCATTTTACCATATCATATTGTCAGGAATATTGGCATTTACTACAAATATTATAAACTATCCCCTGGGGGTCCGCGAGTATATGTATGGGGTTCCGATGTGTCATCTCTGGACCATACATACATCGCTCATTAAATGCAAAAGGGCCGCTTTACTGCTTTTTTCAACCACATACCTATGTGAAAAAGGATTCTCTACTCTTGTTTATACAAAAAACAAATACAGAAATAGATTCTGATTTGAGATTACAGCTTAGTAGCAACATCAACCCGAATATCCCTGATTTATTTGCAAAAAAGCAACACCAACCTTCACATTATTTTTTTTTCATATTTTTCATAATAAACAGTTATAATTACCTTCTGTATTTGTTTTTCTTTTTGTATCTGTAATAACTAAAATAAATACCTAATCCGTTTTTTTGCTGTTTATTTTTGGGGGTCCGTGAAAAATGTGCTTGATTTCCTAAGGGTTTGTGGACTGAAAAAGGCTGGGAAACTGATCTAACAAAGGCCATTTCTTTCAACTTCTGTATTATATTTTCGTTACATATCAAAAATTCACTGAACAATATTGCATGCGTATTTCAGGTATATTCCATTGCACGCCAATTCGTACATTAGCATTTTTTAAACCATAGCTTTCAATATTATAGCATGTCTAATCCGTTGCCGGAATCCATCGCTTGAAGCTTATCAATAACTAATCCATCCCATACTAACAACGCCCTACCGTGAGAGCACTTGTCCTTAGGAACAGCTGCCTACAGCGCGGGAGGCGTTCAACTTTCAGAACGCGCAACGTAACGCCCCGTTCGTGCTGACCTGGTACGCCGCGCTCGACGGCGCTTCGCCCCCGGGGCTCCGGTACCGCGACAATGAGATATTGGGGTACACGCCGCAATTGAACAACTTCAAAATTAGTTTTTCGACTTACAAAGGTGTGATATTACTTTCGCAATATATTTACTACTAGCTGACCCGCCAAATGTGTTGCCATATAAATAAAAAAATGTTATGGGTATGAAAAATAGATATTAGCCGATTCTCAGACCTACTGAATATGCATATAAAATTTGGTGAAAATCGGTAAAGCCGTTTCGGAAGAGTACGGTAACTAACATTGTGACACGAGAATTTTATATATAAGACTAGCTGTCCCAGCAAACGTTGTATTGCCATATAAATAAAAAAAAAAATTAGGGTTGTACTACCCCTAACATTTAGGGGGATAAAAAATAGATGTTGGCCGATTCTCATAGATACCGGATAAGCACAAAAAATTTCATCAAAATCGGTCAAGCCGTTTCGGAGGAGTATGGCAACGAAAACTGTGACACGAGAATTTTATATATTAGATTTAATATTAAGCTAAGTTACATATTAGAGAGAATTTTTATGTGAAGTCAGAGTCTTGCATTGCATTCCTGTGTAATATTTGTAACTTGATTTTACACTATTTTTCATTGATTTCATAAATATTTCAGGTAAAATTCTACACACGTCCTTTTCTGAAGCCCATGTACCGGGGCTCAATCTTCTCAAAGAGAAGTATTACTCATTGCTCAGGATACTGGACCATCAGACCTTCGGCAAAATGGCTGTAATGGGACCTGATTCAGAAACAGAAGATGTGAGTATTTGAATTTTTGCACAAATTTTATATGATCATAGTAAAAATCCTCGTAATGCGCCTCGGGGGACACGAAAGACGAGCCTATTTCTGACTACAACAGTGTTAGAACTTTTAAGATTTAGTAAAGACTATTCTCTCGTTTTTGTATATGCATGGGAGAGAGCGAGCGAGAGGCATAGAGGGAGCGAGCGAGTGAAATGGAAAAACCGTATGAGAGAGGGAGAAAGTGTGTGAGAGAGAGAGAGACACTGTGCGAGCGAGATGGAGAGACAGTGTGAGCGAGAGGGAGAAAAGTGCGAACGAGAGGGAAAAACAGTGCGAGTGAGATGGAGAAACAGTGTGAGCGAGAGGGAGAAACAGTGCGAGCGAGAGGGAGGAACAGTGGAACGAGAGGGAGAAACAGTGCGAGCAAGAGGGAGAAAGAGCGCGAGCGAGAGGGAGAAACAGTGTAAGCGAGAGAGAGATAGTGTGCAAGTGAGAGAGTAAATATTGCGAGCGAGATAGGCTGACAAAGAGTGAGCGAGAGGCGGATATAGTCCGAGTGAGAGGGAGAGTAAGCGAGAGAGAAAGAGTGCATGCGAATACCGCCATTTTGAATTAAAATCTTCGCTTAATTAGGTTATTTGCAGGGTTTTAATTATGGATTTGAATAATTCCCAGGGAAAGGAAGTGAATTTCATACCGGTACAGATGTTAGTGGAGACCCCGTTTGTGTTAGACGTGGTTTACACATCAGAAGACCTGCCAGCGCCGCCACTGAGGGGCGACGATTATACCAGGCTGTTAGAAGAAAATAAGAAGGCGTTCGACGCGAGGTTCGAGGATACCTTCAAGCTGACTGAAAAAGGGTAATGATAATTTCGCTCTATCTCTCTAAAGTTTCTTTGGTTTTGATTCTAGTGGCATTCCAGTGAGTTAGCATAAGTGTTCTTATTTGTAACAAAAAACATTCCAACTTAGTCTTAGAAGGTAGCACTGTTAAGGTGGTAGAACCCTTTGTGGTTCAACTCCGGCGGCACCACCGCCACATCTATTTCTACCTAATAACAGCAGTGTTAGGCGCTGCTGTGTTCCGTTTTGAAGGGTGTGGTAAGGGAGACAGACTTTTCCGAGGCGTTCCAGCTTAGTCCCCAGGTGTAGAGGCGCATCTGTGGCCGACCTCAGGTAGGAATATTTAATCCTATCTGGGGTTGATTACAGATGTCCATCTACGATCGACTTTTGATTGGTCTTACGATATCCATGGGCGGCAGTAACCACTTATCCTGGAAGACCTCGAGTTCGTTTGCTCTATTTTATAAAAAAAAAACCGTCTAAGAAAAATTAAAACTTTCAAAATAATTACAACATAAGAACATTTTGCACCAGGTACGCAGAAGACGAAGTGTCTATAGCGCGAGCGGCGATGTCGAACATGGTGGGCAGTATAGGCTACTTCTACGGAACGAGCCGCGTGCAGTCCCAGTACACCAGCGAGCCGGTGCCGTACTGGAAGGCCGCATTGTACAGCGGTGTGCCTAGCAGGCGAGTTACTCCTTTATTATTTAAGGATTTAAGGTGAATTTCGCCTGAAAATATAAATGGAACGCCCAATATTTCTTATTCATTTATTATGAGGTAGTTTAGTGACCTTCAGGTCAATAACCTTTCATTCAAACTTTGCAAGGATGTTCGAAATTTAAATATTATCTTTAAATTTTGTATTCATGTTAGTGCATGCGATTCTTCAGTTCATTAACCCTTTTATTTCGACTTTGCAAGAATTTTCTAAATTCAAATATTATTTATTATTGTTTCATTGTAATTTATGTGACCCTGGTATTTAAGTTTATTGTAAATATCCTTTCTGATAACAAATCTAAAAATGATATTTAAAGAAACCATAATAAGTAATACTTTATTTATGTCATGTAATCTTACAGATCGTTCTTCCCGCGCGGTTTCCTGTGGGACGAGGGTTTCCACGGGCTGCTGATCGGGCGCTGGTCTCTGGACATTCAACTGGATATCGCTGCACACTGGCTGGATCTGCTTAACGTCGAGGGCTGGATACCACGAGAACAGATATTGGGTAAGAAATATTATTTAAATAAGTATACTAAAAAAAAATTAATACATCTCTTGGAGTTTTGCTATGAAACTGTATACAAGAATGTATACAACTTACATTTCAAGAGGACCAAAAATCTATGGCGCTAGTAATTTTAAAATGTTGACATTATGGAAGAGACATTTATCTGAGCCCTCATGAGAGCAACTTATCTGTCAATCATACTTCATTGATTCTACTTGGAGAATATCCATGGGCGACAGTGGCCACTTAGGTCATTCGTCCACCGCACCGTTACCGAGCCGATACCGATAATTCATGACGGCGCCGAAATAGTGTACATACATTTACTAGAGCCGCCTGTCTACCGCATGTCTGTCCCCTGAGCACCGTCATCCCGGCCGCCAATATTTCGAGTAGATCGGCGTGACCGCTAGATTGGCACTGAGACTTTGACGGGCCGATGTGCCGGCAATATAAAACACGTTTGAAATTGTCCATACACTGCCGTCACACGCGTGACAGCTGGAACAAAATAAACCGCTGATATCGGTCGCGGTGGACAAACTATCGCCGTCACGACATATTAAAATGGGACCGAAATAATCTCGTTTTCGGTATCGGCACGGCGACGGTGCGGTGGACAAACGACCTTACAGTGAAATTCAGGCGAATTAGGTTTTTCTTACTTTACATAATAGATCAGAAGTACCAGGACATTATGCGTTAACGGCATCTTATCATTCGCTACACTAACCTATAGATAGATTTCTTAGTTTTGGTTAGCAATGTTATGTGTTGTCGGTACCAGGCGCGGAGGCGCTCGCGCGGGTGCCCGCGCAGTTCGTGGTGCAGAGCAACGCGGCGGCCAACCCGCCCATGCTGGCGCTGACGCTGGCGCGCCTGGTGCGCTCCGCCGCCTGGGGGGACGCGCAGCGGGAGCGTCTCGCGAGGCTGTTCAACAGGCTGCAGGTATCATCAACATTATACACCACTAGTTTTTGCCCGCGGTTTCGGCCGCGTTTAAAACAAAATAATATGACATACTTGTAGTGTATTAGTAAGTACGCTCATAATTAGACACTAAACATAGATACGAGTACTGGTGTGGCGTGCGGTAGTGGTGCGCATCTGGCGACATCGAGTTAGCTGTCAGTTGATCTGGTACGTCACTCTTAGTGTGGACGCCGTGCGGGTAGGACGGTAGTGGATCGATTTGCATTATATTTGTACTAACCGAACCAGTACAATACTGACATACATAAAACTGAAAATTCGTACCTTCATTGGGATGACAGTGGCGCCATCTGTCGAATATTGGTCGTACCAACTCTGAAACCTTCGTGGGCTCATGGACAACAACTTTTCTAAAGATCATCACTTGATCAAATGTATAGTTTACGATTCCAATCCTTACTAATATCGACTAAAATAATCGACTTTTTGGTCGACTTTTTAATCGCCATCCCTAGTTCCCGTGGGATTTTCGGGATAAAGACAATCCTGTGTCCTTTCTCGGGTCTCAGACTATCTTTGTACAAAATTTCATTAAAATCGGTTCAGTGGTTTAGGCGTGAAGATGGGACATACAGACAGACAGACAGATAGACAGACAGAGTTATTTTCGGATTTATAATATTAGTAAGGATTCATATTCATTACCCACTTTTTATTTTGGAAATTATTATTCTTTAACACTTGTACACTATGATTTGTTATGGTATTTCTAAACCATGTATGATTTGTTATGGTATTTCTTAAGTATTCATGATGTTTTATTTCATTTTTGATAATTTATTTTGATAACCCATTAAGGTCCCATTTAGTAAGGGTCTGCTCTCAGCAGAACGAGAGGGATTAAAATCATATATGGTAAATTTCAGATTGATTTGACTATTTTTTTTCTCATATGGAACTCTCAAATATGTCGGTTTCCTAACAAGGTTTTTATAATATTCACATGAGTAAGGAAACATAATCTTTGAGTGATTTTTCAAAGATTACTATCACGAGGTGCGTGCGAAACCTCCCATCTGCCGATTAGGCCGCGTTTCAACCTGGTCTGGTTTGCAACCTTGCCATTATAGGTGATAATTTTAGATGTGCATAATTTCTAAAAATCTGAGATGCATAACCGGACTTGCAGTATGGGAAACTCCGAAAAGTCAGGGATGACTAGTGTAAGAGGCTTAAATCAGCTCCAAGTGATGCAACCCTAGTACCTAAAATGATTTAACATTTTATGTCCACCCCCAGGCGTGGTACCAGTGGTTCCAGAACACCCAGAAGGGTGAAGAGCCCACGTCGTACCGCTGGCGAGGCCGGGAGGACGATGGCCTGCAACTCAACCCCAAGACTCTGACCTCTGGACTGGATGACTATCCAAGGTAAGATTTATTTTTTGTTTTATAATTGATATAGTAAACGAGTATAGGACATCTGATGGTAAATGACCATTAACGTCCATGGAGATGGGATAAAGATTGCTATTACAGATGATTACATCGAAATATAGTCCGCGCCAAACTCCCAGTCCGCTCTAAAGCTGTTGCGAGCCGTTTTAGTCATACAATTTGCTATGGCGACGCGATTCATTTCCATATAGCAGTTTTATGCGTTTTTTAGTGTTTTTTGCTATACCTATTCTTTCAATAGTACAATTAAAAGATGTATATTGATGTTATAAGACAACAATAGGATCAAGTATTGGTTTATTAACATTTTTGTATTATTTATCGCCCGGGTCAGGGAATTTCTTGTTGTTAAAAAATATATTCACGCATGCTCTATGGATAAACTACAATGATTGATAGGATTTTAAAGACTATTTTGTTCTAGTTAATTTATTTTACCCAGCATAACTGGTGTATTTTTTAAAAAGGGCTCAAAAACAGGTGTTGCTATGGTACCTATATTATCGCGTGCTTAAAGGTAAAAGGGCCTATAGCTAAGGGTTAATAGGGATTTATGCTGAAAGGGCACATAAAAAATTTTTTTTTTGCCATTTGGTTTGAAATTATCTGAAACGTAAATCCCTATTAACCCTTAGCTATAGGCCCTTTTACCTTTAAGCACGCGTTATGTTTATAAGACGATACTAAAAGTAAAACCTCTTGTCCCAGGGCTTCCCATCCGTCAGACATCGAGCGGCACGTGGACCTGCGCTGCTGGATGTACGCTGCGGCCGACGCAATGGCCACCATCGCCGAAGCGCTGGGCCGTGATTCCGATAAGTATGTACATTTTCATTTTATTTTCAATTACCTCAGGAGATTGAAACACTTTATTCGAGTCTATAATAAAAATTAGAAGTCCTTTCTGTGTCAGGTTGTCTTAATTCAAAGATAGTTTACCAAATCTATACTACTACGTAATTAAAAAGATAAAGTTACTTATAAAATAAATTGTACTTTTTATCTTTTCTTTATAATTTGAGCCTAACGATAAAGCAGACGTGCTACCTGATGGAAAGTAGTCAACGTCGCCTATGAACATTTGCAACACCAGAAGAGGCGCCAATGCATCGCCGACTTTGATGGAGAGCTCTTTTTGCACCTTTTTTGAAGAGCCCCTTGTCATAGCGCTCCGAGAATACAATCATCTTATCGCAATTATAATAGTTTTAGTTCTGATGACGTCATTAAAATTTACTGTTATAGCCCCACATTATGATACCCTATATCGTGGGTGCCACATACACACACAGACAAACAGACACAAAGACAAACAAAGCAGACCAGATATCTTCATTCTTTTATACGAACGTGAAATCATACCAGGACTCCATAAATAATGCAGCTAATGTATGAAATGCTACAGATTTGAGGCGACGCGTGACCAGCTGGGCGACGAGGCTTTGCTGAACGAGCTGCACTGGTCGCCGCACACGCAGACATACGCCGACTACGGTCAGTTCATGATGCCCTGGTACTTCAGCATATAAAGGAACCTATTGCTGAATATGTTCGATACTGATTTCTTACAGTGGATTGGATAGAGCTAATCACGCTGGCTAATTGCTTATTTGTGGACTTCGCAAGCCTTGGACTAGGAAACTTGTAAATTTTTGGTTTTAATTGGCTTATTATATTAACTTTTAAGATAAAACCTGCTCCACATTTTCGCGAGAACGCGAGAAAAACCCGATACGTATCATCTCCACATTCTCGTTTCTCGTGCTTTTCTCGCGTTCTCGCGAGAATGTGGAGCAGGCTTAACAACAGTTTGCATGGATATTTTAATTTAGTCAATACTCAATACCCTATGAGGCGGTTTAATATAATTTTCTTCATCATCAAAGCAAATAATATTGATGCCACAAGGTGAAGTTTCTGATAAATTGTTCCAGGTCTTCATACGGACGGTGTAAGGCTTGTCAGACAGCAGTCCAAACACGCCAACGAGATGGGCAAGGTGGTCCGCAGTGTCACCGTACCGCCGCAGCCGCGACTCGTAACATCTGCTTATGGTAAATGATCCTAATTTAACCTCTTAAATTTCTGGCAGCCTGGTCTTATAAGAATCGTTAAGATTTTTTTTTTTTTTTTTTTATAATATAGGAGTAGCAGGCGAGCATGCAGTCCACCTGATGATAAGTGGCTACTGCCGTCCTTGGGCATCTATAATCAAACCCAGATAGGATTAGATATTCCTACCTGAGGTCGGCCACAGATGCTCCTTTACCCCTAAGGACTAAGCTGGAACGCCTCGGAAAAGTATGTCTCTCTTACCACACCCTTCAAACCGAAACACAGCAGCGTTTAAGACTGCTGTTTGAGGTAGAAAAAGGTGTGACTGTGGTGCCGCCGGAGTCGAATCACAAAGGGTTCTACCACATTCAAAAGCCTTCGTAAAGTGGACCTTCCAAGGACTTCTGTAGCGATGCAGTCCATCTGATGTTAAGTACACCGCCTTTACTATTCCTGCCACTCAAGTTTAACTATAATTGTATGTTTCTGTTAGCCTTGAACTTTCATAAGATTCGTGAAGTGGATTGACCAAGATGTAATCTGACTTGGTATCCATCTGTTAAGTAGACCACCCTCGTTATTCGTTCTATTTTCATAGTCCGCGCCAAACTGCTAGTCCACTCTGAAATTGTTGCGAGCAGGTGTAGTCATACAATTTGCTATGGCGACGCGGTTCATTTCTATATTCAGAGCGGACTAGCAGTTTTACGCGGACTATATGTTGGTAAAATGCTTCATATAAGGTTATCGGCTTAACCACAATCTAAAATCACTACAATAAATTACATAAAATATATTTTCTTTCAGGTTATGTGTCCCTGTTCCCGATGCTGCTCAAAGTGCTGCGGCCGGATAGTGATAATCTCGGCAAGATCCTACAGGATCTGGACAAGCCTGATCTACTATGGTCGCCATATGGGTTAAGGTAAAACACATCTAATATAAAATATATACATAATATGTCTAAATTTTAAAATTTTCAATAAACCTCTTCTTTAATAGTGAATGTTTTAATGACACTCGTAATTGTTATTATGGAAATTCTTCTTGAGATGTGTCACTATATATCTATCTGGCATCTGGTATAGTCCGCGTAAAACTGCTAGTCCGCTCTGAATATAGAAATGAATCGCGTCGTCATAGCAAATTGTATGACTACACCTGCTCGCAACAACTTCACAACGGACTAACAGTTTGGCGCGGACTATACTGATTATTGGATAAGTTTTGTTAATTACAATAGTCTATTAATAGTATTAAATTTTTTGATATAGTTGGCTTGAAATTTTGCATTATGCAGACTTAAGTACTTTAAGTTTTAAGTGATAATAATCTTTATGTCACCCTGTAAACCTGGCTTTTTACGACTTCGGGATAGAATATAACAGTGCAAGCTTTATTGCTTTTTTGTTAAAATGAAAACATTTCATTTTTAATTCTAGATCCCTATCAAAATCCGCACCGTTGTACATGAAGCGCAACACGGAACACGACCCGCCGTACTGGCGCGGGCAGGTGTGGATAAACATCAACTATCTCGCTCTCTCCGCGCTGAAGCACTACGCCACGGAGGCGGGGCCTCACGCCGCTAGAGCGGGAGAGCTGCACAAGAAGCTCAGGGACAATGTCGTTGGTTAGTATCACTTATGCTTATGTGGTCCTGGTACCATCAAATTTATATGTCAATATTGCTGATCAATTTTTTTGAGCGATGGAGGTCGTCTACCTATTGAAAAATACTTTTGGATCCCCATAGGTGGCGCTGCTATCGAGATTTAAAGAATTCTAGACATAAATTCTAGTTTCATCAATGAATAAAGAATTGGTGGGTTTTGTATAATTATGTATCTAAACTCGCATTTTATGGAGTAGTAATGCGAGTGCAAGGCCTACAGGTTTCATCATGAGGACTAAGTTTGAACGCCTCGGATGAGTTTTAGTATGTCCCTCTTACTACGCTATTCAAAGCGGAACACATCAGCGCTTCACACTGCCGTTAAAAAGAAGAAATAAGTATGACAATAGTGCCTCCGCCGCCACAGAGGGTTCTACCAACTTCAATTAATCATGTTTCTCTAGTATACAACTTACTTATTGGGCAAAGTGATCTGCTAGGTGATTGTGCGAGGAAATCGTGACTCAACCTACCGCGCTCAATTCCCAGTTTGTGTATATTTGCAAAATGTTTAGAAAACTTCAGAATTCTAGTGGCGCTATCTGTTAGAAGTGGAAACTCACCACACTCATATGATTTTCTTCCAGGTAACATAATATCAGAGTACAAGCGCACTGGTTATCTATGGGAGCAGTACTCTGGAGAGAATGGCCGTGGGTCCGGTTCCCGGCCCTTCACCGGCTGGACAGCCCTTGTAGTACTCATGATGGCCGACGAGTACTAACACACTGTGAGATCTCTTGCAACTAGCTCAATTATGCGAAAAATTTCTTAACGCGAATTCCATGATGGGTCCGTGAGTTTACGCCTTTGAAACCTGTTCTCCTGGTAGTCTTCTCTACAGATTAATCTTAGATACACCTAAACCAAATCGAATTCCGGTCGCAAATTTGTTTGTATAGTCCGCGCCAAACTGCTAGTCCGCTCTGAAGTTGTTGCGCACATATTCTGTAGTAACGTAAGGGCATACTAACCCAGATATGTTACCCGTCGGTGAGAGCGGATAACGGACGGGAGCCTGTCTTCGTCACGCTAATATTTACAATTTGCTATTTGACGCGACTCGTTTCTATATTCAGAGCGGACTAGCAGTTTGGCGCGAACTTATACATCGCTAGTCGCTACGCAGTAGGTATATTATCAGTCCCTTTACATCAACACAGATTTTTTATATAACTAGACCGCTCGTTAGTAATAACTATTAATCAATCATAAATCATAACCGCCTTATATCCTACCATTCTGGAAGTATCTTAAGATGAAGTTCGAAGTTAAATCTCCACTTCGTATTTCATAATCAACCCAGTTCTAAACATAAGGTATTTAGTTATAGAAATTTCGGGATTCCATTAATATAAGATTTTATAATAACGTAACGATGTAGGCCAAAACATTCTAGCAACTAACTAACGGTTTAAGTAGATCTTAGTGATATTACTGACTTAGTAAATTAAGGATCACGCTGATATTTTTTTTTCAACGGCCTAATTTTCAGGAATTTATAGAGACAACATAAAAATTGTCAAAACATAATAAATAAGGGCTCGAACACAAAACTGCGATGCGACGCGATGCGAATTCGCAACGCAGAAAATTGCGATGCGAATTGCTGCGATGCGATATCGTGCGGCGTAGCGTCTCTCAGGGTGACCAACAACAACAACCACTGTGCGATGCGAATCAATTAGCAAGTTCTTGCGATGCGTCGAGGGAGCTCGCAGATTTTTGCGATGCGACGTCGCATCGCAGTTTTGTGTACGAACCCTAAGAGATTTTGTTTTCTTTTTGCATACATTCAGGAATTGATCAAAATTAGTAAAATCGAAGTTTTAGTAAATATTCAAAGTTATTACCATAGATAAGTATAGGTAACTCACCGCCTTGTAATTGAAGGAAGCCATTAGACGGCTGACAAATTTGTCAGCCATTTAATGGCTGTCATGGTGTAACTTACGCGGAACAATGCCGACATGTGCAGTTAAGTGGTGCAAAAACACGAAATCGAAGAAAAAGTGCGGAAAAATATCGTTTCATTCGTAAATGATCTAAAAACTACATTTTTTAAATATTTATCAAACACGAAAATAGATGACAGTGACAATTTCAATTGTCAAAACCGGTTACATATTCTTTTTAGGAGTGAGTAATCTTTACTAATCTATGGTTATTACATAGGTAATTAAAAATATACAATTAATGGAATTGTTTTTATTTCTAAGACATACTGGTTGTATTAATGATAGAAATATTATTAACTCATTTAATGGTGTGAACTTTAAAATTTATTTGCATTTGCACAAAATTTAGAGCGTATGCCCAATGTTGGGATAATTATGGACTTATATATCATTAGGATTGTTAAGAATTTTTAAGGAATGATTTGAACAACTTTAAAATTATATTCAAGCAATGATAGTTTAGAAACTATGAAATAATATTTGATCACACATAAATATGAAGTTCAATATTGCCTTAGACTTGGTAATAGAACACAGATCCGATTCATCTTAGTCGCACAACTCAGTTAAATACAGACTACATATTCGATTTTCTGATCCCCTGGTACATCCAATTTAGTTGAATTATGAAATTTGTTATTAATTTATATTTAAATTTATAATATTATGTAATTTGTTTAATTATAATTTCAATTCCGTGGTGCTTAGGTAATTTAGACTAATTTGCAATAAATAATGAGGCTTTTCTTACCGCTGAAGAGTAGAATTACCCTATGTTTTAAAGTGAGATTGATATATATTATACATATTTTATAGCGTCACAACATATTTTACGCATTTATTTCTTTGCGCATTTATTATTTCAAGAGATTAATTGTCAATTTTAAACTTTGCATACTCCCTATTAGATGTAGATCTCCTCATGGCATTATTAGACATTTCTTTGACATGACAACGTCTTATAATTCGATGGAGCCGGCTGCACGCACCAAGAAACATGACTCATGCGGCGTTACCTCGCTCTGAGGCGTTCCATTTAAGGCTTGAAGTGCAAGCGAGAGCGCGCGAGAGAACGAGCGACATAGAGGCACAATCGGCCTTCGCGTATTTACCTCCTCTATATCCATATAAAATATCTATCAAACGAATAAAATTGAAATTTTCTTTTGAAAAATGCAACCATTCCATCAGTATTTTCTTATGACGTTGTCATGTTCAACTATCGTCAGTAATCCGACTTTAAAGACAACCGATTTTTTTTCATAATCATTTGTCTTTGAATGAGAAGGCTTTGGTCACAGTCCAATACTCTAGACTTAAGGCACAGTTTTCATCACAATATCTTTCTTCATGGTTACCGGTTGACAATTATTGATGTGAAACATCTATAGCCGCACGTAAAACCGATTTCTGGCGTGGCGACGCATGCCGTGGCGACGCGCCACGCTATACGATGGTATATATATACAGTCTATATGCAGTAGTGTGTACGGTGTGGCGACGCGTCGCCATGCGCAATCGAATTCAATAAATAGTCATCGTTATCTGGAGAAAAATCGTAATATTTTATATTATCATTATGACATATTTAGTTCCTATCACAATATGTTCTTTTCTGCATATTACTTTTACAAAATAATGTCGATGTTTCACATCTGCCAGGCGTCCCGTGACGGCTCACATTTTTTTTTAACAGCAACATAATTCCGAATACTTAGAGATGTGTGTCTGGGTATTGTACCCCGCACATCTATTGTGCATCTACTAATTGGACGTGGTTATGCAAAATGGATCCAACCCACAAAAACCGTTTTTTTAGTTACTATCACAAATGGCATCTCCACATCAACTTTCGTATATGCAAACAATATTCAAGCTGCATGGTACATTTTTTCTTTTGAAATATATAGATACTAGCTGACAAGGCAAACGTTGTGTTGCCATATAAATAAAAAACATGTTAAGGGTGAACAACCCTTATCACTTACGGGTTTGAAAAATAGATAGAATATTTGAAACTGCGCTGGTTGCGAATCCAATGTGAAACATTCCAAAATCAACAACTACTTACGAATTAAAAATTAATTAAAAAACCTTTTCCCACGGAATAAATTGTGAATCTAAACCATTCTCAAGTCCCCTTGAACACACACAACAAATTTAATTAAAATCAGCCCAGTCGTTTAGGAGGAGTTCAGTGATATACACACGCACAAAAGAAATATATATATAAAGATGTGTGATACCTACCATAAATTAAGTAATTTAACGTTCACTAAAATACCTATTTTCTCAGTTCTAGTTTTTGTGGTTGGATCTCTTTTGCATAACTACGTCCAATTAACTGCTTCTATATGTACTTTGAAGTGTTGAATAAATGGTGCTTTATAAGTTACAAGGATATTACCTTCGAGTTTTCGTTGCTCTTTGCTCTCTGGTGGTTTCACAAGTAATTATACAATAGTTACGTTTATATAAATGCAATTGATGAGTTGTTACATGTTCAATACTATTAATATTGACTTTTTTCAGTGCAATGTTATGTATTTTGTATATATTGTGAATAAATACTTTATTGTTAGTGATTTTTATTTTATTTCTTGCCTTTCTCCTATGCAAAGACGTAGCCTTACCATGAGTTTTTACGTTTTGACAAATATGACTGTTTTGGTATTTGTTTACGTATTCGCCCATACAATTTCCAATCAGCGCTCCTAGCGGATTATATCATAACTTGGAAATAGTATGGGCTAAATACGTAATCAAATGCCAAAACAGTATTATTTGTCAAAACGTAAAAACTCATGGTAAGGATATAATTACATAAGTATTTATTTTTATTTATACTAAGTTTTTGTATACAAAAAAAGATAACAATAAAGAAGAAATGAAGGATTGCTTATTCCATGTGTACTACGTATTCTATGTGTACTACATAGATTATGGTGTAATAATTATTAGTTAAATTTAAAAGTTTAAATTTATAAAAAATAAAAGTAGCCACAAGTAGTAGTACAGAGTACTTCAATAATAATTCAAAAACATGGAGCGCCATCTCTTGACGAGTTGAAGGAAGTCGCCACCATAAGCGAATTAAATGTATTTTTTTTAACTTCAGCGTATCCTCAGAATAAAACTAATATTTAAAAATGAATAAATTCTCGTTGTTTCAATTATAAATCGTATAAAACATATATTTCTTGTAAATTATGTCAATGTCACTTATTGACAGCACACAGCTGTGTAGTGTCACTGTTGTCGGCCTGTCGGGTAACTTCGAAAAGTTTTTGTTTTCAAATATCCGATATCACGATAGTTTTAAACTACTCAATTAAGATCGTTTATTAACACTGTTACTTATGTTTATTGCCGGCTTTATAAAAGTTATATCCAATGGATTTTAAAATACCAATTGAAGAAAGCGAATTACAAATAAAGCAGGAGAAAAGTGATTTCGAAAAGGAAGACAGCAATGATAACTACCTCAAATTCGATTTCGAAGTTGGCGTAAAGGTAGAAAACGACTCCCCGGCATTCGAAGACTGGTGTTTACAAAACCCTCAGTACCAGGAGAGCATAATCTATGAAGATGTTAAAGAGGAATGTGAAATATATACTTGCTATATATGCTTCAGGATGTTTGCTGACAGGTCCGTATTTATTTTTTCTATAATTATCTGTAATTGTAAATGTTTTGAAAGTCGATCTCATATATATACTATCAAGTATAGTCCACGTAAAACTGCTAGTCCGCTCTAAATATAGAAATGAATTGCGAAGGCATAGCAAATTGTATGACTACAGCTGCTCGCAACAACTTCAGAGCAGACTAGCAGTTTGGCTAGCTATAACTGGTTTAAGGTTGGATATGTTTTAGTCCATAATTGAGGGTGAAATAGGTTTTAAATCTGTGCTAAACCTACTTCACAACTATCCATTACTAAGAGAGCATAATTCAGCAAGAGTAATTTCATTTTCAATATTTTAAAACACTAAGGTTTCATTGAGGTAGTTTAATTTGGATTTAAACTGTTCAAATTGTTATCAATAATTCTTTTAGAGTCAGAGAATCTTGTATATAAAATAAAATTCTCATTTCACAGTGTTAGTTACCATACTCCTCCGAAACGACTTTATCGATTTTCACCAAATTTTAAATGTATATTCAGTAGGTCTGAGAATCGGCTACTAATCGGCTAACATTTTTTTATTTATATGACAAAAAAATGTTTGCCGGGTCAGCTAGTACAATGTAAAATGTGCTTGTTAAAATGCTAAATTAGTTATTTACTGACTTAGATTCTATTTTAAAAGTGTGAATTTGGGCATAGTTTGTAATTCACTGAGATGCCCCACTTTTTCTCTATTTACATATAAATTTTACTGATTCCCCAGATGTTAACATTAATTTTATATTTATGTCCATTTTCAGCTATGCTCTATATCAACATAATATAACACATCTAAGTGTCGTGCTAACAAAGCCAGGACGTTTATACCAATGTGATCATTGTTCATTGTACTTTACGAAAAAGAAAAAACTTGCAATACACATACACTCAACACATTTCCTGTTGTTTAAAACTTTGCCGGTAATACACAACAGGCAACTCTGTGTTATTTGTAATAAGAGATACAAGTATAAAATCTGGCATAGTCACATGATAGAAGTGCATAGCACGACACGGATTCCCTGCAAACTGTGTGATCATACCTACAAAAACCCGAGGAATCTTCACCGACACATGGTATACGTCCATCAGAACGTTAAATGTGGCTGGAGATGTAAAAAAATTGAAGAAGTAAAATGCGAATTGTGCTCATCAGTATTGAGAAGTAAAAGCGCTTACAAGACCCATTTGAGAAATTGTCATAGCAACGAGGTGCAATGTGAATTATGCCACTCGACGTTAAAGAGCAGATCGTATCTACTTGGTCACATGAAGAGAGTCCACTACAATGATGGAAAGATGTATCCCTGTAGCATATGTCACAAAGCATTCAGGTCTCCAAGGTATTTGAAAGTTCATATGAAGAATAGTCATTATGTTAGAGTTAAAACTGCAAAAACTAATATTTCTAGTACTAAAAATTGATTATTGATATTGTTAGTTATTGCATGTAGTAATTAAATTATTCCTTGGTTATTTACCATAAATTAAATGGTGAAATGTTTCATCAAGTTCATAGGAAAGAACTTTCTTCACTTGACTATTGATGGAGAAACTTATTTCCTTTTACCAGATAGTGCCTTCAAATATTTTTCTAGTGTGGTTGACTAGAATTTATTATGCCAAATTAATTGTAAGGTAGTTCTTATCTTATTTTTATACAATATCTGGCAGAAGTTAACGATTCAGAAGTCAAAGAGGTAAAAATGGATGTTTGCACTTTTAAAATGTGGGTAGATTAGACATAATTAGTAGTTATATGTTGTCCACCAACACAGATGGTGATATAAATAATAAATGACTCAAACGTCGTTTTTTCCTGTGCATTCATAAGTGTAAACTGCCTTTTTTTAAAAGAACATCAATTTTTTACCTAATTTTTTGTACCTTACTAATGATTAATCTATTGAATACTTTACATGTAGATTTCTATTGTTTTTTATATAGGAGTAGCAGACGAGCATGCATTCGCCTGATGGTAAGTGGCTACTGCCGCCCATGGACATTGTAATCAACCGCAGATAGAATTAGATATTCCTACCTGAGGTCGGCTACAGATGCACCGCTACTCCTGAGGACTAAATGTCTCCCTTACCACACCCTTCAAACCAGAACATAGCAGCGTTTAACACTGCTGTTATGAGGCAGAAATAGGTGAGGCGGTGGTGGTGAACCTCAGAGGGTTCTACCACCTTCAAATATACTAGAAATTGGCAAATGCTCTTCGGCATATTAGATAGAGATTGAGTATTAACAAAGGGTGTCATTCTATTGCGTATTTTTAAAAAAACAGCGGTAGAAAAGCGCTTAGCTATTTCTCATTGTAAAAGATATCCAGACTTACATCTCAACTTGCTATAATAGGAGCATTTCTGAATCAAGGATTATGGTCAACCATTTATGGACCTTATCATAAGTAAAATCATGTTGCATGCGTTTGTTATACTTTTTGCTAGAAAATGTACCTCTGAATTTCTTTCTATATCTTATATAATAAAAAATTCTCGTGTCACGTTAGTTACCATCCTCCGAAACGACTTTACCAATTTTCACCAAATTTTATGCATATTCAGTAGGTCTGAGAGTTGGCTACTATCTATTTTTCATACCCCTAAGTGATAGGGTTGTTCACCCTTAACATTTTTTATTTATATTGCAACTTTTGCCGGGTCAGCTAGTAAACATATAAAAAGATGTTAATTTAGTATTTTAGTCTAGCAACATGTGATATAGAATGATAAGTATTTAAAAGATAAATTACCAGTTCTTTGTACTAGTACATTTGTTAGGTATTTGGAGTTTTGACATAGATTTAAGTTTATGTATTTAAATATAAGACAACTTCAGAATGCAATGACAAGGGGCTCATACATGTAATGATGTACTATAGAAAAAAGCATAAAAAATAAGTTTGAATCAAGTTTGTTGACATAGTTCCCTCTATCTAACACTTTACTTCTTGTTCCTTTAATTTAGTGCAATTTACGTTAAAAAAAGAAACAAAATAAAGTAACTATAATTAAAGTCCGCGCCAAACTTCTAGTCCGCTCTGAAGTTGTTGCGCGCAGGTGTAGTCAGTGAGCCAATACGTTAGAACACAACTACAAGCATATACTCCGTAGCAACGTAAGGGCACACTAACGCAGCTATGTATTGGGCGAGAGCGGGCAATGTAGGGTGCCGGAGGAATCCCGCGCTGTCTTTGTTCCAGTAATATCTATAACTTGCTTTTGCGACGCGACTCGTTTCTATATTCAGAGCGGACTAAAAGTTTGGCACGCACTCTACACAGTAGTCAATATAGCATTGGATAGTTTGGTTCTTCTTGTACATGACAGTTTGACAATATTGTCATTGTAATTCTCATGTTGATCATTTCATGGAACTTGTTTCATTTGTTTGTAAGATGATGTTATGTTGATGTTGCCATGTTTACAAAATAAAGTCTGATTTGATTTCTATAATTTTGTTTTATTATTTATTCTACCTAAGACTAAACTATGCTACATATCGTAAATTATTTTAACATGGGCGAAAACTAGCGACCATATCCATAGAATATATTAACAGTGTCTCTTTTCACAACATTTCCAAACCAATATGGTCATTTACTTGAATTTGCGATTATTCGGGAAATAAATGCCAAGGTGTTATTTATATAAAATTTAACTGACTGATCTAAACCTTATGTAGGATCTGTTTATATAACCCGTCACTCAGTATACACACAGAAATCATTGTTCTGTTTTCTCTTCTGGTTTTCCCTCAAGCTTTTGTTTCTCAAACATTATCTTCAGCATTTCTGTCGCAGACATCGGTAGCCTATTGTTAGCACCGAATTTAGGGTCGGGGAGTTCGGCCACATTGAGCTCAGGGTCTTTGAAGGTGAAGGGCGTCCAGGGACCCTGGATGGAAGGGTGGTCGGTGTACTGGTACTTCCGGAGCCTCGTCGCTGCGATGTCACCCTGCTGTGTGCGGAGAACTTCTATCCATTTTGTGATTTCTGAGTGGCTCTTGTCATGCATGCTCATCCATACTCTGTCACCATTTACTAAAAATGAAATGATTGTATTATATCGATGGCAACACTACTAATACACACTTGGCCAGTGCAGTGGACTATGGCCTAATCCTTCTCATTATGAGAGGAGACCCGTGCCCAGCAGTGGGACAGTAATGGGTTGTTGATAATGATGATGATGATAATGATGGCTACATGTAAATGAGGACATAGTTTACCTGTTAGATCGGATAAGAATTATATCACTTTTTTAAATATTTTAAACACATTAAATATATGGGAAAATGAGTGCGATCTAAAGTAATACTTTTTTTATAATATACTTGTAGTAAACAGGCATAAAGTTATACAAACAAATATATGAGTCTTAGGGTGCGTTGCATGGAAAGCCCGGTTAAAGTTTGTGTTAAAGTTAAATATAACAGTAACTTTGACGGTAGTGATGGAATGTAAGAATTTTATGTTGCACCAATTGATTTGTCATTAACGTCTTTTGTGACGCTGTCACCGCAATTTTCAATCAAAATTGACAGATAGGGAAGTTGACAAATACAGTAGCTTTAACCGATGGAAATTGAGCGGTTAAAGTTAAGTATTAGTTATGACGTAATTTCAACCTCAACTAAAATGGTGCAACGAATTATTTTTTAACCATCGATTTGACGGTTGGTTAGGCTTCTGTAAATGTTAAAGTTACATGATGCAACCCACCCTTAGTAATCATGTCTATGTGTGTGTCCATGGCACCCACAACACAGGGAATCCTATGTAGGGGCTGTGAGTGTAGAAAGCATCTTTTCTTTGGTAGGTAGTTAAGGTAGTCTTAGTAATACTTGTACTTACAATATTCAGCAACAACAACAGGGCTGCGATGACGACGAGGCTTCAAGTATACCACCACACTGGGGTTGTGTTTTGCAAACTCTACTAAATCTTGTTCGATGAAATCTCTAAAATAAAAAGTAGTAAGATAAGTAATTAGGTTTCAGGCTATAAGTAGGGCATTTCTTTTACTAATATACTGATTAATGTTAAATCAATGACCAAGTCATTAATTATGGCTAATTATTAATGTTTGACAATAAAGTACAAAAAGTGATAACCTGCACAACGTAGCATTCCTACAGATTTCCTGACTTTCAGAGGGTTTCGGGTTAAATTCTCAGCTAGGCAAATGAATTTAAATCTGGGTATTTTTGTATCTTTTTTGTATGTCTATGGCAGCCATGATGTAGAAAAGACTGATATGAAAGTATGAATGTAGAAATCACTATAATAAAATAAGAATTTGGAACTCTAAAGCGTTAAATTATTTTATCTTAGGCGTAGTATCAAATCAAAGTATTATTTGTTGAGTTACCTCATTCCTCTGCTACCGCCATGACTTTTACAGAATTTTAACACAACTCGTTGCAATTGACAAACGTAGCGGCCCACGCCATTTTGTAAGGGAGCTCGGACGAACCCCGACTTAAGGAATATGTTACTATTCGACATTTTCGAAAATATGTAAACCAAACTAAGTTTGGTTTGAGGTTAGAATTTTCGATTTGCCAAACGTCTAATTGACGTTCAGTGTCATTTTGAAAGTTAACAGATAAGAACAATTTTGCGTTTCGTTTTACGAAGTTTCTATCTAAATTTATACTCCAGATAAATATAATAATAATTGAAATAAAATTCTTACGGTTCTTGGATAATTGTTACTATTTATAATTACTAATTAAATAACTAACTAACAAACAAAATGAAACGATAATATTAAAAAATAATTTGACACAGGAGGTACTTCATAAAGTAGGAAGTACATGTACAACGTACTACATACTTTTATATTTTCTGCGTTGCAGTCGAAAAAAACAAGTGGTGCTATCTTATTGGGTATCCCATAATTCAAATAATCACAACGCTATTTCTTTTATTAATAATGCTTGCTTTAAGTATTTATATTTAATTTTACGTCCCTGTATATAGATAAACGATTAAAGAACATGAAATTATAAATAACATTTCTAGTATATTCCGCGTAAAAATGCTAGTCCGCTCTGAATATAGAAATGAATCCGTCGCCATAGCAAATTGTACGACTGCACCTTCAGAGCGGACTAGCAGTTGGCGCGGACTATATCTCAATAACTATGTAATACAAACTCCCGATTATTAATTATTACATTTATTGTTGAATGCCTGTAAAGGAGGTACGGTTAACATTAGAGAGATGATTTCAACAGAAAAACGAAAATATTTTTCATACATTTATTTAGAAAAAATGTAATATTTACAGAACAAGTAAATACAACTTTATCTTATAAGTATCAGCGAGTATACTTGTGTTGAATGTATGTATATATTAATATCGTAGTGTAGTGTGTAATATGTGAACACATTACATACATAAATATTATTAAGTAAATATTTCACTAATAAAATAATGTTCCTACTACAACTTATTTAAGTACTAAAATTTGGTAGCCTGAAGTCCTGTGGAAAAAATGTGTGTACATATAAAGCTGTAATAAATATTTGACAATATTAGCAATTGCAATATATCCTATATTAACATTTTTTGAAATATGCATTGTATTTTTATTTGCACGAGTGCGCTTCTATATAATATAGGACACGTATAAAAAAATGTTCCACTAAACACCCTTAACCATCGCGGTTATAACAGAATTTGTATTTTAATACAGGAAGAAATACACCACTCTGAAAGAGTAAAGTGGAATGCAGGGTATGAATGCATACATTATTTGGCATGCAGGAATTTAAAAGATAACGGCACACGTACTAGAGAGTAGTGGTGCATAAAACAACATACAGTTAGCAAATTAGCGGTAATTCAGTTATTGATACGTAAATCACAATAGTATATATGAACTATAATGCAAAACAAATAATACAGTGGAACTTTATATATTTTAGAAATGCAAATGCATAGGTTTTAGGCATAATTTAAAAAGCTTTTGATTAAGGAGTGCGTTTTCGCTATTAAATGTATGTATATATATAAATAACATTTTGCTTCTGTTGCCTCTTTTTAAGATAAAATATTTCTACGCAAACTACTTAAGTGCAACATAATACTTAAAATATGTGGCATAACATAAATATTGCACTTTCAGACTTTTATACCCTTTATCTTCTTTATTTGGGAATACCAAAGAGTATAAAGTGAAATAAATAATTCGATTAAATCTATTGGGACATTGCACATTTTATAAAGGTGCACGCTAACCTCAGGCGAACCGCCATGCAATAATATGGTGATATTAAAAATGCGCACAAGATGTTTAAGAATAATATTTTCTCATTTATTGTATATCTACTGTGCATACTTTCTTAAAAATGTAATAAACATTGATGAGCACTTTTAAACGTGTTGCGGTCCGCCTTACTTTGCGCTAACCTTAATGTAATACTTATAAAGATTGGAAGAGATATACGACGTGCATTATTTTTTTTATAAAAATAATATATTCATAATTGAAAATTATTAAAATGTTGAAAATTAAATATTTGATGCAATATTTAAAATTTAAAATTATACTTCTCGCTTCTGTTCATTTAACTTTTAAGTACACTTTCAATTGTTTTAATTTGTAAAAATAAGTTATACAAAAATTACGCATGTGAAATATAATTTGCCTATTCATTATTTCTCTCTTCCAACTGCTTAATCCTAACTGGCACTTGGACAGCTGGCAGATCGACGCTGCTGGCGCGACGACGGCCATTTCCTATTTCACTGACCGGCCGCCGCGCTTCCGGCGGAAGCGGTTGAAGTTCGGGCAGTGTCGGCCGCTTCCGCGCGAATTCGGGGGTGCGAAGAGTTCCACCTGAAATATTATATGTATCTCTTTCTTATACTTTGATTACGATTAAAGTACTAATTATTAATTGTTTAAGAAATCTTTTGGAAAACGGTTTAGTAAGAAAATAAGTAAGCTATATACTGCTATACATCATAGTTCATCAAATTTTAACAATATATACAATATACATTGTATACAGACAACATATAACTAATTAACTAATAACAACAAACAATATCAAGAATTAAGAAATTTAACTATATAGGAAATACGCTTGTGGTTTTATTAATTATTTTAAGCAATTATAAATAAATCTTGGTGTGTGTAGATTGTTTTTGTTGAAGATACTGGCCTATGTTTCAATAAATAAAGTTCGATTATTGTAACTTAAGTATATAAAGTTTAAGCCCAAAAAAGTTCATGTGTTTATGCTATTGCTATAACTAAAAATGTCAACATTTTTGAAATAACTATCTTATGTATGAGCTGTGATTCAACGAGTGTAATGTAATTTAATTGATTTGTTAAGTATTTAAATCAATTAAACATGACTTATGTAACTTTGTAAGTCAAGATGTGATTCATTGATAACGGTAAAACCAGAACTATACGAGAATAACTTTTATTAAATACTTATAAAATGATAGTTTTAATAATGTGCCTTGTATTGTGTTATGTTTGTTATACCTATTTCCTACTTCAGCAACATGTGTAGGTAAGCAGTTGTAAATGTTTGGCAAAGTGTTTGCACTCCACAATATGCGCATGTCTTGAGGCCTTGCTTACTAAAATATATTTTCCAAATGAATAATATGGTGTAAGAAAAAATTAATCCTACTGATTTATATTGAATAATCGCAATGAATCAGTCAGTTGTTTTTGCTTTTGCTGACAAGATCAAAAATAAACTTTTGCAAACTATTTATACACATTAAAGATTTATATTTAGGAGGACCTAGATTCCAGTATTTGAGTTTTATTTTTAAACATTTAATTCCTACAATATTTACGTCGATATGATTTCAAATTGTACTTCTGAAACATGTCACATTATTCATCTCGAAAAGTAACTTTATTTTAGCAAAAAAGACCTCCCAAAGCCCAACACAGACAACACATAAAGCGTTAGTGTGCTAACGGAGAGTTACCATAGATGGCGTGTCCTGGTGAATGGGGGATAATTAATAAAACTGTACGTACTCAATATAAAGTTATATACCCTTCCGTCGCGGCGCGGTGGGCTCGGTCGCCTTGGCGGTCTCGTCAGCTTTGATGGCGTTCTCGCAGCCGTCAGCTCGCGTCCTTGCGCCCAGTTTTGGTGAACTGAAACAGATTTAGTTTAGGATCAATTGCTATTTTAGATAGTAGCCAAATTTATATCTTAAGTCTATATCTTACACTTAAAAACAAAAATTGAACAAAATGATTTTATACTTAAGTGATACAAGTGATGCAAGGTTTTCTTTTTCTCTGTATAAACATTATTTATATTATTTTAATATTAGATATTATAAATAAATTAAGGAAAATTTGTGGAATTAGTAAATAAATAAATTACCTTTTTATCTTGGCGTATCAAATTAAAAGGCTAAAAAAGAATTAGGTAAGTACTATTTAGCGTTATAAAAATATAATAGTTAAAAAAATTTAAACATTAGTTTTATATACGAAAAATGATTTCTAATTGTCTGGAAAGAGTATACCTCTTTCTGGTAAATTAGTAAGCATTTTTAAGTAAAAAATATGTATTATATCACACCATATAGCATGAATACGATGAATAACAGCGAAATAATTAATATTATTATGGTATACTAGCTGACCCGGATAACGTTGTGTTGCCATATAAATAAAAAAAATGTTAAGGGTGAACAACCCTTATCACTTAGGGGTATGAAAAATAGATACTAGCCAATTCTCAGACCTACTGAATATGCATATAAAATTTGGTGAAAATCGGCATAGCCGTTTCGGAGGAGTACGGTAACTAACATTGTGACACGAGAATTTTATATATAAGATAATAGTACCTCTCCTCCACAAGTATCTTAGTGAGCCTGGCGACCTCAGCGCGCAGCTGGTGAAGCTCCTTCTCCCGCGCGCGCGCCTCCTGCTCCGCCGCGCGCTCGCGGGCCGCCAGCCGACCGCGCATGTCGTCGAAACTATTGAAAATAATAAATAAAAGTTCCTTGTAGGCTCGCGTAAGGATGATAAATATTGTCTAAAGTGCGTGAGTGCACTGAAGGCAAATAATCAATCAATAACAAATAATCAGATACTTAAAATTATTTAAATAAATTACTCACCAAGAGTTGAACCATTTTATGTCTAAGCTTATCCATGTTATAGTATGAATTCATTATCAGTACAAAAATTTGTAAAATTCAATGTATTCAAATTACTGTTTGAAAATTCAACAATTGAAATTTAATTTCACTAAAAATAACAAATAAAAATCTGCGATTCATTTGGCAGTTTACTGTGATATTTCGAATAGTCTTTAATTCTTTATTGGAATAGGTTAAATTTAATTTAGTTAATTGTATCAGGCGTTACTTTGCGGAAATCCATGCTATTAAGTTAAGATTAAAACTACTTCGCAACAATCCGCTACAAATATGTATGATGGTATATATTTTAAACCATGCAGTATGTACCACCCTCCCTCCCTCAAAGGATGCATGCAGATGCAAAAATTAAAAATATACACCACCATACATACCACCACCAACACGTGTTTCGCTCCAAAACGGAGCATCATCAGGGTAAGTTGACTCTACGACGGTTAATCGCTAAGTGACGCTGTCAACCTAATGCATGCCTTTTATAATGGTATCCAACCCTCCCCTCCACAATGAAATGTAAACAACTGATGACAGTTGTGTGATAATAAGGTTATAGATTAATTATTCGCATTAAATCTGCGAATAATCATCTGTTTATTGATTGTTGGTAAAAATATGAAGTAAAGGAGAGCTGGACACATTAATTTGTTCATTCAGCAGTGTAATCCTACTGTTGTTATTGTGCTTAATAATCTCCCGTTGTTCTAATATATTAATTCTACAGCCCTTGTCACCCGTTGTTGAAGCGTGCTCTCAAAAGCACATCTTATATTTTTCCTAGACCACCAGATTCAATAATCCCGATGAATCCTCGCGCCCCTATTCTATATGGTTTGCCGAAAATTCACAAAGACAATATTCCAATACGTCCAGTCGTCTCATACATTGGGGCTCCAGCATATAATTTAGCTCGTCGGCTTAATTCAATTATCAAAAACAAGACATCTTTTTCTCCCAGGTTTGGTTTAAAAAATAGTCTCCATTTAGTAAGTAAAATTAAAGATTTAACTTTACCATATAGATCCAAATTAATTTCTTTAGATGTCGAAAATCTATTTACCAATGTCCCCCATTCTGAGTCCATAAATATACTATCCGACCTATTCGATAAATCAAAATTACACCCGGGGGAAAAAGATGATCTTATTAAACTCACTACCTTATGTATGAATCAAAATTATTTCAGATTTAATAATCAATTTTATTCACAACGCGAAGGTTTAGCAATGGGTTCTCCTTTGAGCCCATTGATGGCAGATATTTTTATGGATAATTACGAAAATAAGAATATTTTAAACCATCAACATATTTATACTATTACAGATATGTTGACGATATAATTATATGCTGGACGGGGACCGACAGACAACTGGATATATTTGTTAATAAGTTAAATAAAATTCACCCTAAAATTAAATTTAAATTAGAAGTTGAGCAAAATTATTCTTTAAATTTTTTAGATCTTACAATTAGTAGAATCAACAATAAACATGTCTTTGGAATTTTCCGCAAACCGACACATACGGATACGGTAATTCCGGCATCCTCTTGCCACCCATGGCAACATAAACTAGCAGCGTTTCACTGTTATATAAATAGATTACTATCTATTCCATTATCACAAGAAAATTATAGATCTGAATTAAATACCATATATTATATTGCGGTTGCCAATGGGTATAGTAGGGGGATGGTGGATAATCTTATCCGTAAGAAGCGAAGTTTGATGGTGCGTGATCAATTGTATGCGGCACCAAGGGATGTGGTTCCTCTTAAGTATAGATCCAGTTTGACTTATCTCGGTCCTATTTCAGAGCGTATTGCTAAAACACTTCGCCGTCATAACATCAGCGTTGCCTTCAGAACAAACAATAATATTAAATCCATCTGTAACTGTAAAGAAAAAAGAGGTAGACATGAACAATCAGGCGTCTACAAAATTGTTTGTTCTGATTGCAATGGCGTTTACGTCGGTCAAACTGGGAGAAAAAAGAAAATTTTAATATTCGTTATCGCGAACATCTAGCCGCGTATACAAGTGGTCACGCAGACAAGTCAAATTTCGCTAAACATCTAATAGACGCGGGCCATAATGTGCCAAGTAACCATACGTATGAAATTTTACACACGGGTGACAAGGGCTGTAGACTTAATATATTAGAACAACGGGAGATTATTAAGCACAATAACAACAGTAGGATTACACTGCTGAATGAACAAATTAATGTGTCCAGCTCTCCTTTACTTCATATTTTTACCAACAATCAATAAACAGATGATTATTCGCAGATTTAATGCGAATAATTAATCTATAACCTTATTATCACACAACTGTCATCAGTTGTTTACATTTCATTGTGGAGGGGAGGGTTGGATACCATTATAAAAGGCATGCATTAGGTTGACAGCGTCGCACTCTGCGTTTGAACGCCAGACCGAGCAGCCCCGCCTGCTCGCGCTCTAGTGTTTCCTAACCCAGAATTTTCTCTGGCCTTTCGGCCGGTTCTCGCCTACTCGATATTATCGATAGCGGTCCGTGCTTTGTTTATTGCCAATTTATTGGGAATAAACAAAACTCACGTCCCGACGCGTTTGAGTTGGTGGATACCTAACGGTGCCAACGAAACCAGCTAGCGTTGACCCGGTGCGCTTCTCAGACCTCTCGGCCTGAGAGAAACCGGCAGACCCGATCCCACTGCACTTGGGCTATCCCAAGGGTGACGGTAGCAGTTACTTTCCCTTAGGGGTAATTGCATTTCCCTCCCCCTCCCCGTTAGCTCCCTGCCTCGGCAGGGAGGCATCCCTGGTTACCATGGCCTACATGGTAACAGATAGGTTTTTCGAGGCTCTGTCCTCCCTCTTGAGCAAGGAGCTCAACCGCCCCATTGACGCTGTCAAACTCCGCTCCCTTTGCGAGCCCTTAAAGTCCGTAACGGATCCCCTGTCCGTTACCGACTCACCCGCATCCCCTGATGCCACCCCGAGACACGAGATGGACTTTGACGCCATCTCGCTAAAACGCCCCGCCTCCTCCGACGAATCGTCGGAGCACACCCTCATCACCGCCCCCTCCTCCGACGACGACCAGGGTTTCACCCCTGTCAAGTCGAGGAAGACCAAGAAACGACCGGTCAAACGCGTCGCTAAGGCGACAAGTGAGACTTCTTCCGAGGCCTCTATCGAAGCCACCCCAGCCCCAGCGGCCCCCGCTCTGGCCCCCGTGCCAAAAGCCTCCACTCTGGCCCCCGTGCCAAAAGCCTCCACCGAGCCCCAGAGCTCAACCCCCACGGCTAAGCCCGCCAAGCCAGCCACACGCTGCGAACCGGCACTTGCCAAGTGCAAACCGCCCCCACACATTTTCTTCAGAGATAAGTCGAAATGGTCCGACTTCTCTAAAACCCTAGTGGAAAAACAGATCCACTACACCAAGGCACGTAACCTTCGCGACTCTATTCGCGTTTCATGCCCCACCACCGAGGACTTCAGGAGCCTCATTAGGCTCCTAACTCACCTTCAACTCCCGTACCACACGTACGCTTTAGAAGAGGACCGCAAAATCAAAGCGGTCCTTAGGGGTCTCCCCTACGAGCTTCCCACCGACGAAATCCTAACGGATCTAGTCAACCAAGGGTTCCCCGTGGAAGGTGTACACAAGTTGTACAACCGCAACGGGGTCAAATACCCTCTAGCCCTGGCCATTCTAGCCAAGACCCCGTCCTCCAAGGACATTTTCAAGGAGAAGGAGCTCACAATCTGTGGCCTTTCTGAGATCGAGGTGGAACCACCTAACAAGCGTGGCTACCCTGCCCAGTGCCACCGCTGCCAGCTCTACGGCCATGCAGCGGCGAACTGCACTGCCCCCCCAAGGTGCGTCAAGTGCCTAGAACCCCACGCCACACGTGAGTGCAAGAGAACTCGTGAAGACGAGTCCCCTCCTGCCTGCGTGCTATGCACCACTTCAGGGCACCCGGCTAACTACCGTGGCTGCCCTAAAGCCCCCCGTCCCGCTCAAAAGAAGGTTGCTAAAAAGCAGCCCTCGAAAGCAGGCCCACCTCCGGTCAATTCGACCAATTTCCCGCGGCTAGGGGCCTCCAAAACCCCAACCGCTCCCATGAGTTGGAGGAAAGTCGCACCCGCGACCGCCCCACCAACCCCGGCCCCTAAGGCCACTCCCACTCCCCGTCCCACCCAAGACGCATCGGTAAGGGAACATATCATGTTCCTTAAGGACTGCGTTAAGGGCGTGAACCTCGACGAGATCATACTCGTCTCGCAAAAGATGCGTAACGCCAGCCAGGCGGAGCGCATCGCAATCTACTCTGAACACCTAGCGTTGTTCAAGTCCATTCAATGAGTAACGTTCATACTCAACCCCTTCATCCCGGTCGTCAAAAACCTAAAGGCGTCTCGCTTATCTCCTTCAATGCACGAGGTCTTAAGCCTTGCATTCCCGAACTCAAAGAGTTCGTCCGCAACAGGGATATCGACCTGTTGCTTGTTCAGGAAACTTTCCTCAAGCCCTCCCTTAAAGGCGTAAGTCTCCCCTCTTACGCGCTTGTACGTAATGACAGAGCCGACGACCGTCGTGGCGGAGGCACTGCCATCTACTACAAGAGATCCTTCCATTGCACATTGGGAAGGGTACGAGAAATCTCTCATCTCGGCCATAGAGGCCCCCGATTCACCGTATACTATTCCCCCAGACTACCTTGTTAGCTCGGAGAAAATAGACAGTACGGTGAACTCACTCACCCAGCTAGTTCAGACTTCGCTTCATGACAACGCGAAGGTGGTAGAGGTCCCGAACCGCAAACTACCTCGCGAGGTCAGGAAGCTAATCCAAACTAAAAACGCAGCCCTCAGATGGGCCGCCAAGTATCCCACCCCTGTCCTTAGGAGGCGCGCGAACGCCCTCCAAAGGAAAGTCAGATCCCGGCTAGCCGAAATGAGGGACTCCAACTGGAACTCTCTCATGGAGGATATCCAACCTTCTCATAAGGCATTCTACAAAATCGCTAGACGATTTCGTACCGAAGCCTTCTCAAGCACTCCCCCTCTCACGCGCCCCGACGGCAGCATAGCCTTCGAAGACGCTGAGAAGGCCGAATGCTTCGCAGATAGCATCGCTGCGCAGTGCTCCCCCAGCACTCAACCGTGCGACCCTATCCACATTCACAAGGTGGAGGAGGAGGTCCTTAAAAAGATCTCTCTCCCTGTCACCTCTGCTCCCATTAAAATCACTACAGACGAGGTCCGGACCGTCATCCGCGGTTTGAAACCTCGTAAAGCCCCAGGTCCGGATGGTATCTCCAACCTGGCGCTCAAACACTTCCCCGAGCAGGCACTGACCCTTCTGGTCATTATCTTCAATGCCTGCCTCGATCTCAGCTTCTTTCCAACAGCCTGGAAGACAGCAACAGTTATCGGTATTCCCAAGCCTGGGAAACCGAAACATATTCCCTCCAACCACCGCCCCATTAGCCTCCTCAATGCAATGGGCAAGGTTTTCGAACGGGTGATCCTCGTTCACATAAGAGGGCACCTCTTCCCAATAGATGCTCCCCCACTCATCATTCCTCACCAATTTGGCTTTCGCCTCCAGCACTCGTGCCCCCAACAAGTCCACCGCATTGTCGAGTACATCACAAGCGGGTTTTATCCAAGACGTAACAAGACACTAGCAGTCTTCTTCGACGTCGCCAAGGCTTTTGACAAAGTCTGGCATGGAGGACTGGTATACAAGCTATACCATTCTGGTCTTCCTGATCGCCTAGTCCGCATCGTGGCTTCCTACCTTCAGGACAGAACCTTCCGCTACAGGCACGAAGGTATCCTCTCTCCCCCACGCCCCGTAACAGCCGGAGTCCCTCAAGGCTCAGTGCTCGCTCCTACATTATTCATATCGTACTCCAACGATATTCCTATCCCCAAAAATGGGGTGCAGCTCTCACTCTTCGCCGATGACACCGCCCTTTACATCCAAGGGCAAAAGGAGTCATCTGTCCTCGCCAAACTCCAACGCTCGGTCAACGAGTTAGGAGATTGGTTTAGGAAATGGCGCATCGAAGTCAATGCGGAGAAAAGCTCCGCAATGCGCTTCGACCACAAACGCAGGCGTTTAAACAACCTGCCCTCCGTCAAATTACTTGGGGCCCCCATTCCATGGAGGCCCACAGTAAAATACCTAGGAGTTACCCTTGACCCGGGCCTCACCTTTAGACCCCACGTCTCTAAGGTCACCCATACCGCTCGCTCTTACATGAGCCGCCTCAACGCCATGATTGGCAGACACAGCAAGTTGTCAGCCAGGAATAAGCGAACGCTGTATAAGGTTTGCATTCGACCGGTGTTAACATACGCCTCTCCAGTCTTCGCTCACGCGAATCCCACCATCCTAGACAAACTCCAGGTCATACAAAATCTCTTTTGTCGTCGGGCACTTAATGCCCCCTGGTATGTCAGAAACGCTGACCTCCACCGCGACCTGGAGCTCGCTCCAATACAACAAGTCCTCAGACAATTCTCTGAAGCGTTCTTTGACCGCTCAGAAAACCATCCCAACCCCTTAATCAAGGGTGCAGCGGACTATGCTGCCCCTCTTCCTACCCGTTACAATTGCCGTCGGCCAAGAAATATCTCGGCCAAGAAATATCTTGACCGACGCTCCTAACAAACTCTCCACCGATGTGGAGAACCTTCTGGCCGCCCACAGGGGCGTACAACTCTCCATAGAGAATCGTCTTCCCGACGATTCTAATCTTATTCATGATACGTTGACACCTTCAGTGTCATCTATCCAGCGGTAGCTCTCTAGGGAGCGCCGCTAGCGCCTCTCGCTCCGCAAACGAGAGGTCGCTATCCGATGTCGGCTGTACGGTCCCCTTGGACGAATGCCTTAAAGGAGTTTTTAGTGGGATGGTCCTCCCTTCAGGAGGACCTTTCAGTCAGCCCCACACGACGCAGGCACCGGCCGTCGCGGCCTGTAAGTGCTTGGACGCATTTTTTGCTCCTCCCTCTCCGTAGAGGGTCAGCCCTTTTTCCACCTACATCTGGGCGCCAAAAAAAAAAAAAAAAAAAAAATTGACAGCGTCACTTAGCGATTAACCGTCGTAGAGTCAACTTACCCTGATGATGCTCCGTTTTGGAGCGAAACACGTGTTGGTGGTGGTATGTATGGTGGTGTATATTTTTAATTTTTGCATCTGCATGCATCCTTTGAGGGAGGGAGGGTGGTACATACTGCATGGTTTAAAATATATACCATCATACATATTTGTAGCGGATTGTTGCGAAGTAGTTTTAATCTTAACTTAATAAATTTAATTTATAAAAAGTTTGAAAATATACTACAAATATTTTACTTTAATGAGTAAATAGTTGGTCATCTGTTGCAACCGTTACGTATCTATAAAAGTTAAATTTGACAAAGCATTAGTTTAAAAAGTTTGGGGAAAAACATATTAAGTACTAATAGATTAAAAAAATGTTATCTTTGTACTTACAGTTTCCTTAAACATGCACATTTCCTGCCCAAATGCTCGATCTGTTCCCTCGAAGCGTTCTCCATCTGCTTCATCTTGGTGGCGTCCTCCGACCTCTTCTCTCGCATCAACCTCTCCCTCTCCAGAGCCTCTCTGGTGCGTTAGTTAGGGTCAAACAGTTAACTTGTATTTGGCTGTATGCTTTTAGTATCTTTGTTTAAAAAGTGTATTGACCATAGACTTGTGTTGAAAAATTTGGCGGGAAATAAAAGTGAGACAAAAATCGTGTCATAGTCATTTGTAAAAGTTGAAAATTATATTTCAGTTTAATTTAAATTATGTGAAATTAATCCAAAATACGATGAACACAGGTAAAAATAAATGTAATTTCCTTAGAATTTACTTTATTAAAATTGCAATTTATAAATTTTGTGAAAAACAGTAAAAAATTACAAAAACCAAGCATTATTCAATCACAATCTTTTGAGCTATTATAAAGATAGTTTTACACACAATACATAGCCTCCACCATAGCAAAATTTATTTTAGCTAAAGCTAAATATGACTAGATGATGAAAAATACAATATTCGAGAACACATATATAAATATGATATTTTTTTACGATAAATCGATATAATGATCAAATGGTATTCTTAAAACATATTTTCATAAATTCACTGCATGTCACAAAAATATAAAAAATATTATAAAGAAAATAATATTATTATTTCGAAGACGTATTTTATATCAAAAGTAGGTACTTACCGATAATATTGTTTCGCTTTCTCGTAAGTACTTATATAAATTGTATCTTAGAAATATACAGAAAATATTAAACAAAATTACATAAATTATGAGTGTCGGCGCTGGGGTTAAACTTTATGAAACGTCTTCTTTTACTTTTTATTCTTACTAATATTTTACTTCTTTTACTTATTTAATTACCCGTCTGCCAAGGAAGGGTTATGTTTTTCGCGCGTATCTTGTATGTTTGTCTTTCTTTATTTGTTTTTCATCTTACACTTGTATTTTATAAATCATTTTTAATATATTGGCACATTATGAATGCAATGAATTAATGAAACAAATACCTAATAAATACAAATAAATGAATTGACAATGATTTGTCGATTTTCAGTCCAATTCGGCAGTTACATTTCAAATACAAGAATAGAAATATTATTTTTAGCCTTTCTTATCTTATTATTATAGTTAAATATGTTTAAAACAATCAGATTTTTAATTAAGCTAAGGCCGCATTAACGAGATATCTAATTATTAGGGCAAGACCGCATTAACAAGACATCTAAATAATACATAAAAAGACTTGTTCTGACTGATACATTATAACATAACCTGAACTATAGTATAGTTCAACTATAGTAGCTGTAGATTGAAAAATACAATTTAGCAGTCTTTTATGACGGGATATTTACAAAAAAACAACAATAATTTTGGATCAAGCGTACCTGACCAAAATGAGCGTAACTGGACTGGTTATAAAAATGAAATAATGAAGGAATATTTCTTGTCAAATGTCTATTTACTTGAAGCACGAGCTTAGATGTAGGGTACATGAAGTTATAATATTTATACGGAGATTTTTTATATATTTTTTTTTATAAAAATCAATGTAAACATAATTTTCACTTCAATTGTTTTTTAATGTAAGCCTAATTTTCAATTCAATTGTTTTTTTAATGTAAGCCTAATTTTCAATTCAATTGTTTTTCAATGTAAGCCTAATTTTCAATTCAATTGTTTTTTAATGTAAGCCTAATTTTCAAATCAATTGTTTTTCAATGTAAACAAAATTTTCAATTAAATTGTTTCAATTGTTTTTCAATGTAAACATAATTTTCAATTCAATTGTTTCAATTGTTTTTCAATGTAAACATAATTTTCAATTCAATTGTTTCAATTGTTTTTCAATGTAAACATAATTTTCAATTCAATTGTTTCAATTGTTTTTCAATGTAAACATAATTTTCAATTCAATTGTTTCAATTGTTTTCAATGTAAGCATAATTTTCTTTTTGAAAAAGATTATGCACACCTATGAAGTTTCTCTACCCATTTAATTTCTATAACGAAACACTTTCTGAAGAAGTGTAAGCTAGAGGTTATAAAGAGTTCTATAGAAATTAATTTTGAATAATAATTTAGAATTATGATAGCGATAGACAATAACACAATTCATGATCTCCTTTTATGGCATGTATCACGTAGGTAACATTTTATTATGTAGCATTTATTATAAAAAAGTCTTACACTTTACTATCAGTCTCGTTAGAAAAAAATATTTTGGACGCTAATGCGGTCTTATCTTAGTGTTCAATAAAATATAAACTATTAATTTTATTAGTTTTTTTGCAAGGCAATTCGATTTTTTATATAATAAGTTTATCAGTGTTACCTCATTTTTCGCAGTATATCTATATAAAACTTAGTAATTGGGTTCCGTTTTTACCCTTTGGTTACGGAACCTTAAAAACAAGCAGGTTAAACCTTTTAACAACATATTTACGTAAAACTATTAGAGAAATTACATATTCATAATTGTTTGCCTCATTATTGTGTTAGGAATAATAAGCCAAGAAAACTACTTTGTAGTATCATCTACTATTTATCATAAACACTTGATATTACCTTGACAAAATCTATTATGTACATAATAGATGATGGTAAGTGTTATAATTCAATAATATCTCATTATTTTTTAATATACAACATGCTAAGGCATTTTAGACATTGCCTCAAAAATCGTATCGCTGATACATCATTGCTTACGCCTCAAAAATGTTAACCAAAATCATAGTTTTTTTTCCGTTTCGAGTTTCCCGCCCCTCATCTTGATATAGAAGAGTAGTGCGAGCGAGAGGAGAAAGGTGGCTAGAGCGAGACGCAGCGAGCCGGCGCACACGCACACGCAGCCGGCCGCGAGCGCGCCCACCCACCGCACGCTATAAACGTATAAACATACCCTATGTGGAATTTCTACGTACTACTCCTATAGGTTTTCCTAGATATAACCGACCACGCTTCGCTTTGGCTTTGGCTCAATCTATCATTAATTATAGGGATTGATGCCAGACCGTTCCATATTGGGAAAAAAGAATGTGAAAATATTTATCGACTATTTTTCGAATTTTGCGGGTATAAATATAAACAAAGAACTAAATTCGGAAATAAAGATCGTGGTATTAGCAGAATGCTTACTAAAACTTGTGCTAAGATTTAAATATAAAGAAATAGCCAAAGCGAAACGTGGTTTCAAAAAGGCCGCCATTCAATAAATTAAAACTAAATTGTTGTGAAAAAGGAAGTGCATAAATATAAACGTAAATACAATAAAATATATTATTTTTGCTCGACTTGGCGGGGCACTGCCGTGCCCCCAGATTGAAATCTTAGTTACTGGCGGTGCTACTACTAGCAAACTCTTAACTGAAAATACATCGTAATATCTTATTTGCCTATTTACTATATTATTGTTTGAAATGTAAATACTGCCTTTTGGACTTTTTTGATGGTTTTCGAAAAAAATATTGTGAATGATATATGAAGCAATGATATGTATCGGTGATATATTTATTATGTAAATGTGTGATGATGTATTGATTTATTTAGAAGGTTATTAGTTATTTACGTTAAAGAAACATACATTTATCATGTCACAGGTTTGATACATTCTACAAGTTAGAAGTATTTGAAAGTACTAGTCATTTGCTTCTACAATATATGGTACAATTCCTAGCACGGATTATATATTTCCATTAGAATAAGTTGGATTGCATCTGTTTTGCGGATAAAACGTTTATTGATTATAGAAAAATCTCAGCAATACCTTCATTGGTTAAAGCTAGGTCGCTCTATTGGGGCTTTCTGCAATCAATTGACTGGAAAATATCGACTACCCGCCCGCCGTGTTATTCAATTTTCTTATTGAATATCGTCATTTTATTCGTCATGTCATTCTGTCACTGATAGTCGCTCTAAAACATAATTGTATAAATTGTAACAGTCAGTCTTACATCAGTTTCATTAGTGGCCAATGATTTCATCAACTTTATGATGTCCACTTATGATTTGTTGAAAGGCTAAAGTAATAATTTGTCATTCGTTTTCCCACTTAAACTTGACTTTAGCTCAAATCAATCAGTCCTTAATCTCCGTGACAGAAATTATACCGACAACGTTACACAACATATATTTCTTTAGTTGTATGCTTTTAAAACATAATATATGTATGGTTCCACGATAAGGCGTTTAGTTACCGGATGATAATTTGGACATGCATTGTGGTAGCCAAATTCGTCCAAAAGACAATATTTCAAATAACTGAATTAGTTTCAAACGGGTGCATTTAATATAAATAATAATTTCAAGAACATGTTTAGGACTAAATTTTGCTACCAATTATGTTTGGAATTTTGTTAAAAATTGTTATGATGTTATTAATGGCATGAAAATCGATACAACAACCACCCTGATACAAGTTATGAGTTTTTTCCTAATATTTATTTTTCCTTGATTTATTTATCATTTTATCAACTCTCATGCGAATTTACTTGTTGAACGATTTTCACTTCAAAAAGCATTAGAAACAAGCATATTGGCATGCAAATATATTGATGCAAACATTTGTTGGCTGTATTTAATTTGTGGCTATAAATTTAAAAAGTCTGTAAAAAAGTCTAGGGTCTGGTATTTTGTTTTACCCCAACTACTCCCGTCTCAATGCAGATACAACCACTTTGTCTATGAATTATAAATATTGTTTTGATCCATAGACACGAGCTAGCCCATTTGTTAATAGATTCAACATTTTCGAAAGACCCTCATTAAATATATAGGTAGTGGCATTCTCTTATGCTCGCTGAAGTTGTTATGGGCTTGAGAACATCCAACATAGATTGGCCACAAACTCGTACATTCCACAAATTCTCTCCAATTTTGGAACCCATTTAACCCACTATAGGGACATAAAATACATCAGCAGCAGTCATAAGCCACTAGTTTCTCGCCACTCACCTCAACTCCTGCTCGGTGACGGCCAACGTACGGCCGCACGCCGCCGCACGGACGGCCAGATTGTCGTAATCCGACGACTTCGAGTGAATCTGCGACTTTAGTTCTGTGGATGGAATTGTGAAAATATTGACTTGTATAATAACAGTAAAAAATATTGGCATCGGTTCAACAATATTAAATTAACAACTTATTTTGACAATGGTTACTGGCAATACCAAAATAATTCACCAGTAAGTCACCTCAGTAACGTACGATGTACAACATAAGAATCAAGAACTTTATTTTGTTCTGTGTACTAAGTAAGAGTTTGTTACTAGGAAAGCCGATGTATTTCACAAAATTGCTTTAAGCTGATTTCTCTACTTTCCCTCTTTCTTGTACATTCATCAGCATCTAGAAGTCTGTTACTGGATAAACCTATAGAGAAATTGTAGTCATGAACTTGACTTAGCTTTTTGATGATCACAATAGGCAAATAAGTTGGCAGAAACACGCGTCTTCAACTTCTTCATTTGATTGCTGCTTCTTACACCTATGGGAAAAGTTAATACTACTTTAGAATATTAGACTAGATGGCTCTCTACTCACCCGCAATCTCCTCAAGCAGCTCCTTCTCCCGCTTCACTCTCTCTTCTTCCCCCTCCTGCCTGCACTCCGTCTTCATTCTCGCGAGGCAGTTCTCTTTATCAGTCATAAACAGTTCCCACTGTTCATCTGAAAACGCGATACCGCCTACAATGATGAGAATATTGTCATACAGTAATGTATCGTACTTGGCAAGGATTTTGTCATTCCCTTATTATTGGTGTATTCTGGTTTGATTAAAGCGATATTAGACACTTATCAAGGCACAGATTTTATACAACTTTCCTCCGAATTGAGGTTGGTTATAGATGCCCTTGGGCGATTTTGTCGTAAACTTAAATCAAGTCTATCAATTACTAGTTTACCATTATGTGTCAACTACCAAATAGATTTGGATAAACAATGACGTCTGTATTACAAAATCACTGAATTGTCGCTGCAAAGGAGACAAAGGTCTACTGGGAATTCTTCCATTCTATTTAAAAGAATTAAGAATGATTGATCCCAACACGCATTTGATAAGAACAGAGAAGTGTCACCAACGCCCCACGGACTTTCCCAGACTTCATGCGGAGAATTTGTTTGTCCTTGGCCTGTTGGTAAGAGACAAAAACTTAAATAATAAACCTTAAATAACTACTTAAATAACCTGACTCATATGAAGAATTTGTTTATTGTCCCTTGCCTGCTAGTAAGAAACAAACACATCTACTTGGACCTAACCTTCTGAATCCAATAGCTAAAGCCTACAAAATAACTCACCCATCTCTTGGCGATGTTTTTCTTTAAGTTTGTTGACCTGGTCCAGTTTCTCAGCGACGAGTTTCGCGCGCGTGGCCTCCAGCAGCTTCTTGGCCTCGTCCGCTGCTGTCGCCGCTTCCTCCTCCACTGTGCGAACTTTCTCTGACCATTCGTTTATTAGACGCTCTGAAATTATATTGACATGTATTTTAACGAGGTTGGATGAAGTTTCAAAAGTTCTGCTGTGCTGCTGCTGCTTTCTTGATCACGTGGATTTTGTCATCATCGCTATACTTGTGTATTATCGATCGCAGTAGATGAATAGCTTTGTAAGGTGATTCTACTGTCCATTTACATTAAAACTTTAGTCGTTACGACATGTACAAGGTAGGGATTAGTGGCGAGCTAACTTCACGCTTTATCGCATCACAAGAGACATGCGATGTCTATGGGAACCGAAAGCAGAAGATGTGTACATTTTTTACTAGTTTTCAATGCGAAACACTCATTAGAATGAGAACCACACGGCTTTATTCCCCATTTGACAGCTGTAAAGGATTTAAAATTACTGGAATCGAATATAGTAGTTTGGTTTTGTAGGGCCCACACTCACCACGCTCCCTCTCAAAGCGCTCGTTCATATTCTCGACGTTGTTCGCGTACGAGATGTCCGCCTTGTCCAGCAGATGGCGGAGCTGCATCACGTCCCAGTCCGCCTTGCTGTGCGCTTCACACAGCGCGTGCTCGAACTGCGCCTCCTTGCTCGCGAGCACCTCCTTGAGGTTCTCGAACTGGAATATGAAGGGATTATTAAAAGTTATTGTTATAAATCATTTAGGTGCACTCTCCAATAGCAATCCTTAAACAAATACAGTCAAACATGAAGTCAGTTAAAAAGAAATCTTGGTAATAGTGAAAAATGCTCAAAGTATGCCGTGTTTACTACACGGCAACCTTTTTTCGTAATCTTCACAGCATTTGTAATATGCGTAGTAGAATTTACAGTAATAGCATTTAACCACAGAATTTAACTATCAACTATTAATATGTAACAATCACCCGTGCAGTAATTTTTCGTAACATCTGTGGTAACATCATTAATACTCATTTATATCTAGCTTAATATTTCTTTTTAGTTGCGTTTATAGCACTCTCTGCGCAGAACTTAAAAGAACGGCAGCATCACTTACCTCTACAGTACTATCAATATCAGCAACTGACACTCTTAACAATACTATTACGAGGCTTTCCAGCTTAGTTCTAGCAGGTAGCGGGGGCAGCGGTGTATCTGTGGCCGACCTCTGGTAGGAATCGAATCTTATTTCGAGTCTGTAGCTTATCTGTACTTACCATCAGGTGGACTGCAACCTCGTCCACCACTCCTATATTATAAAACATAGTATTTCGGACGATATTGTGGACGGACGCCGGAGAAGATCCCGCGCTGTCTTCGTCCCGCTGATATCTACAATTTGCTGTTGCGGCCTGACTTCTTTATTCTATATTCAGTTTCTATATTCAGAGTGGACTAGAAGTTTGGCGCGTACTTTACCACTCACTCGTGTAGTAACCTTCTCGCAGCTTCTGCTCCGCGTTCTATCCAACCGCCAGTATTGCCAAAAATACTAAATATTACACCGTTCCGTGTTGTTCTCCATGTAGCATTTCGTATTTTTCGCTATATTTATATAACAACACTCACCCGTGTGGTAACCTCTCTCAGTTTCCGCTCCGCGTTCTTGGCGTCCCGCTCGTGGTCCGCGCGCAGGTTGGCGAGTGCCTGCCGCGTGCGCTCGGCGTGCGCGCGCTCGGCCGCGGCTCGCGAGCACGCCGCCGCCGCGATCGCCTCCGCGTGCTCTGTTTTTAATGCGGTTATGTTGTCCGCGTGCTGCGCTTCTAGGCGCTGGATGTCCTGGAACCAAAAGTACTTTGTTTTAGGATGTTCTAAAAACCTTGGAAGGGAGGGATAGCTTTGGTCACCGACAAAACGACCAAAGCTATCCCTGTCTTCCAGGCCATAGTCTTCTTGTCCCGGCTGAGCCCTTGGCTCGCCTCCAAAATCCGGTGAAACTGTACAGGTCGCTAGGGCCAACAGTAACTATACAAAACGAAAAAATAATGTTCTAAAAACAAAAGTACTTTGTTTTATGATGTTCTAAAGACAAAAATACTTTGTTTTAGGATGTTCTAAAGACAAAAGTACTTTGTTTTAGGATGTTCTAAAGACAAAAGTACTTTGTTTTAGGATGTTCTAAAGACAAAAGTAAAAGTACTTTGTTGTAGGATGTTCTAAAGACAAAAGTACTTTGTTTTATGATGTTCTAAAGACAAAAATACTTTGTTTTAGGATGTTCTAAAGACAAAAGTAATTTGTTTTTGGATGTTTTAAAAACAAAAATACTTTGATTTTAGGATCTTGATGAAAACTCCATTTAACACGAAACGAATGGTGCTTGACATTCTAGTTATAAGTGGTAAAACGAAAAATGTGCTACAATAGCCCGCCAGTAAACATTAGTTCATGTAACAACACATGTCTGTTTAAACCCCAACATTTTTTTACACAAAAGGCTCATAGCTGATATTGGCGGGTTCTTTGGGTAATTAATGATTTTTGTTTTATTACGACTTTTAGTTTTAGTTACGACTTTTTGTATTAGACCTTGAGGTAACAATTTGGTAGGTAAGATACAAATAAGCTTTTCAGTAAAAATGCGACAGTATAGCAGCTTCTATTTGGGACCAATAGTTTATCGAAGCGTTCCAATGTAACATTACTTAATTTCTTACTTGCAGATGCTTCTCATCCCTATCCTTAAGGATGACAGCATCTTTCTCCAGCAGATCTTTCAGCCTATGGACCTCCAGCTTGAGCGCCTCCTCCCTGGTCTCCACGCGCTGCAGCTGCATCGTCAGCGACTGCACTGAACGTTGCTGCTCGGTCACTAACCCTCGGAGCTGGGTCAGCTCTGCTACGTGGGAGGGTGTTGGGGGCGCTGCTTTTAACTGTTCTACTGTTGAAGTTAGCTGGAAAGAAATACGTTTTTGGAAGAGTGTAGAAATAATATTTAGGTAGGTACGTTTTTACAAGGGAAGCATCGAAGGAGCATACAATCTTCAGCATACAAAGCGAGCTCTATCATAATAGAAAGCAAAATTTGAAACAAAGATTTAATTATTTTAACAACCTCGGCATTTCTCGCGCGTTCAAGTCTGGTTTATGTAAATCATAAATACTCCGGTGGCATCACCGCCACACCTATTTCTGCCTAATAACAGCAGTGTTAAACGCTGCTGTGTTCTGGTTCGAAGGGTGTGGTAAGGGAGACATACTTTTCAGAGGCGTTCCAGCTCAGTCCTCAGGGGTAGTGGCGCATCTGTAACCGACCTCAGGGAGGAATATCTAATTCTATCGGGTTGATTACAGATGTCCATGGGCGACATTGGTCTCTTACCATCAGGTGGACTGCATGCTCGTCTGCTACTCCTATATTATAAAAAAAGGTAGGAATATCTAATCCTATGTAGGGTTGATTACAGATGTCCATGGGCGACAGTGGTCTCTTACCATCAGGTGGACTGCATGCTCGTCTACTACTCCTATATTAAAAAAATATTCCGCTCACCTCTCGATTCTCTTTCTCGGCGTCCCGTGCACGTTTCTCGATCTCCCTCATCTTCCACTCGCAGTCGGCCAGCATGCGCTCCGCGCGCGCGGCCGCCTGCGATCGCGCCGCTTCGTGTGCGGACCGCCATTTCTCTGTGTTCGCTTCTGCTGCTGTTAGGGCCTAGGGATGATAAATTAAGTAATTGTGATAAATAAAGGTGGATTAACTTAAGCTATCGCTTTTGTAGCGTATTGGCATATGTTTCCATGTGACGGACGGTATATAAATTATTTAACATTAAATTCAAAGACGGATGAATTTCAACTACCGGGATTTTATTGTGGTCACGATACCATGTACTCTGTTTCTCTGATTCGTTTCAAATTAAATAAGGTCTAAGCAAATGATAACAAATGATTAACGAATCCTAAGGATTAAATATAATTAAGTAAAAAAGTTCAAGTTATGAAAGAAATGTGTGACGTCACAATAAAGAAAGAAAAGATAAGTAGGCAAGAGAGAACGTGGAAGTGAAGAGATTTGAGTAAGAGTAAATTTTATCGCGTTATTCTTTTAAACTGATAAAATTATGATTACATTTCAGCAATACAGCTGTTACAATAATTGTTTTAGATAAAGCTAAGTACTGCTTAAATTCGAGATAAGTAATTAGGATATGGGTTCAAAATTATTTTGTTTGGTACTTTAAGGATATTTCATTATTCAATATCCTAAACATCATCGTTTACCTGTCAGAAAATGTGCATTATTATTAAAAAATATATTTAGAAATAGTAGGGATAAAATAAAATTTATATAATAACCAGATTACCACCATTAAAATATTTTGTTACGTAGATTCGCCAACGCATAGACAACGAAAGGATTCATGAGAACACATCCACACTGCGTGAAAAACAGGAAGTGTGAATTAAAATGACCTCATCTTTTAGATTTATTTTAGTCTTCATAAATATTTAGCAAATCTTATAGTCTCCGTATCGATTTCTTTAAAGCAGTGCAGTAATTTTTAATAGATTTATCTAATATATAAAAAAAACAATAAGTAAGTTGTCGTGTTGGAGTGATTTTTGTCCGCTATTTTTATTCTTCAATGTAAAGTGTCTTCTTCAAAATTATGGTTCCATAAAAGAACCTTTGATTTTATGAGAAGCTTTATAGACTAGACTAGACTAATTAGTCATTTCAGCTTTTCACTTAAGAATTTAGTTATATCAAAATTATGTAAGTTCATAAGTGATCATAACTAATCTTACCTCCTGTGCCTTTTGTTCCTGTATCAGTTTTTCCTGCTCTAACCTAGCCTTGTCCCTCTCTAGCGCTTCCACTCGAGATTCTAATTCTAATCTGCGGTTAAGCGCGTCTTCTAGTTCTGCTTTAAGCTGTCGTACTGCTTCATCTGAAAGGTAATAGGAAGAATATTGGAGAGGAATTTTGATTTCTGATGGAACTTAGAGATGGATAGAAATTTCAAGACTGTGCAAAACTGATAAAATTGTACCCATGATGCTATTCATCAAAGATTTGAAGGTAGTGAAAATATTTCAGCTTGGAGTGCAACGCCCTTCCATTAATTTCACTGTAGCGGTGTTGATCATCTTAGTCCTCTGGGATATACCACTGATTGACTTCAAATAGAGTTTCGATTTAGGGTAATTTCCAAAGTCATCAAATCATTTTAAAATCCACCTCAATACAATGCCATTTTAGACACATATCACATTTTGATGATCCATTTTTTTATATCTTCATCTTAATGGTAAGATGTTACCAACCATTCCGCCTCTGCAGCTGTTCTGCCAGATCTGCAGAGCAGCTCCTCGCCGCCGCCAGCTCCTCCTCCAAGGAGCGGCTGCGTTGCCGCACCAGCTCCGACTCCTTGTATGCTGCTTCCAGGTCGCATTTTAGCTCTGAAGATAAATTATAATTATAATATACTATGTGTAGTTTAAGAAATTCATGCACATACACAGTCATAGCTGCCTGGTAAACCTCTGGTGGAATAATTTATTACTATTATTTTTATAATATAGGAGTAGCAGACGATCTTGCAGTCCACCTTAAGATGAGTGTCTTCCGCCACTTACGGACATCTGTAATTAACCCCAGATCAGATGAGGTCGACCATAGATGGGACAAGACTCTTGAGGATTAAGCTGGAATGTCTCGGATAAATATTTCTTCGTTACCACACCCTTCAAACCAGAACATGGCAGCGCTTAATACTGCTGTTATTAATTGTGGGAGCTTTCCCCAGATTTTAATAAAGTTCATAATAAAATGTAAATTTGAAATTACATACTGACGCGTGATAGAATTATTAGTATAGATTATATATTCCAATTAATAACGTCCAAATTCAAGATATTTTACATAATTTCATCTGGTAACCTTCCAAGTTTTACGAAACCTAATAAAATGTTACAAAATGACCAAATGCAATAAATTACAGATTAGGGTCGAAGCCGAGAACAAAAGCTAATCTAAAAATACTGTGTCTCCTTTCGTTCCATGACATTTTATTTTAAGCAGAACTTTTAAAGCTTCGACTGCGTGAGATTTTGGACCGGAAGCAATCAAATCTTGACGTAGTAAGTATAATTGCTCGACTTGGCGGTGGCACTACCGTGCCCCCAGATTATTAGAGTGCCTCAGATATAATCGATATTATTATTTTATGTGGAAAATGATAACCGGAACGCAAAAGGAAAATATTTTCCTGTAAGGAGAAAAATAAATACACAGTCATAGGAATAAGTCGAAAGTAAAATTAAAGCCATCCTGTTTCTGACTTTTTTGGCTGAAATCTCGCTGAAATTTGGCTGGACTTAAGGCTGTCATTAGGGGAGAGGGAGAAGAAGGAGAGGCTTAGATACTATTACGAGATAATAACTACCTTTCATTTAATAGATTACACGTGTTGGAGTAAAAGAAATGCAAATTTTAATTTTAAGCTATTTTTTTGCAATGTACTCAGTATTTTATTTAATCCGTTATAATTAAACAATGTGTATATCGTTATATTCTCTTTTAGAACATTGAAGTTGAAAAATTTCCACGAATTCGCTGAATAACACGCTTTTCTGATGCATACCTACGCAAAGTTTACGCGCAGAGAACTCATATCAATTTATTTATTTATTTATTTATTTATTTATTTATTTATTTTATTAAGTTCACCAACGGTTGTAACATTATACATATTTTTAAATTAAATCTAGTTACAATGCAAGCAATAAATGTACAACCACTTAGAGGTAAACATCACATGCAATACAGATCTAAGCGTGGTAATGAAAATAGAATAACAAACTTTATAAACCAAAAACTAAAACAACACAAAAAAGAGAAAAAAAAAATAGTACAAGTAAATTAAACATTAAATTGAAACACTAATTATAATTTAGATACAGCCTTCCTAAAAGCAGCTAGACACATATTATTAATGTCGATGTCTGTGGATTCACTACGCTTATTATAGAGTATGGACAGTCTTGCAATAGGAGATTGATATGATCAATCTTCATATCAATGCTTCTTTTCCGCATCATGTATATAAACGCCAAACCGTCCAGTGCGAACCGATCCTTAATCTAAATATACCTATGGTGTCCGGTGTCATTGTCTACAGGTTTAATGATCTGCAAATAGATTGTTACATAAGCGTGTGATTTTATGAGTACGTTGAGTTTCCAAGCGTTTTCTGGCACACACCTGCAATTTTCCGAATATGTGATTTCGACATCAACGTACCTACAAAATTATTTATATTTTGCCCTGTTTCCCATACTTTCGAAATGTCTATTTACTTTTAGATTGTTTCGGAATTTCGCGTCTCTCAACACTTATGAAAATGCTAGCGGTCACTCAGTAACCGACCTCGTGGTGAATATTTGTTGTGGCATGTTTGCAATTGAAATCGAAGAGCACAAGAGCGTACAGTCTACCTGATAAGTTCTTAGCGGTGACGCAAATGTGACCGACCTCAGATTCCTATCTAACATTGATGCCTATCCAATCCTATCTGTGGTTGATGACAGATATATATTAAGCTATTGCATAGCTTTTATCGCGGGCTTTGAGCGCGGCGACCGAATCGAGAAATTCCGTAACGAAAATAAGTAACACCTTTCAACAACTCGGTTGCCTGGAGACTTGATATCCAACTATCAAGTCTCCAGGCAACCGAGTTGTTGACTGTCAATAGAAAAATATGGATATAATTGAATAAAGTATTATTTTACATTCCTTATTATTTTATTTGCTATTGGCGACGAGATGTCGAATGAATTAAAAATCAATAAGGAAATACGAGCCACATTACGTGGGTTAATGAAACGAACCGAAAATTACATTTCGGGAATAGAAAAAATTGACATTGAAGAAATAAATATACGACTGAATTCTTTACAAGAAAACTTGAACAAATTCTACGCGATTCAAGAAAAAATTGAATGGCTTACAGAAGAAGAAAATTTAGAAGAGGAAATAAAATACAGGTACGAATTTGAAGAAATATATACAAAGCTAAAATTTAAATTTTTGAATGTACAAAAAGAAAATAATCGGCTAATACCTGAATGTTCTTTTATATCAGCAAGAGCGGAAGTTTATTTGATAAACTGTTAACTGTCAAGGCACGCTTGAGACGTACACCATATACAAAGGAGTTATCACCTTATCAGTTTATGTTCGGCAGAGAGGTAAGAACCTATATGCATGCCTTATTTAAGAAATCCGCCCCGCTATCCAGATTACATTACAATGCACCGCCAACGCAGGAGTTCGGACAAGGTGATAAGGTACAAGTCCGCAGTTACACCAACCCAAGAGTTAAATGGGAGTTCGGAGTCGTCATCCGAAGATTAGGTAGACTCCATTATGAAGTCAGAACTGAAAATGGCATACTGGTGCGCCGTCACCTTGACCAAATGCTGCCGGCGCCCCTGGTGGTGTAAGTGAAAATAGCGGTGGAGGACTGTTGGATATCAAGTCTCCAGGCAACCGAGTTGTTGACTGTCAATAGAAAAATATGGATATAATTGAATAAAGTATTATTTACATTCCTTATTATTTTATTTGATAACCTTAATTCGTCAACTTGAACACAGATGGCAGTAATACACATTTTTTTATAATCCGTGCAGAAATCTTAAAATTGCGTGAAGTATATTTTATATTCCCATTATAAAATTCAAAATTATATTACCATATTATCAAAATAATATGTTTTATCAACATAAGCTATGTTGAATTCTGGATTGATAAAATAACGTAAAAGAGTGTTTGTTATTTTTAAACGTACAATTACAACTGACAGACTTGACAGCACAAAATCAAAACGCCATTATGATTTATGGTACAAATAATTTGTGTACAAAGTGTTTTAAATATGAATAAACAAAGTGCATTTATTAATGAAAAATGCGATGTACCTGTAACATTCGGCCAAATGTCACAGGCACATCGCATTGATCCATTTATATTGCTGGTTGTTAATACTTTACGTCACTTATTAAATACTTTTCTATTTTATATTTTAGAATGTTCAGTCTTGCTTGGATTTATGAAAAGTCAGCTGATATTTGCAATGTCTTATATAATGGAGATATGATAAAATAGTGGATAAAGATGTATTAATGTAAATGTTGATGATTATGGAAGAATATATTGTATTTCTGGAATTCCTTCTGAGCGTTTTCATAGCATAAAAAATGCTATGCAATAGCTTTACCGCGGCAGTCTCCGAGTGCCACACGTATTTTTTTTTTATAATATGGAGTAGCAGACGAGCATGCAGTTCACCTGATGGTAAGTGGCTACTGCCGCCCATGGACATCTGTAATCAATCCCAGATAGGATTGGATATTCCTACCTGAAGTCAGCCACAGATGCGCTGCTACCCCTGAGGACTAAGCTGGTACGCCTCGGAAAAGTACATCTCCCTTACCATACCCTTTAAACCGGAACACAGCAGTGCTTAACACTGCTGTTATGAGGCAGAAATAGGTGTGACGGTGGTGCCACCGGACGACTCGGACACCTTTGTGGTTCGACAACCACAAAGGGTTCTACCACCTTCAATAAAAAGGCAGTTTAAAATATGGTAGGACCATTTCTGTAAAATAATACCAGTGCATTGCTGTGTTTTGGTTTGAAGGATGTGGTAAGGGAACAATACGTTTCCGAGATATTCCAGCTCAGTCCTGATGGATATCGGCGCATCTGGGATCGACCTCAGGTAACAATTTAATCTTATCTACAGTTGTTTACTGATATCCTTGGGTGGTAGCCAATTATCATCAGGTGGACTGCATGCTCGTCTGCTACTCCTGTATTATACAAAAAGATGACCTAATACGCGGCAGTGATACTAGTAATTTATCATCGAATAGACTGTACCTAAACTTCTTTGCTACACAAAAAAAAACATACCTATATCTAACTTCTGTTTACGACCAAAAAGATTTAATATATAGCTAGGTTTATGTGTGTGTTTGTATGTCCTTGTTTACGTCTCAGTTCTTTGTAATCTTCGCTTTCCTCTATGATTCAGTAAACTGGGCTGATTTGTAAAGCGTCATATTCACGGAAACATATTATTTACTTTCAATACAAGTGCCACTGTAATTAATAAGCTTGACAACTACTCTACGTAAATTAATATATGTATTTCAATTTACTTTAAAATCTTCCTGCTTCTATACAATATATTAAAATTAAATTATTTTGCAGCATATTCCAAATTGTATTCAGGAGAGTTGCAAACTTTTTGTGTGACAGTAATGCTTTGAAAATTTAAGGCTTTTGTACTTTCGGTCTTACTGATATATACACTGAAATAACGTTTGGCTCGCTTAGTAGTTGGATGGATGACCGCGGTGGTTTATTCTGCGCGCCATCATGTTTCTTAGTACGTGCAGCAGTCGGTTTCAGTTGTTATGTATAGTAGTAAAGTACAGAATTTTACATGCAATAGCAGCCTAGTCATTTTGACCTCATTTATTTGATGTCCCAGCATTAAAACACAAAATAAAAATGAATTAATATCCCAAGTACGATTTTTAATTTTCCGACCTTATTACGGATTAGAAAGTAATTGTCACATGATTAAACGACAAAGGAAAACGTCGTGAAAAAATCCATATGCCTGAAAGTTCTCCAAAATGTTTAACTATCCATCCGCGCTAGAGGACGACAATGGTAGTGGAGGACTATGGTCGAACCTCTTTCAAGTAAGAGGAACGTTATAAGGAATCATTTGCTCTGTAATAAGACAAACCGCGCTATCTATCCGCGCTAGAAGATTACGGTGTTAGTGAACTATGGTCTAACCTTATACTCAAATAATTCCTTTGCTCTGTACTTGGAGAATAATGGGTTTATTATAATTCGATTTTAGTTCATTGTATTTAGCACTACTACTTTTTGATCATACTGCATTTTCCCGTAATTTGAGCATTGTACACAAAGTATCAGTTTTTCTGTTTATTGTTCTGGTGTTTCCTGAGAGTGGCTGCCAAACAATACATTATTACATGATGTTATTCCTCCGAATACTCTGTACTTAATGCGTGTACTCAACGTCACACGCGTGGAACATGCGACATCTTGGAGGGACGCCAAGGGAGTGTTCTTTGTTCGTAGTTTTTACAATAGTCTATAGGTGATCAAATTGATCGTCTTATTTGAAACGTATTGGGTACGCCTTAGATCAATTCGCGACGAAGTTGGAACAGTTCATATACGCAGTGTCTTACCTTCATAAAAGACAGTACCTAAAATAAATGGTTATCGGTCTGCCATTGGACCTGTTTTTGCCTAATTAAAGAATATTTTTACGTTCGTCTTCGACAACACTATAAACACGTCTAATTTTTATCACGCTTTTATTAGCTGGACCTGTACCTATGTAACGGAATCTGTGAACTCGATTTTTACCCACTTTGAACGGTCCTACTAATTTAAAATGTTGAACAATTAGGTACATACAATACACGATTTTAATAATTTTATCCCGTTCTCCTCATCAGGATCGTCAGGAATCAGGATTAACGATTTTCCTCGTGCAGGTTTAGCGTGATTTTTGGGTTAAATTATAATTATTCTTTAAAACTGCAGTGTAGCGCTGCTGTGTTTTGGGTAATACCGAAACATAAGGTAGAATAAGTTTTCGAGGCGTTCCATCTCAGAGTTCCATTTCAGTTCTTAAAAGTAGTAATGCATTTGTGCAGAATTTTAGGTAAAATTGGCTATTGGTCTAGTCATCGGCGAATGTTACCATTCATCATCACTTTATCAGGTTCGGCGATTGTCACCAATCCTGGGTTGATATTATTCTTACACAAAAAGTTGGATGTCGGTAATACTCGTATCTTATAGATTTGCTTTAGATTTCATCTTTTCTCTATGTCAATTCTGCTGAATTTCTTACAATTTTTCCGATCTTTGACTTCTTTGTATTTCGTTAGCCGACCGATTTTATTGAACAACTCGTGAGGTGAACGTCACTTGACGGTGATATCAAGCCATATGCGTTGGAGAGACGCCAACCACAATCTTTGTCCAGATCAGTTGGTTGCACGTTTTGTCGCGAGATTTGTGGCAATACGACTCGGTATCCGACTGTCCCGACCTTCGCTTCGACCAGTCAATGACCGGATGAACTGTTTATTTCCCTGTTTTCTCCGATACCGGACTTACCCGTAAATACTTTTATAGGTCTGTCAGTTTTGATTTGGCTGTAAATGAAGAGTGAAGTGACCGGAGGTGCTGTCCGGCTAGTGATAAATTGCCACTTAGGGGAATGACCGTTAAGATTTGCTGCTAGCCTAGTATCCATTATAATTATTTTACAAAGAGGTGTACCAGGCGGTCAGATTCAAGAATCATTGTTTTCAAACTCGTTTGTACGAAAAACTGATCTCATAAATTACGGAATCGACTAGCATCATTGATAGTACAGGATCCCTAGTATAGTTTTCATCATTTATTAATAACAAGCTGATTTTTCGTGAGTAGCTTCGTTTCGACAAGACGCCCAACATTTTTCCTTACAGCAATGTTGGTAAATGGTAGCTTGATGGGGCAGCAAGGATAAAATATGTTGACCGGACGAATTCTAAAAATTTATTACTAACCAAATTTTTCTTTGTTAATTATCAAGATAATTATTTAAATAACGTGAAAAAATATTTGTCCTACAAAATATAAGGTTTTTATTAAGGCGTCCCCCCCTCTCCAACATGTATCATAAACAAGGCCATGAAAAATAATTACTAACCAGCTGATTTTTTTTTTATTGGCTGTCTACCATTTACATAGTCTACCATGCACATTGTCCTACAAATTACATGGTATGTCATCTCGGACCTACACTTAAAAGTTGTAGTACTAATACTTAATGTAAAAATAATTAGTATCAAGCTGAGTGTTCCAGAATAGCTTCGTTTCAATGAGACGCCCAACAAATTCTCGTACGAAAGTTCTCGATTGTGGTTTATAACTAAAATAATAGGGATGAAATATGTTGATTTGACGAATCAAAAAAAAATATTACTAACCGAATTTTTTTTTATTAATTATCGAGACAATTATCTAAATAACGTGAAAAAATATTTGTCCTACAAAATATAAGGTTTTTTTTAAGGCGTCCCCCCTCTCCAACATGTATCATAAACAAGGTCATGAAAAATAATTACTAACCAGCTGATTTTTTTTTTATTAGCTGTCTAACATTTACACAGCTTACTACCCACATTGTCCTACAAATTGCGAAGTACGTTATTCCAGTCCGCCAATTTTTATAGTTTATTTATATTATATTATAGTTAAATTACAAATCTTGTAGGATTAATAAAAGTTACCCTTTTTTTGTAGGACATTGTTTTATTTAGATAAAAATTATATTATCCTATCACGTGATACCTTTGTCCTACAGTTACTAATAAAAAAAATAATCCTGCGGAATTAACATCTTTTCAGCGTAGGTCCGAGATGACATACCATGCAATTTGTAGGACAATGTGCATGGTAGACTATGTAAATGGTAGACAGCCAATAAAAAAAAATCAGCTGGTTAGTAATTATTTTTCATGACCTTGTTTATGATACATGTTGGAGAGGGGGGGACGCCTTAATAAAAACCTTATATTTTGTAGGACAAATATTTTTTCACGTTATTTAAATAATTATCTTGATAATTAACAAAGAAAAATTTGGTTAGTAATAAATTTTTAGAATTCGTCCGGTCAACATATTTTATCCTTGCTGCCCCATCAAGCTACCATTTACCAACATTGCTGTAAGGAAAAATGTTGGGCGTCTTGTCGAAACGAAGCTACTCACGAAAAATCAGCTTGTTAGTAATAAATGATGAAAACTATACTAGGGATCCTGTACCATGAAATTTAGGGAACTACGTAAGCATAGAAATTAAAAAAATATTGTTGTCAAAAATATTGAAAATTAAAAAAAAAAACGAAAACATTCGGAAGGAACCCCTGACGTAATAGTTTTTCGAAAATCATAGTGCAAATTTAAACCCACACTATATAAAAGTACCAAGGCAGCATAAATATATAGGAGAAATGTAACCTATGTAGCTCTCTCCCTCTAGAGTAATATTTAGTACCGTAAAAAAGAGACAGCTATACATTACTCACGCTGTATTTCAAGGTCCTTGGCCTCGATGTCCTTCCGGCAGGCGGCGACCAGCTCGCGCGCTCGCTCCGCCTCCCCACACCTGGAGTCCGCGAGCTCTGTGAGGGCTGCTACTTGGGACTGGAACTTGTCCTCTTGGGTTACTAAAGTTTTCCTGTAACAACAGAAGAACTTTATATAGATTTTATTTTACTTTATTACAGTTTTTCGTACCCATTCGCGTGTTTAAGATACTCTATGATAACTTTTTATATATTTAGAATTCTACACATACTGACTTAAGTAAGTAGTTAAAAATGGACCTAATTTCTACTGTCTTCTTCTTAGTAGTTGTGATGAGCTCTGAAATAAATGTAGCTTCCGATTGCTGCATCTTATCCCTTAAAATATGACCTATGCTCTAGAATTAAGGTAAAATTAGGTAGGTAAATGACCACTGATCGGTCATATACCTTTGAAGTTTGGAAGCTATTGAGCACAAATCCGCAGTAAAATTGGTAAGTTAATGTGTTCAGATCTATTTCCTAGAAATATCCAAGAAACCAAACAGCAGACTAAAAACAAGCAATAATTCTTCAGATCGCACCAAAACCACACGCCTGTTACTTTTAAATAAACTAGATCCACATGTTTACACTGAAATCTAGACTAACCGATGGATATACAAAAATACATTCGTTTCTTGGTACATTTGCTTCGTAAACATTATTTACATATAGATTTCCACTTGAAAGGTCAATTGATTTAAAGTCATGTATATTTTTCGTGTGAAGCAGTGATAGCCTAGTGGTTAAGAAATTCGGTCTCTCTTTGGGAGTCCGAGGTTCAAATCCCAGGCAAGCAACTCTGATTTTTCAAAGTTATGTGCGTATTAGAAATTAATTATGACTTGCTAAACGGTGAAAGAAAACATCGTGAGGAAACCTGCATACCTGAAAGATGTTAAAAAAAACGTTCTAAAAAGATGTGAAGTCTACCAATATTTGGCCAGTGCGGAAGACTGTGGTCTAATCCCTCTCATTGTGAGAGGAGACCAGTGCCCAGCAGTGGGACAGTAAAGGGTTAACGAAGACATTTTACTATGCTATATAGTTCTCCTGCCTGTGTATTATATTTGCTCTGTACAAATTTAAAAAAATTATGGTCTCCATGTAATATTTAATGGTAACTTGATAGCTGATAAGCACTGCTGTACAAATAAACACTAATTGGGCATAAGTAAGAATACTGATTCTAATATTTTTGATGCCTACAAATGAATTTTCCATTGACTTGAAATTATCATAGATATGGGAGCACATATATTTTATTACGTAGCGAAACGGTCTTTTTTTGACGAGGGGAAAACCTGCAAAAGGTATCTGACACCTTGGGAGCGACGACGGGTCACGTGGGACTTTTACCACACTAAAACCACCCCAGAGACTGTTCTCGGCGCTGCGTAGAGGACTCCGGGATCTCCAAAGGAATGCAACCGGTGTCCTCTTAGCGTGTTGCCTTGTTGGGCTCGCCCAGATCACTATGAAGCTCACCACTCCTTGAGGAGCGTACGACAGTATGGGGTCTCACATACCATCGTTCTTCCCGGGGTCGCTAGCCGGAAGATTGGAGCTCCCACTCTTGCAGCCCGCAACTCCGAAAGCCCTCTTTTAGTGGCCTCTTACGACAGGCAGAGGATACCCTATTCTGGTCCGGAACTACAGGGACAAAGCGAAAACGGCCTACGAAACTTACAAGTATTTGTTTGGTATGCACAGATCTGTAAATTAAAAACAAGATTGGGAAAACATAAAAAAACATGCAGATTAAAACATGTCGGCATTGCTTTCCGCGCCATTAACTTCTCTTAACGTTTATTCCCACACTGAAGAACATAGGCACACTTAAACAAGATTTACATGGAAAAATTTAGCGTAAATCATAGATTAGTAAAGATTACTCACTCCTAACAAGAAAATGTAACGTTTGATAAAGTTTTGAGATTTGAAATAGTTGCGTAAAAAAGTTTTGCCACGTCTCCGTGTTACTTAATATGTCCATAAAATATTTGAAATAATTATTTATTTATGATGTAAATTACGGAGTATTAGTTTTTTATTAGTAAATCGTAATCTATGGCGTAAATAGTATTTTTGCGTTTTTATTCCGTCATATTTTATGGAATCTTAAATGTAGATCTGGATAATTATTATCACATTATAATTTTTATCTCGACGATATCGTCATCTATTGAATTCAAAGGTATACCTATTTTTTACGCTGTAAAACATACATACAAAAACTTATATTAAAATCAGCAGCTGTTTCGGATTTATTGTTAACGAAAATTTATTTATATTAAAAATTATTGAGTATAGTTCGATATGTCTGCAATATTCCCAATATTTATAAAGCAATAATAATTTTTCAAAGGAAGCCATTAATTTTATGTTTCCCGCTAATTTTTTTATTATTTTAACGTCAGCAAGTATAGTACAGGATATGTGGTAACGTACAGTCTAATTTTATGGATCTTGTATTTTGTATTTATTAAAAAAAGTAAGTACGTACATATTTGAAAACATTATCGTTAGATTTTTACACTTAACTTTCCCAGTTTAAACTTCAGGTACGGAATGCTCATAAATATAAAGAGTTCCAGAAGGGTTCTTTAAGCTTATGCAATAGTAGCTACGTACAAGGATGTCCTTGTAGTTAGACACTCCGGGACTAGAATAGG